>QEPC01008061.1:3463625-3518385 GCA_003113815.1 Sphenodon punctatus
AAACAGTACTGTATTCCATCAAATGTGAAAGCTGTTTTGTACTGGCACTCTGGTGTGAGTTGAATTGAAAAGAATGCATTAGATAGATCAATTGTGCTGAACCACTGTGCCCTGTAGTCAAAAGCTTTTACCAAATCAGGTGTTTTGGGAACGGTTGGAGCACAAGTACGAATTGTCTTATTAAGTCTTCTGTAATCAACTGTGAGTCTCCATTCCCCATTTGGCTTTTTAACAGGCCAAATTGGACTATTTACAGTGGA
Organism: Sphenodon punctatus; assembly: GCA_003113815.1. Classification (NCBI taxonomy): domain Eukaryota; kingdom Metazoa; phylum Chordata; class Lepidosauria; order Sphenodontia; family Sphenodontidae; genus Sphenodon; species Sphenodon punctatus. The sequence continues at coordinate 3,463,886 of QEPC01008061.1, forward strand.
AGTACATTCTCGAAGTACCCCTAAGGAACACAAGGTGTCAATAGTGTCCTTGACATATGGTTTAGAAACATCTGGAATGTGGTATTGTCTCTGTGGGGTTGGATCGGGTCCCTGTATCTCAACTAGCTCAGCCATTCGTCCACAGTCATTTTTGTGTGTAGCAAACACATTACTGTGTTTCACCACTAGGGTCTGTAAGTTGGCTTGATATGCATGATTTTCATAGACAACTGACCAATTGTATTTTTGATCAGGAGGAACTGAAATTTCTGCTATTTCAAAAGCAGGTATGTGCACTGGGGCATCCTTTGCATTTGTTACGTAAAGCAAATTGTTTTTCATGTCAATCATGCAGCCGTCGGTAGCCAAGAAATCACTTCCCAATAAACTTTGAGATCTGGGGAGATTGATTAACATGAATTGATGTTTGGCGGTTAATCTTCCTTCACCTAAGTTAACAGGTAAAGGAATAGAAAGATACCCAACGAGCCTTTGTCCCCCAACTGCATTTGCATGTTTTGGTTTACCTGAAGAAAAATCTGAAATTTCATGGTTATCTTCATGAATTAAGCTGAAAGTTGCTCCAGTATCTACTAGAAAATGGATTTGGCGACCCCCCAACCAATGTATTCAACCAGGGTCGGCCATCATCAACTGTGAACTCCGAAACAATCTTACAGGAGGGGGTTTTCTGGCGTCATTCAGAATGCTTGTCTTGTGGCAGAAACCACTCCTCCTCAAAACAACAATCAGGAAGCATTTCCCCATCCTGCTTCCGACACCAGCCCTCATAGCTCTCATCCTCAAATCTCTCCTGAAACATTTCACAGTCCCTGTCTGGGGATAAGGTTGCAACCTGCAGTGCTGGTGGTGGTGGCCTATTCCCAACAGGTATTGGTCTTATTCTAAGAGCTGTCTGTATTTCACGTAGGGCATTTTCTATGCGTCCCATACGTGCTCCCATTACCAAAAAGGAAGTCTGAGGATGAAAATTATTTGAATCACGATAGGGTGGATAGTACCCTGTCACAGGTCGTGCAATTGGCTGTCTGTAATTAAAGTCATTATAGTATGGTCTGGCAAAAGCCCCACCCTGTTGGTAACTTCCTCTATTCATACCCTCTCCGGGGTATCTACCTCTGAAGCGAAAACTACCTCTCTGTCCCCGGTTACTATCCTGGGTTTCCAGTGGGGGAAAAGGTGGACCTTCTACCCTAATAACATTGGAACATCCTGGCTGGTCAGTACTCTGTAAGGCTGACACCATTCCACGTGGCTTGGTTTTAAATTTTGGCTTTTTAGGTTGCTTAGGCGAATATTTGGGGGACCCCTTTGGGGAAAATTTTGGCGACCTGCCCACGTTCGGCGAACGGCTGAAATAGGCTTTTGTCAATAACTCTAGTACCTGAGGAATAGTAGTATCATCTGTGACATGCATGTGGACAGCATTCTTTACATCCGACAGAGAATTGCTTACAAGCAATTGGATGTATTTTGAGTCTGCTCCTAGATCTAAAGCTTTCCATTTAGCATACAATTGGAGATGAAAATCTCTGGGTGTTTGACTGTCCTTTTGCAGATAGTTTGTGACAAATTTAATACCCTGTCCTCGTGTTTGCAATTTAGCTATTTCTGCTACCACTTCCTCTAAGGTCTTTTGTGTGGTAGTATCCCTAAATTTCTCTGGAAGTTCTTGCAGCAAGGTGGGCTCTAAGGTGTAGAGGAGTACAGGTAGTATATCCTCAGATTTGTTAGTATAATATTTCATGGCTGCTACTACCTTGTCGGCATGTAAATTAATAGGAACTCCCTTTTCCATTTTTCCAATCCAGTCTGCATAGGTACACATGGTCTTTTTATCTGATATCGCAGCTACCTGATCCAAAGAATCACTGTCTATGTCACCAGCATGTCCTCCTGTAGATTCTCCCTCACTAGTCTGTACCTCGCTATCTAAATCTACATCCAAGTCTACAACATTCTCTGCTCCTCTTTGGCTCGCGGCAAGTTCTGCTTCTAGCCAGCTCTCTCCTCCTTCTGCCTGAAAGATTTCTAATGCTGCCGGAGAACCCGGAAACAAGCTCAGACTTCTGCGTCTGCCAGCCCGATTGTCTACCTCCTGTAAATTGAAGCTGACAGGCACAGCCAGGTCCAAGTGACATGGTTCCTGGGTTTCCAGTGGGACTTGCCATCTTCCATGAATAATGGGGGTCTTAGGTTTCGCCCCCCCTACACACTCAGACAAACCTTCTCCTAACTGGCTTGCAGTAGGCAGAATGGATGCAGCAGAATCTAAAACTGCTTCCTGTTCTTTTTCCTGCTCTCCCTTATCTGTTTCCTCTGGCAATGGAGACGACATAGTCGCCTTGCATGCTCGGGGCAAATTAACTCTTTCTGCAGGTTTTGGTGGATTAGCCACAGCTATTTGTCTCTCTCTTGTTTGCTCCTCATCTTCAGAATCTAGAGTGTCTGAAACATCTAGTTCCCTAAATCTCTGGGAAAGTTCTGCCTCGAAACCTTCCAAGTGCATAGTGCTGAATTCTTGACTATCTCTCTTTTCTGAAGTTTTTGCTTCCTGTCCAATCATGCTCTTAAGGATTTGAACTATTTCCTTGTACTGTTCCCTTATGCTGGCATACAAAGCATGAAAATTACGTGCCTTTCCCATCCAGTATTGAACCTGTCCCTTAAGGAAATACGCATCCCTTTGAACCTGCTGACCATGTTGGCTCAGGTCTGTCAAAGACTCCTTCATTCCCCTATTTTGTTGTTGAAGCTCAGCATTCGCAAATTTAAACTTCTGAACTTCCTCACATTTCTCTGCCAACTTCTTTGTGAGATCATCAACAACGCTAATCTTTGCTACCAGCTTCTGTCTAAAAGCCCGGTTGAAGGCACTCCACGGCCATTAAGGTTTTTACAGAATCAGACTGATTTTTAGCGCCTTTTGAAAAAACTGCACTGATGATGGCCTGCGGGTCCTCTTGTGTTTCTAGACCCCCCATTGCAGAGAAAAATTGCCCTTTCTTTTTAATCAATATCTCACAATATTCGGACAAGGCGGCAGTCTCTGGAACCTCCCACTGCTGTGTCTTGGCAATCATCTTAAATGCCATGCTAACACACTCTTTGGGAACTCTTCAAAAACTTCCCTATCTCACTCAGCTTGGTCAGCTTGGGAGCTGTCCAAGAAAATTGCTATTGTAAAATTAACTTCCTCTTTTTCACTGACTGCAGCGCCTGTCAGTAAATTCTCTCCCCTGAACTGAGAAAGCTCAAGACAACAGTCTTTTCCTCAATCAGCCTGAGAGAGTCTAATCTCAGAAATCCTATCTAAGATCAACTATTCAATGAATGACTCTCAATCAATGAATTAATGACTTTCAATAAATGAATGACTCTCCTATCTTGAAAATTCTGCGTGACTGAATTTCCTCCGATCCGGAGATAACCTTGGGTGAACCTACTCCCGTGTTCCTTGTGGATCCAAAAAGGAACGGGTTTTTTTAAAGTCAAAAGCAACACGCAATAGTCGGGCTGCGTGATGCACGATCACGAACTTACATTCCCTGGTTCAAATGATTTTTCTTAATTATTAAATCCCCTGGCAATTGCTCAAACAAACACAAACATGAAAAAAAATTGTTCTGGTTGCTCTGCGCTGTGCCAAAGTTCAAAAGCGTCTCCTTTGCCGTCCAAAGGCTAGGGGAGCTGCTATCTGGACCCTAGGGGTTCCAGCTGGGTGAACTCTCTTTAAAAGCTCATACACAATGCAAACCAGAAGTACTAAGACCACAGAAAGACCAAGTATTGTTAGCATAAACACCAAAACTGAGACTGATGTGAGCTGCATTTAAAATTTCTCAATGTCTCTATTGTGAATCTCTCAAGGAAAGAAAAGTTTTTCCTTAGGGAGATCCCACTTCTGACACCAATTGTTGCCCACAGGATTATTGATTACTTATTAATTTCTAATTATTGACTATTTTTGGAGGCTCTGATTATCTTTGTGTCTTTAGAAACTCATTTAGTTATTAATACTGGGTTCTCCTGTTGGGTAACACTAATTCAGAGACATTGACTGAGTCAGATTTGTTGAAAAATCAACTGTTTTATTAGAAGCAAGTATCAAATGAAGAAACAGAGAAAACTCTACGATTGTATAAAAAATCACAAAGATTATTGATATGCAGGCCAACAGAACATGCAATCTTATAGGCCAATATTGTGCATACAATCTCTGAAAATATTGCTGAAGATTATCTGTCTCTGGTCTATAAACAAGGCTAGGATTTCTGCGCATGTCTTAAAGTTACCAATAGTTACCTATCACTCAGCAGACCCGCTTCTGAAGTGAATAGGGAGTCGATCGATCCGGACCAAAATACAAGTAAGGAGAAGAGAGAGAAAGATAGAAAAGAATTTGGTCCACTGTTTTTATTACCTTTGATCTCCTCCCATTATCCACCCAGGAAACTTACGTGTTCCAATAATAATCTAATACCTCCAGCCAATCATAAAACATTAACTCTACACGTCCATAAGTTTGTCATGGAAAGTTACTTAAACATTACTAAAACATGTCTACATTTTGCGGTGAGCTACTTTCCTTCCTATTACCTTATCATCATGTAAAGGTCTGTTACAACCGTTATTTCTTAATTCCAGTAGCTCTTTCCCTCAAGACCTCTTTTCCTGTTGTTCACCTCATAGTTCCTTGTTCCTAACCTAGTTTCACCATCTCCAACCGCCTTAAGATGACCTGGCTGTGTTCTACCTTTTAACACACTAACACTTCACTCTATTTTTAACTAATAACTCCAAATGAATAAATGCATGTATATGTAATATAAATGAATGTGAGTAAATATGAGTAATATGCAAACCATGGTCTAGGCCTCAAAAGCCTGAACCTATTAACTCAAAATTCCTGTCAACAGACTCCAAGGAAATAGAGGCCATTGTGGACATGCCACTGTCTAGGGATGTGAAAGGCATACACAGACTTATTGGGATGGTGAAAAACCTCTCCAAATACTCCCCCAACTTGGCATCAGAGGCCGAACCTCTATGACAACTGACGCGACAACACATAGCATGAGACTGGGTTCACCCAAAGAACAGGCCCTACTAAGAATAAAAGAGCAGCTGGCCAAAACTCCGATCCTACAATACTACAAGCCGGGACAACAACTCATCCTCCAGTGTGATGCTTCAAAGAAGGGACTTGGTGCAGTGTTGTTACAGGACAGGCCCATCGAATATGCTAGCAGGGCACTGTCAGAAACTGAACAAGGGTACACACAAATAGAGAAGGAACTCTTGGCAGTGGTGTTTGGAATGGAACGCTTTCACCAATATACATTTGGCCACCAGGTGGTAGTACTGTCCAACCACAAGCCACTGGAGACCATCATGCGCGACCCCCTACTGGGAGCACCTAAACACCTACAGCGCATGCTGATGAGACTGCAGAAGTACGACATCGAGATCAGATACTGCCCAGGGAAGGACATGGTCCTAGCTGACACACTGAGCAGAGCCTTCCTTAAGCATGAGGGTGACAGGGGAGATGAAGACATCAAATCCATCAACATGCTCCTCTATGTTCCCATGCGCAAGGACAAGCTCAAGGAACTAAAGGATGCCACGGAAAACGATGCCACACTGCAAATGCTCAAGACCACCGTTCTTAACTGATGGTCAGCGGACAAGGCTAGGGCCCCTAGAGGAACAGCAACATGCTACCATTGAAAATCAGAACGGAGTGTTCAAGATAGACTAATATTTAGAGGATCAACAATAGTGATCCCAACATCACTGGGATTGACTCTAGGCCACTTAACAAAGCACTTAAGAGGGCACACTACCCACTTCCCACAATTGAGGACATACTACCTGACCTAGCCAGGGCACATTTCTTCACAGTGTGTGACATGAAGGATGGTTCTTGGCACATCCCACTAGACAAGGCTTCAAGCAGACTAACCACCTTTTCTACACCAGTTGGAAGGTACAGGTGGTTGTGCATGCCCATGGGCACCTCCCCGGCACCCGAGATCTTCCAAAGGAGGCTACATCAAGCCCTGGAAGGGCTGCCGGGCGTGAAGGTAATTGCAGATGAAAAGTATTAGAAACGATACACGTTTCACACATGGGGGTGGAAAGCTGCATAAGGTTTGCCCGAGACTGCGTGTACTGGTCTGGCATGGGAGCACAAATACGGGCATGCTGCGAAAGGTGTGAGACCTGCAGAGCAGACAGTACGCAACAGCAAAAAGAGACGCTGTGGCCACATGACCCACCTATGAGACCCTGGGAGAAAGTGGGGATCGACCTCTTCATATGGATGGAGGGACAGTACCTGATGTTGGTCGACTAGTACTCCAACTTTTGGGAAGTTGACAAGCTGAAAGACACCCGGTCCAGAGTTGTTATTGAAAAACTAAGAGCCCATTTCGCCAGATATGGCATACTGGCCCAGCTGATGAGCTACAATGGCCCTCAGTTCACATCAGTGGAGTTCCAGGAATTCGCCCAGAACTGGGAGTTTGAACACGTCACCCCTGCCTACCCACAGAACAATGGCAAAGTGGAATCAGCAGTAAAGACAGCAAAGAGACTTCTCAGTCGAGCAACAAAGAACAGTATAGACCCCTACCTCGCCTTCCTAGCTCATCGCAACACACCCACTCAGGGTTGTAGCAGCAGCCCAGCGCAGACACTGTTGGGATGCAGGACAAGAACACAGATTCCCATGTCAAACAACTAACTTGAACCAAAAACAGAAAGATACCATCACCAGGAACTGCTCGTAGCCCAGCACAGGCAAGCCAGATACTACAACAGGTCGGCACGAGACCTCCCCCCTCTGGAAACAGGCACACATGTGTGGATCCAACCAGCAGAAGGCACCAACAACACATAGGCCAAGGGGATCATAGAGAAAGTAGTAGCCCACAGATCATATGAAGTGACCGCCCGAGAGGGACGTTCCATTCGGCGAAATAGGAAACACCTACGGGTGAGACACAGCCAAGGGAGGCAGCCGGAGACCCAACTGCTGCGGCAGAAGGCACACCCTGGACTGACCAGGACAGGAGGGGGTGAGGAGGATGACTACAGCCTGAAGCGTTTTAATGAGGAGCCAGAGTGGGTCCAGGAACTAGTAAGGGAAGATCAAAGAGACACAACAGACAACACAGGAGACATTGAGATGCCCCCCCTAGAAGGTGAGGAAGGGGACCCGAACAGAGAACCAGATTTCCCAGCAACAGAGCGGAAAGGAACCCAGAACAGACAATCCAGGGTGGACTGCCTGCTGAGGGCACCTGGGTACCTAAAGGACTATGTAACCAATTAGAGCCCATGGTAAAGATGAGACTCCAGTGGTGACTGAGTGCTAGCAACCTCTGGCCACACACACACACGACATCACCCTCGGGTGATAAAATGTGGGGAATCTGGCCCAGCGGGTCACTAGAAGCTTCATTTAGTTTCTTTTTCTTTTTCTTCTGCTGTCCTTTGTGTTAATTTTGTGGATGTTGTAGAACAAGGGAACGCTTTTGGGGGGGGGAGGAGGAAAGTTGTTATAGGGGACCTTGGTATAGCCCAGGCTCAGGGAGACTGGACACACCTCGTGCCTGGAGGGGAATGGTACAGTCCAGCCTTTTGGGAGGGGTTTTTCCTGGCTGCACTCGTGCTCTCTTGCTCTCTGCTAAGGGCCAGCCTGGGCGTGCTCTCGTCGTTTTTGCTAGGCCTCACTCCCGCTCTGGCTCCCTTTCTGGGCCTGGCTGGAAAGCTGGCTGCACAGCAGCAGCTAGCAATGGATTGCTCTTCATGTAACCTCTAACAATAAACGAGAAACTTAAATAAACCTCCCGGACTCCAAGTCTTCTTGTCACATTGCCAAACAATAAACAATACAGAAAGGTGATAGGAAAGCTCTTGTACATTGCCAGAGTCACAAGGCCTGACATTGCAGTGGCAATAGGTATACTGTGTAGACAAGTCTCAGCCCCAACCCAAAGGGACTGGAATGCAGTGAGGCGGGTCTTACGGTACCTGAAAAGGACTGTGCACCTCAAGCTACGGCTTCCAGCAACTTCTGTGTCAGACCTGATAGGGTACGTGGATGCAGATTGGGCTGGAGACCATTCGGACCGAAAATCTACCAGTGGGTACCTATTCTTGCTTGGTGGAGGATCCATCAGCTGGTGCAGTAGGAAACAAGCTTCTGTGACACTTTCCTCTACGGAGGCAGAGTACGTGGCAGCGGCACATGCCAGCCAAGAAGTTATCTGGTTGTGATAGCTTCTGAATGATCTGGGGCAAAAATTGGACAGACCCACGCCGATCCTGGAAGACAACCAAAAATGTATAGTGCTGGCGCAAACAGAAAGAATCAACCTCAGAACCAAGCACATTGATGTAAAATACCATTTCCTGAAAGACTCACAGGAACAAGAACTCATAGATCTGCAATACTGTCCTACAGAGGATATGATAGTGAATGTGTTCACGAAGCCACTAGCAGGGGAATGCCATTGCAAGATATTAAGAAGAATGAATGTAGTGGGTTTGACTAGTGACTGTTGAGAAGGGGTGTTGGATTGTGCAACAGTCACAAGTAAAAGCCCATTGCAAGTCCTGCAAGCTTAATATCGGGCTTGTCCAGTAGGGGGAGGGTCAGGGGATTAAAGAAGTTTTTTTCCTCCTTGTCTCCTCTCTTCGTCCTCCATCTTGTCCCATGCACTCTGTACAGTATGGAAACATGTCTTCTGAGTTCTTAGTAAAATTCTGTTTTGATGAACCTTCTGCTGTGTGTTATTCAACAGAGCTAACTCTACAATACCCAGAACAGACATGACGGCGCAACTTACCACACTTTGCCCCGAACCAGGAGGAATGGGTGAGGGCGGAGAGAGGGTGGGGTACCCCAGTCCTATCTCCCCTGGACTGGGAGTGTGTGTGTGTCTGTTTTACCCAACTGTCTGTCCCCAGGTGGCAAGTCTGTTGCTAGATGGCTCTGGAGTCCCAGCTCGGCAGAGGGTGGGGCAGGCTGTCACCAGACTGGTCCTCTACCTGGGCAGAAGGCAGGATCTTGTTCTTGTTCCCTGGTTCCTACTGCCTGCCTGCTGATTGCTGCCTGTCAACAGAGGCACCAGCTCCAGCTCTGGGCCATCATGCCATTGCAGTGGTGGGCAGAGCCTCCATGCTGCATTCCTGAAAACCTGAAAACCCAGTGGGTGACCACCCAAGTGAAGGTTCTGTTGTTTTCATGGTTAAGGGACCCCAAACTATGCACTCTACATTTGGTGTGAAAGGCTTCATTGAGTACTTTGTAGATAAGATCGCTTGCATCCACCACGATTTTGGTTCCGCAGTTACTGCAGGGAATCATCTTGGGGTTATGGATGCCCCGTCCTGTCCTATTTTGTGGGATCGGTTTCAGATAGTGTCGCCTGCTGATGTGGAGTCCTTGTTGGGATCTGTTCGTGCCACCACTTGTGAACAAGATCCTTGCCTGTCCTGGCTGGTGAAAGCCAGCCAGGAGACGTTACGGCCGTTGCTGGCTGGGGTGGTTAGTGCCTCCCTTCGGGAGGGCAGGGTGCCTGAATGCCTGAAGGAGGCTGTGGTTAGGCCCCTGCTCAAGAAACCATCTCTTGACGCTGATGCTCCTGCCAGTTATCGGCCGGTCTCTAACCTTCCCTTTTTAGGGAAGGTTATTGAATGGGCTGTGGCACAACAGCTCCAAGAACATCTGGACCACACCAGTTTCCTTGACCCCTTTCAGTCTGGGTTTCAGCCTGGGTGTGATACGGAGACTGCATTGGTGGCCTTAGTTGACGATCTCCGTCTGGCGTTGGACCAGGGTTGTCAGACCTTCCTGGTCCTGCTAGACCTTTTGGCTGTGTTCGACACAGTCGTTCATGAGGTGTTGGTGACTCACCTGTGGGGCATTTTACATTTTACATTTTGAGCAAAACAGTAAACAGGTACTTCCAAGTATTTTAGGATAAAAGATAGGTGTATTACAAGGTGGTAAAGTGATATTTTGTTAAAAAAACACAATACCTTTGTGTGGACAACAGCTTTCATTTGTACTGAAAACTTTTAGGCAAAGCCATCAATATGTTAACTTAATTCCTACATGTTTTGCAGTTCTGATTTGCTCCATTTATTCATCGTGCTGAAATCATGAAAATGATAAAACAGCAGGCAATACCTTGCTATGAATCCATAACAAGTTATAACACACAATTATAACAAAAGGGACCAAACTGGCTTACTATAAAATGAAAGGAATTACAGCTTTTCAAGCTGCCCCAATATAAAGCAGGAAAAAAATGTCTAATGGTGCCTGGACAGGAGCTGGTAATCTGGGCAAGAGAAAGAGGTGGAAGAGTCAAATGTTCGGTCCAATAGGCCTATTTGTTATGAAAAACACAGGCGAAAGGAGTCTCAGTGTCTAGGTCTAAGACCTGTGTGGAACACTTTCCAAGGCCTTATTTTGCAAAGCAGAATACAGAAACCAAATAGCTCTCCGTCTAAAGGGCAGAGGCCTAGCATCTATTAGGCATTAGGGCAGAGGCAGACTTAATTAAGGATTCTTCAAAGAAAGTTTCCAATGACTTGTGTTAGGTGAAAAAAGCATGTAGATAAGATGGTAGTGGAATGTTGGCATGTGCCCCGCATAAAGCAATGTAGCTAAGAAAAATAAGTAACTTGTGTGTCGGAGCAACAGAAAGATTTAGTAAAGTGGAAAAGTAAGGCTTTGGTTTGATATTGTTTGTATTGGAAAATGTAAGTGTTTTAGTCAAATAGGTTAAATTTAGTTTAATAAGTGTTAGAAAAATTGTGGTTGCAATAGGAGCACTATAACATCTTTGCAGCTGTGACTAATTAAGAGTTAACAGAGAAAAAAAACAGCTGCTGTACAGGCAGTTCACAGCACTGCTTGCTTCGATAAGGCCAGCAGCCAAGGCCTTTTAGACCCTATGTGTCAAAGATGTTCCAACCTAACATGTTTTGGATGCAGAACCGTTGCTGCTCAGACCACTTTTAGTTTGCAAGGAGCAGCAAGAAAATAAAATGCCATTTTGACAAATATTTAATAAAGCAAACCTCAATTGGTTAAAGACCTTGCTTTTAACCCTTCTGCGTATGAAATCATCTTGCATCAAAAGACTGATATATCACCTCATTACAAATCCTGATGGGAAGGCCCATAAAACTATACCACCACAATTGAAATGATCATTAATTTGACTGATAAAACTGTGCTATCCTAATACACTAATGAAGTGTGTCAAGACTTTTCATTTACAGATCCAAGAAGTCCTTCCTCAAAGGACCCTGTGAAACCTGCAGCATGGTGACTGAGACCACATCACAAGCCTCCAAAGAAAAACACCTTTCAAGCTGCATTGGTGAGTCCTTTTTCAAGTACTTTTTGCCACCAACACTGACACTGAGTTCCAGGCACTTTCATCCTGGATTCACACCTCCCAAAGGACCTCTGCACCTGTAGAAATAAGGTCAGAGGGGCAGGGTCTGTAGTGGACCTCTGCCACTACAGAGCAAAGAGAATTTGCAACTATGCAGCAAGGGAAAAGATGTGTCACCACACCACCACTACCACCTTAGAAGTAGCGGAAAAGACTCTTAGGCGATTTCCTAACAGAATTCAGCTCCTCATTTTCTTGCAGGTCTGCATCATCATTACCACCGTTGTTGTGTTCTGGCCTACCCGAGAAGAATATAAAGAAACTTTGCACACTGCCACATGCATGAAGGGACACTTACATGTTAGAAATAAACGCTTGGTGCATAGTGACAACACCTTCTTGTTAACTATTGAACAACTGCGGAAATCTCTTAATGTGTCTAAATGCTGGATTTGTGCCCATGTGCCCACACACTCTATGGGGGGAATCCCTTTTGTTCCTGTAGTGTTAAATGCCTCTCAAATAGTGCAAGGGGTGACCACTCCATTGCCAGGCAAAGAATTAACATGGGCTAATATAGGCCACAATAATACTGAATACATTCACCAAGCCAAGGAAGCGCAGGGAGAATATTGTTTTAAGTCTAATAGGTCTATGTGGGGAAAATATGCACATAAGGAAGGGTACAGAATTTGTAACTACACATTCACCATAAATTCCACTGGATATATGGCTTTAAATGGAAACTTCTTCAGTGAATTTCAGCTATTATGGACTTCACATTATGCAGTCCTTGTCCTATATGACTGAACACATTGCCCTGATTGGACACTATTTCATTTGTGAAAACAAGGTCTATAAAAAAATTACCCCCCGGTGGGAGGGATCTTGTTTTATTGGAGCCATTGTCCCTGCCATTCGACACTTGTCTTCCCTCCCTCAAGGTAAACTGAATAACCAAAGGGAGATCACTGAGGCCCAAAAATATTGGGGTATCACCATACCTGGAATTGGAGTTGCCTTTTCTATGTGAGAAATACAGCGCATGGCCGGAGTATTAGAGACAGTTGCTAATGCATCCCTAGGCTTTAAGGACATAGTCGATGAAATGGGTAATATCAGACAGATGGTTTTGCAAAACTGCATAGCCCTAGACTTTATCCTAGGGGTGTATGCGCTTTGATTGGGAAAGAATGCTGTGATTATATCCCAGACAACTCTGGCTCTCTTCTAGATCAAACTGCTTGAATTAAAGAAGCAGTGGCCCAGTTACATCAAACAGATCAATGGATCCTCTGGGCCTAGCTTGAAGGCTTGGACTCCAAAATTTTTATATTGTTTTACTTGTTTTTGTTGTTTTGTTTGGCTTATTTTTTATGTATTCAATTAATTTTAATGCTTATTAGATGCTGCTTAAATAGCACTGCGAAACAACTATCACAAGGCTTGAACCAAAGGCAAAGTACCCAAGTTTATAACATGTATGCAGATCTCCAAACTCAGCTAGCAGATATTGATGGCTTAATGTCCATAAGGGTTTAAAATTAGGTTGTTGTGCCTTCAGTGTCACAAAAGGAAGGGATAGTGGAGGAAATTTTATTAGGGACACTATGGAATTAAATTACACAAAGCCAAAAGGAAGGTATCACAAAATGGATGACACAGAAGCATTTTGGGTAAAACCTAATGCCTAATAGAAGCTAGGCCTCTGCCCTTTAGACAGAGAGCTATTTGGTCTCTGTATTCTGCTTTGCAAAATAAGGCCTTGGAAAGTGCTCCACACAGGCCTTAGACCTAGACACTGAGACTCCTTTTGCCCGTGTTTTTCATAACAAATAGGCCAAGTAACCTTGCAGCTGGAAAGCCAAATTAACCTTGTTAGGCACGGCACCATATATTATAAACAGTTTGGCTCATACAGCTTTGAGAAGAACCAGCTCAAATATGTAAACACTGTGCGTAATGTAGTAACTTTCCATCATTGTATTATGTTGCACTTTGAGTGACAAGTTTGTATATTTTGCCTGTATCGTAACCTATAAAATACTTGTGTATCCTGGGAGGTGCAGACCATCCTGTTTCCTTGCATGGAGACAGTGGGTAATTTCAGACGTTACGGCCGGGCGCTTTCACCACGGGCTGTGGGGTGGTTCGGACCATGGCTGGGGTGAAGGGGGGAGCCAACAGACGTTCCCCCCTTCGCCCCTGGCTGTGGGGACCACCGAACCACAGCCCGTGGTGAAAGCGCCCAGCCGTAACATCTAAAGGGGCACCCCCCTCCCGGAGGGGGCGAGAATGCAGCATGCGACTGCACGGCGCCGCCCCCTGCACTCCCCAGCCACCCACCCTCCCTGAGACAGGAGCCGCAGTGGCCTATCCGGCCGCTGCCGCCGCCCGCCACCAGAGCCCCAGAACGTGGTGGAGGTAAGGTAACAGACGTTACTTTTCCTTCACCGCGTTCTGGATTCCCTCTAACCACGCTTCGCTCGCCGCCGTGGTGAGGGAGAACAAAGCGTGGTTAGATTCACCGCGGGGGGTGGTTGACTGAGGTGAACATCTGGATGCACGCAAACAGACGTTCACCTCCATTCACACACACACACCCGCGGTTGACTGAGGTTGTCTGTGGTGATTTCAGACAAACGTAACGTCTGAAATCACCCAGTGTTGCTTTCTCTCTCAGCGCTTTGAGATCAATAAAGACTCTGACAGATTTCACCAACAGTATAAATATAAATTATTCCTCGACAGGTACGTAAAGGTACCTTGAAGAATTTTAGTACAAGTTGATAATTTTGATTTGAAATCCATAGATAAGATTAGATTAGTGTTAGGTTTAAGTAAAACAAAATAATCAGATGTGTATATTTTAGGTCTCGTGTTATGGGTACGGTCAATTATAAAAATATGGGCCATTCGCAAAAATTATATTTAGATTATGAGTCACAAATTTTGAGACAGGAAGGGGAGGACTTTAGACTGGGGGTTTAATTCAGGTGAATAACTATTGTTTTTCTCTAGTCTGTCAAATCTGCAGTAGCTATTTTGGGTGGGTGAGGGGAGAACAAACAAAAAACCCTCCTTTTGATTTTCTCGGTTTCCATTTCAACAGCCTTCATGAGAATTATCTGCCCTGCTGACAGCTAACTTTGAGCTGTCTCTAAGGGAATCCTCTGCCCTTTCCAGCCTGATTTCTTAATATCCTTTATAAATTTATTGCCTGGAACATGCTGTCTGTCTAACTCACTGAGGCCTTTCTTTTTTTGGTACTGACTTGGGTTTTGGCTGCAGCTTCAAATTTGCACTTCTTGTTTGAGAAACTTCACAGAGGATGTGGTAGCAAACATATTGCCCTGTTGCTATACATTATTCTTTGCTTCCAGGTTGAAAAGAATGTGTTTTGGAACATGGATGTGTACTAGCCTTTGTAATCTATGCAACCTCTTGCTGTTTGCTCTGTATCTCATTCCAACATTTAAAATCTCGAATTACAAAACCAAACCTCTCAGCTACATAGATTTTTACTCTGGCATCTGTGCATCAGACTGCACCAGTTTTCAGTAACTTTTCCACCCCTTCTTCATATATTTGTCTGACACAGGAACTGTTTGATTAATCTGTTGGACTCATTTGCTGGCTTCTATTTTCAAGTCAAGTTTTGCCACCATCAAGTCTGTCAATGTTGCTTTAGATTCTGCATTACTTGCTGAGCCAGTGTGGCCATTAAAGTGCCACGTTTGTTTTATGGGAGTTGTGCAAGCAAGATGTAGGCTCGATGGGGTGTGTAACAAGGCAGTGACTTGTTTGAGTAATTTCTTGCAGGATTTCTACCCCAGAGCAGTCCACCCTGCACTTTCCCACCCATGGACCATTTATTTATACAATGCAATCCCTTTATTTCATGTACAGTCCATACCTACAGTGTGAAACACAGACTGCTTCACCTTTTCTAAGGGATTATCTGGGCACCTATTATACAGGCCCCCTATCTTGGCACATTCCCTGTAGGCCCATTCTCCTTCTGAGGCCACTGACCTGGCCCCTTGCCAACCAATTCCATGTGGTAACCCCGTGGATTGCAGGGCTGGCTCCCTAGTCTCCTTCCAGCAAAGCCCCCTCTGAGGCAGAACCCTGTGGCTCACTACCTCTTTCTGGTAGTTGCCCCCCTTTTGTAGTTAAAGCTCAGCTGGTTTAAAGAGCATGCCAAGATGGTGTCACTCAGCTGCCCTTAATTGGCCAGCTCACCTCCTGGCAAGTTAAAGGGGTAGATGCTTCTTTGGACCCCAGCTTGCTCCCTTTTGGGCTGCATGTCTGCAGGAGGCACTTACCCCAACCCCATGGTCCTGCATGGATTTACAGTGACTTTGTCACAGGGTGTTAATAATGGACTCCCCAGTCAAGGATGACCTGAAGAAAATTAGGTTGTGCTTGAAGCCCACACAAGAGGAATTCTCCCCCACCACCTCCAAACAAAACTAAATTTGCGTATTCCCTAATATTATGGAACTGTCCACCCCACACCCTAGGGGTTCATCAGAGCCAGAGTCTGATTGTCTTCTGGAGGCAGTTTAAAACCTTTTATCTAAGCTTTTGACACAAGGGGATAGGTGGTGATAGCGGGGGCAGGGGGCAGGAGAAATTAGGGGATTTTATGTTTTTATTCATTTATGGGTTTTTTGTTACCCACTTTGAGACTTTGGGATGGAGTGGGTTATAAATTCAAATACAATTCTGTTATTAAGAATTGAGAACTTAAAGATTAAAGTATAAATCTTGAAATAGGAAGTTATTTCCAGCACATTGGTGTGGAAACTGGAAATCATTTGTATACAAAGACATCCAAAAGGCTTGGAAAGCAAATATTTCTAAAAAAGCAAACAAGTATTTATTTTTTAGAATTTATTTTATATCATGATATGATGCTTCTTTTTGTTCTAAGGATGTTTTTAGATGAGCACGTTGAGCTCACACCAGAAAAATCATGTGTTCTTGAAAAAGCGCGCGGGCGGGGTTTAGATGTGGGGGGATGCGCACTATCATACTCATACCTTTTTTTAAAGCTGCCAGTTAAAGACCTTGATCATCTGGTCTTTAATTGACAGCTTTAAAAAAGGCGCAGACATCACAGTGAGTGTCCCCACACGTATAAACCCCACCCACGTTCTTTTCCAAAGGCACGTGATTTTTTTAGTGCAAGTCCGCCGTGCTAGTCTAAAAATGGCCTAAGTTAGAATGGATGCATATGGCCCATTCTCCCTTCTTGTCTTTGTAGGTTTTTGAATGCTGTTAATTTAAAGGAAACAATTATTATTCCTTATTTGCAGGAACTTTTTCTGTACAGGTGCGTTAATATACATATATTTCTTATTTATCATGTTTATTATCTGACTATGACAAATTCTTGGCTTTCGGCTTTTTTGGTGGACTTTCGGCTTTTATCAGACCTTGTTATACCATCCATTTTGGATTTATATACTGCATGGTTGATTTGTTTTACTCTATGGTTTTTTATGAGCTTTTTTTATTGTCTTCACTAAATAGTAATTTTTCTATAGTTTAGTTTTTTGCTTGCTTTCACAGTAGCTGTTTTTGCGGGTTGTTGTTTTGCTACTGTTCCTTTCCCCCTTTTTTGTTTGCTTGCTTCCTTAGGGATGCTGTAGGATATGCAGCAGCGGCTCTCTGACTTCCCTTGGAAGCTGTGCTGAACCCCATGGGAGAAAAGCACATTGGCAGAGTAGTTTATTTTTAGCATGCACATCTTGGGTTTGAGGGCACCTCTCTCCCATTATACTGATTGCTTAGCTCTGACTGATCGGTGAATACAGTAGGGGTTTTGCAGGCAGCTGATCATTCTTTGTTGAGCTGAACCACGTGGGGTTTGAGCTGCTCCTCTGCTAGTGTGACTTAGGGAAGGGTTAAATGACTCAGTCTCTCCCTCTTACTTACCCCATCCCACAGCGGCATCAGCCAGCTCTTGACTTGGCCTGTAGCTGATTGACTGGGCAGTGATAGGATCTATGCAGCCAACAAATTAGCAGGAGAAGTGGGGCTGTTTGAAGTGGGCACTCTTCTGCCCTCCAAGCAACACTGTAGGGAACCTGGGTATTTTCAGACTTTACGAGATCACGGTGAAGCATGGTCAATTCCCATATGGTGACCGTGAGTTCGTAACGTCTGTTGGGGCCAACCGTGATTCCGGGAGGGCGATTCCCGCCCATGATGAACGGGGGCGCCACGTCTGTCCCCTGACCATGGTCCAGAATCAGCGCCGCTGATTCCGGGCTGTGGTCAATGCCTTGGGTGGCCAACAGGCGCTGCGGCCGCATTGGCCGTGGCTCCTGCCCATCTCCTGGAGGGTGGCCAGCTGGGGGAGCATGGGGGGGGGTAGGGCTTTGCAGCCGCACATTGTGCGGCCCCCCGATTCCCCGCCGGAATCGGTCAGCATGTCTGCTGGCCGTGACAGCGGGATTCCGGCGGGGAATCATTTGCGTGATTCTGTGGTGGGGCGAATGCTGCCCCATCACACCTGAAAATACCCCCTGCCTCCCACCCATAAGCATCAGAGCCCAATCTCTCCCACATAACCTGGTAGATATGGAGCTGTATTGATGGAATTGTGATTTATAAGTTCTCTCCACAGTCCATGCCTCCTACTTGCTCTCCAGCCACAGAAAAGTATTTCCCCCTCTCTTTAAGCAGCACGCTCTCTCTCTCTCTCTCTCTCCCCCCACCCCCATGCATGTACGCTCATCTTCCTGGAGAAAGAGAAGAGAAACTCCACTCCCAAAGCGCTGGTGGTGGGTGAGTCAGTGGCGGCTGGTGGGTTTGGAGGCTGGTGGGGCAGTGGGTGTGTTGAACCTGCCACCGGCGGACCTATGGGTGGAGCCTGGCTTAGGGGTGAAGCCAGGGCAATGTTAGGTGGAGCCACGGCAACAGTAGGCCGGTGGTGTGGCATAACCCAGCAGCAAGGAGTTCCCAGAGTTAACATTGGATGGACATTACATTAGTTAATGCTGGATTCCTGAATTGCAGTGATGAAAAGGGACATAAGCTCATAATACCAGTAAAGGAGGTGTTATACATCCCTGAACTAGAAGGTAGTTTACTATCTGTCAAGTGTATTACTAGTAAAGGTCTCACAGTGCAATTCAGTAAAAATAAATGTATGATTAAAAAAAGGGAAAAGAACTTTGGCTAAGGCTATAGACTTATTACCTGTATAGACTTATTACAGAAAAAGAACAAGCAAAAAGAATTTTGAAAAATCAGCATACAGATTGCATTCATCTTTGGCACAGACGGCTGGGACATAGACATCCTGAAAGCATCAAGGAACTGGAAAGATGAGAATTGACTGAAGACATTGAATTGCCAACATGTCCAGTTATAATGAAGTATGAATGCTGTATAAAGGCCAAAGCAACAAGAGTATCTTTACCCAAGAAAAGTCAAACTAGAGCTACAAAAATTACAGACAGAACAGAAGATAATCTAGAAGTGTGGGACAAGAAAAATAGACAGGCAAGTGTCACAATAAGTCTTCTAGTGGAGGATGATCAATTAATTCACATTAGAAATGAGAGCACAGCAAAAGGGATGTGGAATTCACTTCACTTTTTACAGAACTAAATCTGAATGTGAAAGAGAAAATATTTCTTGCTGATGGAAGAAACATACAAGCCGAAGGAATTAGGTATGGATTCCTGAATTGCAGTGATGAACAGGAACATAAGCTCATAATACGGAAGGAAACCCTCCATGCTCAGCTGTCAGAGTGCTGACATTTTAGTAAACCACATGGAAATGAACTGCCTGTACCTCATTGAGCTTTCTATTTTTTTAAAGCACCCCCTTAGACGTGGGGCTCTGTCCCCCCCCAACCTGACTCCTCCCTTGTACCCAAGCCTCCTTTTACCTGCAGCTGTATGTGTGTTAACCCGTTCACCTGCTCACCCCCTCCTTCCACCTCCCGCCTCCCATCCACCACCTACTCTCAGATGCCTTCCCTGTAGCCCCCCTTTGGCCCTCACCCACTCCTCCTTCCCCCAGCCCCCATATACCCCTATCTCCTCACTTCACCTTACCCCTACTTGCTCCCCATCCTCTCATGCCTTTCCCCTAGCCCCTGCTGGCTTCCCCCCTCTCCTCCTTCCCCTGAGGCAACGTTCCCTCTCTCCCACCTGTTTCTGTCCTCCCAGCTGTTGCCCCCACGCACCCGACTACACAGCAAGGGGAAGAGATGCAGGGGACAGGCTGCTAGCCTCCCTGTGTCTCTTACCTTAGGGCACAGTGCTGGCACTGGGGGCTCTGTCCACCCTGACATCCTACATAATGTAGAAGGCACTGGCATGGCTGGACCTATCACCAGAAGAACTTCCCCTGCAGAGGATCCAGCCAAGGGGAACAGCTGCCTCCAGGGTCCAGGTCTCTGTCCCCCCACTCAACCTCTTCCTTTTACCCAAACCCCTTTGTCCGTGCCGCTCTGTGCGCACGTGTGTGTGTGTGTGTGTGTGTGTGTGTGTGTATGTGTGTGTGTAAAAGACGAGAGAGAGAATGTTTTTAGACGCGACAGTGCTGAGTGCTGTCACACTTTAAATCCTACCCAGAGTGAGGCTTGGGTGTCAAACAAGAGCCACGGCAACCTGGGGCGGGGCTATGCAAAGATGTGCGTCCACATATCCATGGCCTTGTACTGCTCCGAGCAGTCTGCCCCCCTCCCTGATGGGTGGCCGTGGCTGCCTGGATGTGCCATGGACTTGGACCGGGATAAGAGAAAGCAGGCCATCAAACATGCACGGGATGTGGCAGTGCTTAGCCTAGGCTGTTCCTCAGGACCATCCCTGAGGGACCGCCCCAGCTAAGCTCCTCTATGGCCCGTGCAAACCTGGGTTCCAGCTTGGGCCAACATCTGGCAGCTGCATTGCCATGATGAGAGCACAAATTTCCACACTTGGAAAAGCATGGAAATCCAGGCTATTGTCATGTCTGGAAACACCCAGAGAGAGCACGAGTGCTTGGATGTAAGAGCTGTTGGGGAGTTTGGAAAGGTGGCACCAAGCTGGTAGAGAGAAAAGTCCTCAAACATAGCCTGGGAACAGGAGAGGCTACAGGGTGGTTGCAGGGCCCAGGAACCGGCTAAGGGAACCGGAAGAGACCTTTGGGGAAGAGCCTGTGAAATCCCAGCAGTGTTGGCAATAAGGCAACAATTGGGGTTGCTATTGACTAAGTGCAGGCAGGGAAGCAAAGTAACAACCAGCCAGACTGTGAAATTAACAAGAGGCAGCTAAGCTGTGGTAGCAGCTGAGAAAGAGAATAAGAATTGGTATATGTCTGTGTATATAGAATGTTCATATACAGTCCACAGACAGCTCCTGTCTCCGTTGTACACCCATGTCATGTCTTAAAGATACAACAGTCTCCATTGGATAACATTGACATTTGCAGACGTTATAACTTAAAAACCACTCACCAGATCTTCAAAAAGTAAACCAAATAGACATCCCGCTAGTATCCTTGAATTTTCTAAAATGTTTACACCTCTTCACAATTAACAGTAAACCCCTTTAGCCTCTTTGGCCTGAGATGGTTGAAATGGCGGAAAAAACAGACATCAGAGTCCAATTTTTCAACTCCGATATCTCAGCTGTTTTTCATCTGATTTGGGCTGAAACTTGGACAGCTTCAACCTCTTACCCAAGCGATCCCCCACCACAAATTTCACAATCCTAACTTCAATCATATGAATTTTATAATGGGTAGAATGTTTGTGCTTTATAATGGAGCGTGCAACACGCCTTAAGCCACTCTAAAATTAGAGCGGAAAGGGGAACCTGCAAAAAAGGTATAACAATAAAAACTGTGGTACCCAAACCACCTCAGATAGGTTACATCCCAGTGAGTTACCCATGTTACCACCGAGTTACCATTTTTCCATTTTGCACCATTTTACCAATTTGCTTTCCTCCCCCATCCATTTTCAGGTTTCCAGCCATTTCTTCTTTTCATTATTTATTTGTTTACCATTAGATACCTTGGTTAAAATCTGCTGGATGCAGCTTTACTATTGCATTTTTTCCTATGTTAAGGAGTTCATGGGGCAGAGATGGGGAACCTCAGAACTGGGGGCCAAATGTGGCCCACGGCTAGTTTTCATGTGGCCCTGAGAACTCACCTGCTTTCCATCTGTCCGGGACTATGCCGCTGTGCTGCTGCTGCTGCCTCCGATCCTGCTTGCCTGTCGCCTCGGTCCCCCGCTGTTTCCACCTGCGGGGAGAAAAAAACATCATGTTAGTACTGGGGATGGGCGGGGGGGGGGCAGGGAAGCCAGCGCACCTGGACTGGGTGCCCTGGCCTGACCCCGTGACCTGCACCGGAAGCTGCTGGGGGGGCATAAAAGGGAGCCGCCTGCGGCTTTGCCATAGGCCGTGAGCCAACTTATTGTTGTTATATTGGATTATGTGAGGGAAGGAGAGGATATGGTTAATGATGAGAGATTATGTTATGTAATGTTATGTTATTGTAATAATTGAGGGGTTATTTAGTTGTTGTTTTGTACTGTTTTTATAATTGTTATGGCTCTTTGTATGTTTCTACTTTTGTTGTTAGCTGCCTCAAGTCGCCGTAGGCGAGAGAGAGTGGGATACAAATAAAAGTTGAAATGAAATGAAATTTCCTCCCCCCTCCCCCCCAAAACACTGAAAACTGAGCTCAAGGCAAGGGAGGATTTATGAGGGCCTACACACAAGGAAAGAGGAAAGTTCCATGGCACAGATCCTTGATCAGGACCCTCGTCTTCCAGAAGCTTAAGCACTCCCATTCACAACTTGATGTGGCCCTTGGAGGCTGTACTTTTCATAGTGGTCTTTGGGAGGGAAAAGGTTCCCCAACCCTGGCATAGGGGCTGAGTGTCAGTAAAAAAAAAAAAAAAAAGTCAAGCTATGCCATCTCTCCATTTTGCTGGTGACTTCACAGACTTATTTTGAGGGTTTGTTGGAGCATTCTAGACACATGACTGAAAAAACAAGCAATTGAGGGAAACCTGTAAGTAATTTGGAACAGGTTGGTAAAATAGAAAGTTAGTTACCTGGTAATGGTTGTATCCAAAATTTCAGACAGACAGTTAACCATCTCAATACGTGGGTACCAATCTGAACTTGCTGAAGAGCTTATCCTACCCTTTCTCTCTAGTATCTGTTTGTACCCCTTTTTCCTTACCCTTACCAGTGCCTAAACCTGTTTTATTTTTACCTCAGTGTGCGCACGTATGTGCACGTGTGTACACGTATGTGCGTACTCACTTGTTATTGTTGTTATGAGCTTTTATGTAGCACCAGCGATGTACCTGGTGCTTTACAGAGAATAAGGTAGACACAGTCCCTGCCCAAGAGCTTACAATCTAAAGACAGGGGGAGGGGAGACAGGGAAGGGAGAACAGAGGGAGAAACAAGGGATGCAACAATCATGAGGATGTGAGAACTCAAGTACACGTTCTTGGCTTGGTTACAGTACATTGGGAGTTTGCAGATAACGGGTGGGGATGATTAGCAGGAGTTAGGAAGGGCAGAGTGGAAGAGGTGAACAGAGATGAGGGAAGAAAGGTAAGAGTGGGGAAGGCCAGTGAGGAGGAGGTTACAATAGTCGAGGCGTGAGATGACTAGGGCATAGATTAATTTTGGCAGAGGAGACAGACAGAAAAGGGCGGATCTTAGGAATGTTGTGGAGGGAGAAGTGGCAGGATTTGGCCACCGAGTCAATGTAGGGTTTGAAGGTGAGATGTGAGTCGAGGATGAAGCCCAAGCTATGGGCTTGGGGGACAGGGAGGATGGAGACCCTGTCAATGGCAATTGACAGCGAAGAGGGAGAGGAAGGATTGGGAGGGAAGATAAGTAGTTCAGTTTTCACCATGTTCAGTTTGAGTTAGCGTTGAGACATTCAGGCGGAGATATCAGAGAGACAGTTGGTGAGACGAGCTTGAACAGAGGGGGAGAGGGAAGGAGTGGAGAGAGAGAGTTGAGTGTCAGCGTATAGGTATTGGAAACCGTGGGAGGCAATGAGTTTGTCTAGGGATTGGGTGTAGATAGAGAAGAGGAAAGGGCCAAGGGCAGGGCCTTGGGGAACCCCGACCGAGAGGGGGAGGAGTTATGAAGAGATACATTGACGAAGCGGTCGGAAAGGTAGGAGGAGTACCAGTTGAGGAAAGAGTCCTGGAATCCAAGGGAGTGGAGCGATTCAAGCAGGAGGGAGTGGTCAACCATGTCAAAGGCAGCAGAGAGATCAAGGAGTACAAGAATAGAGTAAAGGCGGTTGGATTTAGCCACAAGATCGTTGGTGATCTTAGCAAGAGTGGTTTCAGTGGAGTGAGGGGGGCGGAAGCCAGACTGAAGGTGGTCAAGGGAGGAGTTGGCGGAGAGGAGGTCAAGGCAACAGGAGTAGACAACCCGTTCAAGGAGCTTGGAGGCAAAAGGGAGGAGCGAGACATGATGGTAATTAGAGGGTTCAGAGGGATCCAGAGTGGACTTTGCTAAATAAGTCTCCCTGAGCCACTACGCTCAGCTACCAAAAGGGGGGGGAACCTTCTCCAATTGGCTCTTTTAGCCAGGTAAACACCCCAAGTTACCCCAAGGATATCTGCCCACAGAAGGGGAGAACACCAGCTAAAGGGAACCGTGGAGAGTTGTGCCATAAGAGCTCATAAACCATAAGACAACCATGGGCCTGTCCCAAATCATCTGTGGCCCCACACATGAGGAGGGACATACACTGGATTTGGTTTTCTGCACCAGTATTGAGGCGGGGGGGTCAGTTGGTAGAAGTCAGGGGGGTGGAGCCTTTGTCATGGTCTGACCATTACCTCCTTAAGACATGCATCCTGGCGCATGTCAGCCCCCATTGGGGTGCAGGACCTATTAGATTGGTCTGCCCCCGGAGACTTATGGACCCGGATCAGTTCCAGAATGCTCTGGGGGAGTTTCCCCTGACCTTGACACCCGCGCTATCGATGATCTCGTAGCCTTCTGGAAAACCTTGCTGGCTGAGACCATTGACAGAGTGGCTCCCAGGCATGCGCTGCCCTCCCAAGTCTCCCGCAGGTCTCCTTGGTTTACTGAGGGCCTGCAGTGTTTGAAGTGGGAGAGCAGGGGGTTGGAGCGATGGTGGTAGCGCGGGACTCCCAACAAGTATGATCGACTGCAGCATAAGAGCAGTTTAAAGGCCTATGCTGTGACGGTGCAGGCAGTAAAGAAGCTACCCTTATTGCATCTGCAAAGTCACATTCAGCGGAGCTTTTCCGGGTGGTGAAAGGTTTGGTCAGTCCTGCCTACCTCCACCTGGACCTGGAGCAATCCAGTGACCGCTGTGACCGGTTTATTGAGTGCTCTGTAGATAAGATCGCTTGCATCTGCCACGATTTCAGTACCACAGTTATTGCAGAGGATCATCTTGGGGCTATGGATGCCTTGTCCTGTCCTGTTTTGTGGGATCGGTTTCAGATGGTGTCGCCTGCTGATGTGGAGTCCTTGTTGGGATCTGTTCGTGCCACCACTTGTGAACAAGATCCTTGCCCGTCCTGGTTGGTGAAAGTCAGCCAGGAGATGTTATGGTCGTTGCTGGCTGGGGTGGTTAGTGCCTCCCTTCGGGAGGGCAGGGTGCCTGACTGCCTGAAGGAGGTTGTGGTTAGGCCCCTGCTCAAGAAGCCATCTCTTGATGCTGATGCTCCTGCCAGTTATCGGCCGGTCTCTAACCTTCCCTTTTTAGGGAAGGTTATTGAACAGGCTGTGGCACAGCAGCTCCAGGAACATGTGGACCACACCGGTTTCCTTGACCCCTTTCAGTCTGGTTTTCGGCCTGGGTATGGTACAGAGACTGCATTGGTAGCCTTGGTTAACGATCTCCGTCTGGCGTTGGACCAGGGTAGTCAGACCTTACTAGACCTTTTGGCTGCATTTGACACAGTCGACCATGAGGTGTTGGTGACTCTCCTTTGGGACCGTGCCAGGATTGGTGGGACGGTATTGGAGTGGTTTAGTTTGTTTCTGGCCGTGAGAACGCACCGGGTGGTCTTGGGGGAGTGTACATCTTTCCCCCGGGACCTCACGTGTGGAGTCCCGCAGGGTGCCATTCTGTTCCCCCTCTTCTTTAACATCTATATGCAGCCATTAGAGAAGATTGTGAGAGGGTATCAGGGCATGCAGTGTCATCAGTATGCTGATGCAACTTAGCTCTACCTCTCTTTTTCCATCGACCCAGGCCATGCAGTCTCCTTATTTTCCCAGTGCCTGTCAGCTGTGGGGGCTTGAATTAGGTTGAGCCATCTACAGCTGAATCCTGACAAGATGGAGGTGATGTTGGTGGGCGAGGACTTGGGGGGCCCTGGGAGTGGTTGAATCTCCTGTTGTACGGGGTGGGGTTCGCCCTCCCATGGTCTCTCAAGTGTGGCATCTGGGTGTGCTCCTCAATTTGTGGCTCAGCCTGGAATCTCAGGTTGTGGCCATGGCAGGGAGTGCGTTTCGGCAGTTACATCTTGTCCGGCGGCTTCGGCCGTATCTCTGACCTCGCCACTGTCATCCATGCCTTCATCACCTCGAGGCTGGATTACTGCAACGTGCTCTATGTGGGGCTGCCCAAGAAACTGGTCCGGAGGCTGCAGCTGGTGCAGAATGCTGCGGCCTGTCTCTTTATGGGGGCAGGCCGTAGGGAGCACATGACACCTGTGCTCCAGGCTCTGCACTGGCTGCCTATAAAGCACCAGGCTAGGTTCAAGGTGCTGGTTTTGACCTTTTAAGCCCTTCACGACCTGGGCCTGCCTATCTGCGGGATCATCTCACTCCCCATGTGCCCGTGCGACCCCATAGAACGTCTGTGGGAGCCTTTTTGGAGGTTCCCTGGGCGAGATGGGTGGCCAGTGGCCACCAATGTTAGATCTTTTTCGGTGGCTGCCCCTGTGCTGTGGGACTTGCTTCCGGAGGAGGCTCATTTGGCCCCCACCCGCCTGTCATTTCGACTTTTGTGTAAGACCTGACTGTTCCGCCAGGCTTTTGGCAAGGGTGTGTGTGTGTAGGGTGGGTGGATTGTTTTTCTCCCTGCATATGAGATTTTTAACTTTTAAATGGTTTTTATTGTTTTAATTTGTTGTTCACTGCCCTGAGCTGCCCTGTAGGCAGGAGGGGCAGGATAAAAATCTTTTATAAATAAGTATATAAATAAATAAATAAAAAATAAGTGCCTGAGGGCCGCATAACCCAGACTGTGTGGGCCCCTCTGGTAATTGATCTGGGTGGTGGCAGCAATACCTGAAGATTTGGGGGTTGCTGCCATGTTTCGCCACTGAGACCATGATAGCAAAGCAGGCTGGTCACATTAGCAAATGCCTAGCTGTAAAACTGCATGTAGGCTCAATTCCCTCAGTCACGTAGACTAGTAAGGTGTTGATGAATGCTAATAAGTTTGTAAAAACATGCTAATAGGTAGTCATGTATGCTGGACAACAAAGAAACCAAGGAGATATAAAAGTAAACGCAAGCCTGGAGGGAAGATGGGGGAGAAACAGCTCTTCAACTGCTGCTGGAACCAGAAGGATGTACCAGGACAGGCCCTCCTGCTAGAACTTCTGCAAGCAGCTTTGTGTCTCCCTTGCCTGTTCGTGAACCCCTTGCCCCTCTAAAAGTAGTCACCCCTTCTCCCTTGTTGCCCCTCATGCCTGGAACTCCCTCTCCCAAGTTTCAAATCCCTCCTGAAAACCCACCTCTTTCATCAGGCCTTCCCTAGCTTTTCATGGATGATACTGCATCCTTTCCCCCTCACTCAGAACCTAATTCCTTGTAACTAAGCGAAACACGTGAGCCTGCAACTTCTCAACCTCATGAATGTACTCTTGTCTTTCCTGATATTTCTCTCTTCCTCGTATCCCCTCCCTTGTCTCTCAGATTGTAAGCCCGTTAGGGATAGGGACTTGTCTCTGACTGTGGATTTTACAGTGCCAGGTATATTGCTTGCGCTATATACTACTACTACTACTACTAATAATAATAATAATAATTTTATATTAATAACTTGGAGTTCTGGGATACTTGGGAATCTTAGCATTGTTTTATTTGTTAGGACTAACATTGACATATATCATAATATAACTTTGCAGTTAGGGTCCAGCCTTCTTGATCCCAGTTGCCCCAGTGAGGCAACACTATATGAAAATTTCTCCTTGCGGTAACAGTCCAGGCACAGCAGATGATCCAGAAGCACTCCAAGGCTGCAAACCTGATTGACCAGAGGAGGCCAGACCCCATCAACATCAGGACCCCCAATCCCCTCCAGGTCACAGGGCCAGCCAACCTTCAACACCTTAGTCTTGTCTGGATTCAGCTTCAATTGGCTCACCCTCATCCAGTTCTGAATCCCAACAGCAGCCAAACATCAGGTAAGCACTGAGACTGCATGGCCTGTGTCAAATGAAAAAGAGAGGTAGAGCTTGATGTTCTCACCCCACACCTCCAAATGACTTTGCCCAAGGACTTTATATACACGTTGAACAAGGACAGAATATAACCCTTCAGAACGTTGGACAGAATAGAACCCTTCAGGACTCCACAGGGGTGGTCCCAAGGAGGTGACGAGCAATCGCCCATCACCACTCTCTGGGATCTCCCCAACAGGAAGGAGTGGAACCACTCAAGAGCATTCTCACACACCCGTGCCAGGTCCTTCAGTTGTGTCAGCAACACCTCATGGTCAAATATATTGAAGACCACCAAAAGATCTTATAAAATCAACAGGGTAGAATTCCCTTTGTCCATGTCCAGGCACAGGTCATCAACCAAAGCCACAAGCACAGTCTCCATGCCATACCCAGGATGAAAACCTGACTGAAATGGGTCCAGAAATCTGACAACATTGAGCATATGCCTGGAGCTTTTGGGCCACCACCCATTCCATAACCTTTCCTAAAAAGGGAAGGTTAGAGACAGGCTGATAGCTAGCTGGGGAGTCAGTGTCCAAGGAAGACTTCTTAAGCAGGGGCCAGACAACCACCATTTTAATGTTATCAGACACCCTTTTCTTCCAAAGGGAGGTGTTGATGACCCCAAAGTCTCCTGGCTGGCTTTTGCTAGCCAGGACGGGCAAGGATCTAGTTCACAACTGGTTGTTGTTGACACTCCAGAAACCTCCTGTTTCGGTGGGCGATACCAATTGAAACCAATCCAAATAAACAGAACAAGACTGAGCTTCCAATCATAACTCAAATCTCTTATTCCACAGGTGAAATGGCAGCACCCAAGTCATAGTGAATGAGTGATTTTGTCTGCACAGTAATTAATAAAAATGTCACAGTGGGCATTAGATGACTTCCTTTCCAAACAGAGGAAAGCTTTCTTCGCCACCATCACAGCCACATCATAGTCCTTCAAAAATGATCTATGCTAGGGCTGAACTGAATAGTAAAAAAATGTGCGAGAATTTATGAGTTTCCGAGGATTGGGCCTGAGTGTTCGGCCGGTCCTTGGTAACATGGCTGAATACTCAGTACTCTGTAAAATACTCAGTAAAATAGCAAGTATTTTACAGAGCACCAAATCCCCTTATATAGGGGCAGGAAAAGCCCCTATAAGGGGGTATATGCCCCTGGCTCCCCTTCCTGACCCCCTTCCTCTTTCCCCCTTTTTGCTCAGTTGAGGAGTTACCGAAAACCAAGTACCGTACCAAGTAATGGTCTGATTCTTCGGTTGCTCAGTACTCGGCAAAACAGAGTTGAGTACTAGGATACTTGGTAAAAACAAAGTTATTCCGAATACCAAGTTTCAGCCCTAATCTATGCCGTAATCAGTCTGCTTCATTGTGAGTTGAGCGCCACCTGAATGAATCCAGTCTGATCCATATGTATTAATTTGTCAATATATTTTTGTCTGCTAAATATCTTAGTTAATATTTTGCAGTCGCCTTGCAATAAAGATATTGACCTACAACTTGAGGTGTATGTATGATCTTTTTTAGGTTTAGACATTAAAGATATATTATCTAATTACAAAGGAGGAGGGTAGTTTCCTCCAGTTTGTTTTAATTTGGAATATTGGAAGGTTTCTAGAAGGATGGGGTGAAAGTTCACCAATAAGGAATTTGTAAAATTCATTTGATAAACCATCTTCTCCAGGGGGATTTCTTTTTGGGCAAGCTTCTAATAACTTTTTAAATTTCCTCTAGTATTATAGGGGAGTCTAAAAAAATCCTTTGCCTTTTCATCTAAATTAAGAATATTGAGGTTGAGAAATGCACAAGTAGCCTCTGACCTGGTTTGATGGACGTATCAAAAGTTTCAAAACAATTGCTTAAAAGAATTATTAATTTCCAATATTGTTGTAACCAGTTGACCATCTTTGTTCTGAGTTGCAGCGATAGCAGTTTTAGCTTCACATTTTCTAAGTTGATGTGCTACTAAACGTTTACACATCTTATTTCCAAATTCATGGTAATACCTTCTCAGTTTAATTAATCTTGTATTTTTTTTAGGAGAGATTACCTGGTTAAATTCAAACTTAGCTTTAACCAAAAAGGTTATAATTTTCTCCAGTTTGTTTGACTATAAGTCTTCTGTTGTTTTAACCTCCTCTTTGAGAAGATTTAATTCTGCATCCAATTGTTTTGTTGTTGTTTTTAATTGAACAATGCTGGCTAGTTTTACCTCTAACAAATGCTTTTGTTGTATCCCATAAAGTATAAATTGCAACATGTGGTATTCTATTTAACTATGAACGCTTTTAATGCCTTTTGAATATAGATTTTATATACCTCATCATAAATCATGAAATAATTAAATTTCCACTATCTGACATTGGGGTGTGCATCAGCCAAGTTCATTGTGAACATTATAGGTACACGGTCCAAGATGTGTACTGTCAGTTTTTGACTCCATAACTTTAGGGATTAGAGAATGCAATATTAAGAAAATCAGTTCTTGAAAAAACCTCATGAGCAGTTGAAAAAATGAATATTCCTTTTCCTTAGGATTATAGATTCTACAAATATCTACCAAGGCTCATTCTAGGAACATATGTTTAAGTGTACTGACCAAAGATTTATCACTCTGGCTCATATGAATATTAGTTTGATCTAAAGTAGTGTCTAACACAGAGTTAAAATCTCCACCAATTATCAATGGAAATGTGTCCCAAACATTTAGTTTGGAAGTAAAAGATTTGAAAAAACACTTTTGATTTTGGTTAGGGGTGTATAAATTGACCAATACAAAAACAAAATTACCCGACTGAATCTTTAGGGCTAGATATCTTCCCTTTCTGTCATATGATCAATAATATTCAAACTTTTCTGGATAAGTATTACCATTCCTCTTGATTCTTTGAATAAAATGAAGAAAAAAACCTGGCCTGCATAGTTTCTCTACCTTTTCTGTAATTAAATGTGTCTTGTTACAACGTGATAACATATTTGTTTGTTCAGATGGAGTTAAGATTTTAGATCTTTTTATTGTATTGAGTCTTTGAATATCCCAAGAAATTTAAAAAAATAAATAAATTTATTTTTATTATTCCAAAATTTGATACCCTGCCCCTCCTGCACAGCAGCTCAGGGAAGCTTACAATTATTAATGAAATATCATTAGCCATCTAAGTTCAGATAAAAAACCCCTAAATTTACATTTTTTGTGTTGTTTATAATAGTTTTAAATCAAGGATGGTTTCCAGCATGAATTTTAACCTTAGTGTTAGACGTGAAAGAATTAACTTGTACATAAACACTAGTGTGGTGTAATGGCTAAGTGTGCAGTACTTGGACTAGGAGGGGACCCTGGTTCAAGTTTCGCCTTTGCGAGAAACTCACTGGGTTACTTTGGGCTAGTCACAATATTCTCTCAGCCTAACGTACCTCACAGGATTGTTGTGAGGATTAAGAGTTGTATTAAATTGTTGTATGTAAAGCACTCAGAGTTCCATGGCAGACGGAGGGGCACTATATTAATTAATTATTATTATCATTACATTATAATAAATATCCAAAACCCAAACCACCCAGTAAAATATCCCATAGGACAAAAAAGGGACACAAAGCATAGGCCCTCTGGAAACCCATTAAGTTTTAAGTCTTTGGGGAAAATTCCACAAAGAAATTTTAAAAGAAATTTTAAAAAGTACATAATATTACACCATCTGAGTGGGACACAAAAGCCCTTTTCAAATGGATGACCCACCCACGTGTGCGGGTGTGGGGGCGTCTGTTTCAATACCGCGGTGGGTGCAGGGGGATTGGTGGGCAGCCATGCGAACGCCATTGCCGGTGGATGAGGGTGCGTTCCACCCATCACCCATGCACCGAGCACCAGGCGCCAATGGTGGATTCTCCAGGCATGGAGGTGGGCGGGTGGGTGGGGGTCCATGGGAACACGCCCCCATGCATTGCCCAACCACTGTGCCACCCACCCATCCCCCCACGCACCTGCGCCTGTTCGAAAAGGACCTAAGTGTAGACCAGAAAGCTGCTACTCCCCATGAACTTTCAACAGCAATATAGGCAGTCACAAAATTGTCTCTCTAAATGGTAAAAAAAAAGAAAAAAGAAAAACTGAAGAAGATATACAGTCTCTGGTTAATTTCTTACCACTCATGCGTTATTTTAGAGCCACCAACTAAAAACCTTGAAATTGAGGTATTAAGTCCATGGCTCTAAAAGAATGCACAAGTGGCAATAATGTGCATGATGTCAAGTCTAAACCCTGCCTGGGGGGATTTTTACACCATGTGCGATTTCACGTCGCCAGCGGGGCGCACACATCTAAAAGCGGCCTATGTTCTGACATTCTCTGAGGAGCTTAGAGATGGAGGCTGTATTGTCTTCTACCAGGGAAAACCCCTTTTCCACCTCAGAGGTTCTTTTGTCCACATTCACCAGGAATGCTTCCACAATGCTGCCTTCCAATCCCTCACTGGCAGACCCCTCCTCCCAAGTAACCCCTGTAGGCACACACCTCCAGGCTTACAGGGCCAGAGAAATACCTGTTGAGGGAAGGCGAGTCCCAGGTGAGGCTAATGCTTCTGCAGGAATGTCTTCGGCTCCAAGTTTGATGCCAACAAACTTGAATAACACTTCTTTGATATTTCTGAGTTCAGATAAAATCTCCGCAGATAGCGCTTCCCACCATTTCTGATGCCATAGGTGAGATGCACGTCTTTTTGGCTCTGTTGGTCACTTTAGTGTCTGTTTTAGTAGCCAAATTAACTCAGCCATTCTCCTTAGAGCTGTATATCTAAAATAAGTCTCTGTTTCTGTCAGTTTTGTGACAAATAAGTACCTATATGTGAGGTTTACACCGGGAGCCCCACTCTTTACATCCTCCCTGTCACATGACTCCAGAAACCTTAATTTCTACAACTCCGTTCTAAAGTGAAGGTTGTATTATACAAACTGTGGAACATTTGTAGAATACAGGGGCCCTTCTCTTGTATTCCTTGGTTGGCCGGAGTAATGCTTCTAACCACATGCTATACGCTGGTGGTTGGAATTGCCATGGTAGTTTTAGAACCTTATAGAAACTCCCCCCACCCCCAAACTGAATAAATTCAGTTTTTATTTATGTATTGTAAATGAGAGTGCATACAATGACTTTCACAGTGACCTTTTGACTTTTTTTAATGCTGGTGCTAGACCTTAGTGCCAGCTTGCGTCCATTAATTTCAGACAGATTTATGTTGGCATCAAGAGCTAGCACTGGTGCTAAACTACTGGAGGATCGTGGTCTCTGTCTCTTAGGTTCTGAGAGACAGTTTCATTGTCCATCAACTTTACAGCTTTGTGGGAAATGTGAGTGACCTAACACTACTTCATGTGCCCTGAAATTTCATGCATCATTGTGTATCTGGAAGCAGAACAGCACATTTGTTTGTCTGCAATGATTGTGATCTTGGCATCTAGTATTGCAAAGAGTCTCATTTTAATTTATTTTGTTTTGAACTTTAGGAAGCTATCGTAATGCTGTTATATATTATGCTAGGTGGTGTTATTTTAAAAACCCTTCCATCAGATGCGCACAGCTTGAATTTTTACACTGCTTTCCTTTGTCCTTTTGGAAAGCTAAAATAACAGTACTTATGATAAATTGTGGTTGAAAATGCTAATATAAAGTCTGTAAAAAGACTGAAAAGTGTGGTGTGAAATTTCAATCTGAGATTGCTTGGCTGATTTACTGTAAATTGGCATGCTCTGGCATAATGAGTAGCAGTCAGGGTTTTGATATGCTAAAGTAAATCAACCTAACAGAATGTTGCAAAATGCCTTCTACATTACAGTTATAGTTTGTGTTATGGACTTAACTGAATCAAAGTACATGTATGTTTTTAGGAAAAGCACCCTTTGGGGTACTGTATAAATAAGTACCAATAATAGCATTAGCAGCAAAGACATCTGAGTAGTGGCATAATCCTCTGGTTGTTTAATGCTGACGCTAGCCTTTAATGGTAGAGAGAGTCCCATCCACCTCAGTGGGACTCCTGCTCGTGTTAATTGCTAGCATCGACACTAAACAGGTTTGTGTCTTGTATCTAAATGTCTTAAAAGATAACTTGCCAAGAAAAGAGGCCTGTATTTCTTTGGATGATAATTTATAATGTATGCTGACGGGGCTTTTTCTCACTTTTCAGTGGATTCAGATCTCACCTACCCTATTTTACTCTAATCTTCTATAGAAAACTGGAGAAACTGACAATTTATGACATTGTGGACACCATACAATTAGCATTGTGGAAACCATTCATTAATTGAGAGCAGGACTAGTTTTAATTGTCTCTCCTTACCACATCCTCTCTCATTAGCCATCAATTTGCTTGATTGTGGGAGAAATGGTTTTCCCTTCCGTATTTAGGTAAGATTGAGGCTTACTCAGAGGGGAGCAAGGTAGCTTTATTGCCATTTGCAGCCCTTCCTTTTGGAGGCTGGTGGTCAATGACCAGTTTGCCCCTGGGATAGCAGCCTCGAGGACCTTCCTAGTAGCTGGAGGTTGATCTAGTACAGCAGCATTCCAGGCACACCTTATCTGCCATGCTCATGACACCCCCCCTACAACAGGGTTGCACAAAGTACTGCCCGAGGGCCGCATGCGGTCCACGAGGACCTTCCTTGCAGCCCAACTCCTTCTGGCTGCAAAGACCTTTCCTGCAGTCCACCATGCCTTCTCCTGCTCTGGCAATCACCTGTCCTCCAGTCCCAGCACTGGTGCCTCCCGGGCAGCAAGCCTATACAAGGCGCTGACTGGATCCCTCCTTCTCCAACTTCCTGCTGCCACTGATGTCTCCACCCGAGCCCCTCGCTGCTGCTTCTGCCACCTGGATCTCCAGTCCCAGCGCCTCACTGCCAGGAGTGGGGTTATGCAAATTGGGGGTGAGGATATGCAAATTAGAGGTGGGGCCACATGCAGCCCAGAGTTGGGTCCAAACCAAATTTTCCAGCCATCAGAATGAATCAAGTTGAGCATCCCTGCCCTACAAGCATCTTGCTACAGGACATATTTGGGGTGGCATGCACATGACTTCAGGCTTCCATATCATAAGAATCCTAGGATGACCAGTTAAGATGGCTTTTATGATGCTATTGCACCACACCAGATTTGAATAGGCCTAAAAAGTATGGCTGAGTATTTCTTCTAGGGATATGTGTTAACAAATGTGACATCATGTACTCAAAATGAGGGAGTAGGCTTTTGCCAGTGTGGAGCTGCCATGTGGTGGCTTTGCACTGGCCACCCACAGCTCAAGGTTCAGCATTCTGGAGCCCTCTGTGGATGCGGTTTCGTGTTCACCCCTTCCATGGCAAGGGGGTGGGCACTGGAGGATTTGAAGCTGTGGAAGGGAGAGGACATGTTGACTGCATCAATGGCCTGCTGGCGTAGCAGGGAGGGAGGATGAACCCAGACCTTTCCCCCTAAGGTTTTGGTCTGATCTTCCCTCCCTGCTACTCTGCCAACAGCAGCTGGAGTCACTGCTTCTGCCATTGGGATAAAAGAGGGAAAGCAGATTTGGGAGAAAGCTCCTTCCCAGTACCCTGGTGGCAGCTGCAGAAGTTCCCTGTCACTGTTCTGTCTTCTAGTTTGGAGGAAGGCAGAAAGACAGCTGCAGAGGAGGATGTGAAGTGGGGAGGATAGTCTGGTCAGTTTCACCAGTGCTGAAATGGGTCTCTTCTCCCTTGCTACTATCCCATCAGCAGTATTGGAAGCTACAGTGCAGAACAGAACTGGAGCTTGGGAGAAACTGATCTCTGGGGTAGTTCTGCATTCCTTTGGTCAACGGCACCAGTCCCTGTCACTAGTTCCTCTTCCAATGGGACCACAGAAACTGCTTAATGGAGAGCGGGCCACTGCTGGTAGTTAGCATTGGCATTGGCAACAATGGTATCTCCACACTCTGGTCTGCTGGATGTTTTTGTTGCTGTTGCTTGAGGATGGGGCTGTGGGGGAACCAGGTAAGGAAAATTTCCTGCTGGCTGTCCACAGCCCCAAGTGGCAGAGACTGCAGTGTAGAGCAGACCAGGTTTACTCTGCGTCATAGGTTTCATGCCATCCTTCTTCCTGCAATTGCACACAAAACCTGCTCTATGGTTTGTCACGTTCAATAACACTCAGCACCTTACCTCTAAAACTAAGGTGCAACAGCAGCAGTGAAGTCCATGCAGGATGAGGCCATGAGTTGACACGCTGCCGTTGTGGTTGCAAGGTATGGCCTTTTGTGGAAGCATCATGACCAACACCCACAGCTAATTAACCCAGCTGTTGGCTAACTAGGTCACTGTCTATAAAGGTCACTGTCTATAAAAGCTTGATCTTGGAGGTCAGAAAGGGAGACCAGCAGGGAGAGGGAAAGTGCCTGCCTGTTGGGCAAACCACTGCAACCTGACCCCTACTTGACAGGGCTGATCTGGGCATTCTGCCCAAGTCCCTTGGGGTCAGGCTGTGCTAGGCTCCCTGACTGTGGGAGAGAGCAACCAAATGTTGTGACATCACAGTGCTCCATAGTGAGGAAAAGGAATGTTTCAGCCTCTTCTCTTTTCTGTTGTGGCCCTGCCCCTAATAACATTGTGGTTATCACAACATTGTAGGGGACAGTTGCATCAGGGCGGGAGTGGAGAAAGCAACCAGTTGCATCAGTGTCTGTTTGGAAGAGCATGGCCACAATAGGCTTGGGTAGGCCTAATGCAGCTGGGCTTGGGCACAGATTTCTGGCTTTAGTTATGGGTCTACTAAACCTTGGGAGAGCCTATCCTGGCATCATTCTCCTCTGCTAGGGAGAGGGAGACTGGGGCACTTCAGCAGGTACTTCTGTCTGCAGGGACTTTGTTAGGAACAATTACAGGATGTCAGGACACACACTTAATACAAAGACACTGCTGAAGGAAACGTGCACGTAATGAGCTTGAGACTGCAATGACTGGTGACCAGAATTGGATGTCCTGCTCCCTAATGGCTACGAAAGCTCACAGGTTGTATCCAAGACCTCCAAGAAGATCCTCTTGCAAAACCAGGAAGACTAGACTTGGTATTCCCAATATTTAAATGCTCAAAATCCCAGTGGAAAGAAATAACTGTTAACTTTTCAGGGAGTACTATGTAAGTCATAGGCTGAGATAGGGTATTTTCAGACGATACGGGGCCCTTTGGCCCCGTACCGGGACCACCGGCTTCGTTCCCTGCCGGGGTCACCCCGTAACGGCACAACAGACGTCCTGGGGGGATCCCGGCGAGGAAAGTGGGAGGGGCTGGGGCAGCGCGGCGCAACGTGTGGCCGCACAGCCCCGCCCCCTCCACGCACCCGCCCTCTGCAGAGACAGGCGGGCACCGCAGCCAATGCAGGCGCCCAAATCTGGCGCGCCGCAAACAGACGTACGAGACACGGTGACCACAGGTGGGTATTCACCGTGGTTCACCGTGATCTCGTAACNGGCCGCTGCGTCTGGCCGAACGTGCCACGGCCCGGGATCCCGCCGGGGATCCCGGGCCGTGGCACGCAGCCAGACGTGACTTTTCCTTGGTCACGGCCCGGGGTCCGTTTGACCACGCTTCCCGGGACCTTCCCCCGGCTAGCCCAGGAAGCGTGGTTCAAATGAACCCCATGTGGGGATTGACCGTGGCCAACATCTGGCGCGCCGCAAACAGACGTACGAGACACGGTGACCACAGGTGGGTATTCACCGTGGTTCACCGTGATCTCGTAACATCTGAAGACACCCATACTTGCAAGACCACATTTGAAGCTGTTTTCTACAAATGCAAGATGAATCCATGCTGGGTAGTATTTGGGACTTCAACATTCATATTTCATAATTTAAGAGGTGTGGCTTCAGGAAATCCATAATATAAAGGAGCTTCCTAATGGAGTCAGACAAATGGTCCATCTTAGCCCAGTATTATCACAACCTGACACAGCAGCAGGGTTTCAAATCCAGCTCTCTAGCCATTAGGGAGCAGGACACCCAATTTTGTCCACCTGTCATTGCAGTTTCAAGCTCATTACGTACACGTTTCCTTCAGCAGTGTCTTTTTATTAAGTGTGTGTCCTGACATCCTGTAATTGTTCCTAACAAAGTCCCTGCAGACGGAAGTACCTGCTGAAGTGCCCCAGTCTCCCTCTCCCTAGCAGAGGAGAATGATGCCAGGATCGCTAATTGAGACCCTCCAGAATCCCCAGCAGAGACCTCACCCAGGTGTGCTACCAGAGATCCTGAATTGGAGATGCTGGGGATTGAAGGGATTGAACCTGGGACCTTATACATGCAAACTATTCACTCTACCACCTGAGCCACGGTCCACCCTGTAATAAGCAAGCTATTTTTCAGGCTTTGCTCCTTTTCTAGACGTAGACACTTTCTCCTGTCTAAATCTTCTGTTAGCTATAGGAGACAAACATTTGTGGTGTTAATTTTCCTCAAGTTTTCTAATCACAATATTTAGTAAAGTGACATTTTAGGAGTATGAGTCTACTACTGAATATTTTGGTTTTTTAATACCATTTTCCTGTGATGGATAGCTTCCGTTTCTTTCTTTTTTAATGATACCTTATCAGTGCATTTACTGTAAAAGTAAGAAAATAAAGAAGAATGATGGCAGAATTTAAGCGAGAAAACTATTTAATTATACGGAGCCATGATCTGTAGCACAGGGGTTCCAAGCTTTTTGGACCAATGACCCACTTGTGGGCCATGATGTCCATTGGAGATGGCTGTAGCCAGCATATGCTCATTGTGTGCTGGCTGTGGGTTCACAAGGCAGTTATGTCATGGGCTCTGGGATGACTGATTTGGTGGGCAGGGATAAACTTTGGAGGAGGGAGGTACATATATATGGGAGGAGGGGAAGGGGGGGGGAGGAAACTGTGTTGCTTAGCAGTTCAAGTAGGACCATGAGCCTGTGTCTGTCTTCATTACACCAGAGTCTCAATAGCTGAATTACGCGGTTCCTTAGAATCTCTGCATCCAGGACCACGGAGCACCAGCTCCACCAGCCAGTCACAACCCATAGAGTCATAGCGCTGGAAGGGACCTCAAGGTCAGTCTAGTCCAGCTCCCTGAACCAATGCAGGATTCATCATACCCAAACTACCCACACAGAAAAAAAATCTAACAAAAAGCCAAGGCTATTTTAAAAAACAAACACAACAAACCAAACCAAAACCTGCCACAAGTTACTGGGGCCAACCAGAGCACACAGTTACCTGAAATAGGGAACAATTTTATAAAAAGATCCACATGTCTCAAACAGGTACGCCACATCCATGCTCCAAGGGAAGGTAAACATCCCCTCTGAGTTGGCTGCCAAACCCCTTCCCAACCCCAAATATGACAATGAGTATTCATACAGGTCCCATCAGCCAGGGACCTGGTGTATAATTACAGTACATAGGCATCAGAATGTCCCATGATCTCCACCTCCCAGTTACAGACTATGGGTATTTTCAGACGTTACGAGATCACAGTCAACCACAGTGAATCTGCACATGGTGAAAGTGATCCCGTAACGTCTGATGGGGGGGAATGGAAGTTCCCCCCCAGATGTTTGTCACAGTCAATCGCGGTGGGGAATCACATTCACCACGCGATCGGCTGAACCCGCGGGGCCGGGGCCGGTCGTGTGGCGAATGTGATTCCCCGCCGGGAGCCACCACCACGTCTGTTTGCCCGTGACGCAGTGGCCCCGGCGGGGAATCAAAGGTTTGTTTCCGTGATGGGGCCAATTGAAAATACCCAATGATGATGCTTCAGGAAGTGGGGTGGGGGGTATTCTTGAGGAATAGGGAGAACAGTTTTTCTCCTGTAGCATCAAATAAAAAAAAACTCCTCACAAGTTAGGTCCTAAACTTATCCAATTCTTTTTTAAAAAAATTATTCCGGTTTTGCTCCCACAACTGCCACTGGGACCTTATTCCAGTACTTTACTGCTCTGACAGTTAAAAACCCTTTTCTTAATTTCTAGCCTAAATTTATTTATAATCAGCTGGTATCCTGTAAGTTCTTGTACCCACATTCACCTTTTAGTTTGAACAAACCTTCCCCTTCCATTGTATTTAATCCCCTGATACATTTGTGCAGTGTGATCGTATCTCTTCTCAGCCATCTTTTTGTTAGGCTAAATGAGCCGAGGTGTGTTAGCCTCCTCTCATAAGGTAGGGCCTCTGATCATCCTAGTAGCTCTTTGTTGCACTTGTTCCAGTTTTTCATTCTTCTTGAACATTGGTGACTAGAACTAAATACAGTATTCCAAACGTGGTCTTAGCAGAGCCTTATACAGAGGTAATACCACTTACGGCTGAAACAAGCAGCTAAATTGCTGCTCTTGAGAAATTTTGCCATATTGTGAACTGGGATCGATCACCCAACCATTTCTCGATACCAATGCGATTTCTCAGTCCTCACAATATTATGAGATATCATCCTGACTTGCCGACGTTTCACTTACCATTTACTGCATACCATTCAATTACTGCTTTCTGCATTGCTGAGGGTACTGTTTTACTTCTGTGTTGGTTGTTTCCATGTTTCTGAACCAATAATCATGTGAATAATAGCCCACCCTTTAACCTCCCCCCAGTGCCCTTTAACCTCCAATGAGAAGTGTTGTTCAATGTTGTTTCTTTTGCTTTGACCAATCTGTACCTGGGGGTATTTTCAGATGTTACGAGATCACAGTCAACCACAGTGAACCACGGTCAATCCCGCGGCGGGACCAAAGCGCCCTGAATGTCTGTTCGGCGGCTGCCAGATGTTCACCACGGTCAATACCCACATGGGGTCAATTTCAACCATGCTTCCAGGACTCCCCGTGGGACAATCTCTGAAAGCGTGGTCAAAGAGATTCCCAACAGGAACCAACAAAAAGTAACATCTGGCCAACAACCACCAGCCGGAAGCAAAGGAAATGATTCCCAGCCGGGGACAAAGCACGCAGCGTTGCTGCCAGGCAACGAGCAATGGGCTGGGGAGGGAGATTTAAAGGGCACACAGCAGCAGCCGGGATGAGCCGCCCCGGCGCTTTCCGGGTGCTTTGACCATGGCTCGGCCCGGGATCAGCATAGCATCTGTTGCGCTGCCCCAGGCCGTGATCTGTCGGCCCAATTCCCTGCCGTGGTCCCGGTCCTGTCATGTCTGTTTGGGGCTTTTTTTGACCACGGGGGGTGGTTGTTCGGTTCACCCCCACTGGAGATCTACTGTGGTGAATTGGGACCGCCTAACATCTGAAATCACCCTGGCTTGCAGATTTACCAATTTTGCACTTATCAGGATCCCATTTATTGCTTTGCCATTTACCACTTTGCCATCCAATTCAAATCCCCAGAGGTACTACCGATGGAATACCACATTTCTTGNCCCGGAATCCCCACAGGGATTCCGGGCCGTGGTCAATTTGGGCGGGCGCTGCGGCTGCATTGGCCGCGGCGCCCGCCCATCTCCCCAGAGGGTGGGTGGCAGGGGAGCATGGGGGGGGCAGGGTCGTGCAGCCCCACGTTGTGCCGTGCAGCCCCGCCCCCTCCTCGATTCCCCGCCGGGAGCCACCACCACGTCTGTTTGCCCGTGACGCAGTGGCCCCGGCGGGGAATCAAAGGTTTGTTTCCGTGATGGGGCCAATTGAAAATACCCAATGATGATGCTTCAGGAAGTGGGGTGGGGGGTATTCTTGAGGAATAGGGAGAACAGTTTTTCTCCTGTAGCATCAAATAAAAAAAAACTCCTCACAAGTTAGGTCCTAAACTTATCCAATTCTTTTTTAAAAAAATTATTCCGGTTTTGCTCCCACAACTGCCACTGGGACCTTATTCCAGTACTTTACTGCTCTGACAGTTAAAAACCCTTTTCTTAATTTCTAGCCTAAATTTATTTATAATCAGCTGGTATCCTGTAAGTTCTTGTACCCACATTCACCTTTTAGTTTGAACAAACCTTCCCCTTCCATTGTATTTAATCCCCTGATACATTTGTGCAGTGTGATCGTATCTCTTCTCAGCCATCTTTTTGTTAGGCTAAATGAGCCGAGGTGTGTTAGCCTCCTCTCATAAGGTAGGGCCTCTGATCATCCTAGTAGCTCTTTGTTGCACTTGTTCCAGTTTTTCATTCTTCTTGAACATTGGTGACTAGAACTAAATACAGTATTCCAAACGTGGTCTTAGCAGAGCCTTATACAGAGGTAATACCACTTACGGCTGAAACAAGCAGCTAAATTGCTGCTCTTGAGAAATTTTGCCATATTGTGAACTGGGATCGATCACCCAACCATTTCTCGATACCAATGCGATTTCTCAGTCCTCACAATATTATGAGATATCATCCTGACTTGCCGACGTTTCACTTACCATTTACTGCATACCATTCAATTACTGCTTTCTGCATTGCTGAGGGTACTGTTTTACTTCTGTGTTGGTTGTTTCCATGTTTCTGAACCAATAATCATGTGAATAATAGCCCACCCTTTAACCTCCCCCCAGTGCCCTTTAACCTCCAATGAGAAGTGTTGTTCAATGTTGTTTCTTTTGCTTTGACCAATCTGTACCTGGGGGTATTTTCAGATGTTACGAGATCACAGTCAACCACAGTGAACCACGGTCAATCCCGCGGCGGGACCAAAGCGCCCTGAATGTCTGTTCGGCGGCTGCCAGATGTTCACCACGGTCAATACCCACATGGGGTCAATTTCAACCATGCTTCCAGGACTCCCCGTGGGACAATCTCTGAAAGCGTGGTCAAAGAGATTCCCAACAGGAACCAACAAAAAGTAACATCTGGCCAACAACCACCAGCCGGAAGCAAAGGAAATGATTCCCAGCCGGGGACAAAGCACGCAGCGTTGCTGCCAGGCAACGAGCAATGGGCTGGGGAGGGAGATTTAAAGGGCACACAGCAGCAGCCGGGATGAGCCGCCCCGGCGCTTTCCGGGTGCTTTGACCATGGCTCGGCCCGGGATCAGCATAGCATCTGTTGCGCTGCCCCAGGCCGTGATCTGTCGGCCCAATTCCCTGCCGTGGTCCCGGTCCTGTCATGTCTGTTTGGGGCTTTTTTTGACCACGGGGGGTGGTTGTTCGGTTCACCCCCACTGGAGATCTACTGTGGTGAATTGGGACCGCCTAACATCTGAAATCACCCTGGCTTGCAGATTTACCAATTTTGCACTTATCAGGATCCCATTTATTGCTTTGCCATTTACCACTTTGCCATCCAATTCAAATCCCCAGAGGTACTACCGATGGAATACCACATTTCTTGCACTCCATTCTTGAATGATAAATTGAGAAATGAAATGTTGGTTGAGACATTGCTGAGACCAAGAGGTTCTCTATTTGACTGAGATGGTATCCACAACAGTGGGAAGTAAAAATAGTTACCATATGGACTGGAGATTTAAAT
Source organism: Sphenodon punctatus (assembly GCA_003113815.1). Taxonomy (NCBI): domain Eukaryota; kingdom Metazoa; phylum Chordata; class Lepidosauria; order Sphenodontia; family Sphenodontidae; genus Sphenodon; species Sphenodon punctatus. The sequence goes on from QEPC01008061.1 coordinate 3,507,202, forward strand.
GCCAAATCTTATTTGTCCAGGCTTCTGTGAGAACATAGCACCATATATAGTCACATACAGAATAGTAGTAGCCTGCCTAACAAATGTATACAGCAACCCAATAAATGTATTCATATTTCAGTAATTGGAAAAAAGTTTTGTCCCAAATATTCCCATTGCTCATGTCTGTGTACTACTTTGATGCTCTTCTAGGGCTTATTCTTGTTAATATGAAATTAGAGAGAGTTCCAAGCTGCAAAATGTATAGCTAGATTGACATCCCAACTCTCCAAAATTCAAGGGGCTCTTATTATGATGTTCAGCCAGGTTCACATCTTTCTGTAGTGGCAGAGGTTGACAGCTTTTTATGACACCACACTATTAATCTCTTCTGTTAAAAACATCTCTAGAGGGGTGTGATAGAGATCCACTGTAACAGCTCCTCTTCCTTTTCCCTGCCTTACCCTGTAGGTAGTAGCATAAGCCAATGCAATAAAAGGCCTAAGTCTGTATGCTTTGAGTATTTGTTCCCAAGATCTCTTCAATCTGCTGTTTGCAGAAGGAGTGAAAGGGGCAGAGGAAAGGAGTGAAACTCTGATTTCCCCAGTACCTTTCCTCCAGTGAAAGGTGACCTCCATGAGTGTGGAATTTATATATTAAATAATTATTATTCTATGGATAGGTCAGTGTTCTTGGTCAATATTGTTTTCAGCAGCTTGTTTTCAGTTTGGTTTCTCATCTTCTTAGCATCTTTAACCTATGGAATATTTGGGATAATGGAAAACCTCACCAAGGCGCAACATGGAGGGAAATGGATTAACAGATTTTCTTAATGAATAGATGGGACAATTCTCTAAAAAGAACAGCTGATAACTTTCCTTTTGGCTAAGCTTGTATTGGTCCCCCCTATAACATCTTGTCAAAAAGGAGGAATTATTGTGGCATAGAAAGGAGCACACTCACTATTGTAAGCTATGTACTCGGTATACTTTATGGCATTCCATTTTTTAGTCTGTGGCTACAGTCTGTCCAAAATCTCCTGGGTGTCTAGCTGCCTCTAAATGACTATTTTTTTTTATTGCAGAAGCATATAGCAGAACTATGTCTATGATGCAAAGATGTGTGAGGAGAGAAGTAGGGAGAGAGCGGCGGTGGTAGAATGAGGGGTAGGATAGAAGCCCATAAAAGAAGGATGGAAGTTGGGGAGAGACCTACAGGTTCATGATGGATTACATGGTTATATCTTTCTTTCTTTCTTTACATTTATTGGATGCCCCCTCATGCCCACGGCATCTCGGGGCGGCTCACAACTAAAACAATAGTAAAATACATAAACCACAATATATATAATTTAAAACTACCCCCCCAAACATTCTCCCTCCCTCCCCTCCCACCCTCCCCTCCGAAGGCCTGGACAAACAGCCAGGTCTTACAGGCTTGGCGAAAAGCCATCAGACACGGGGCCAGGCGATCTTCCTCCGGGAGGGAGTTCCAAAGCCGCAGCCCGGCCACCAAGAATGCCCTCTCCATCATGGCCCCCCATTTAACATAAGAAAAAAATATCATGGAGAGCCTAGGAAACAAAAAATAAGTGTACTGAAAAGAGGGAAGGGGAAAGGAGAGAGAAAGTGAAAAAGAGTTAGGCCCTTTTTAAATGGGTGCCCTCCCCCCGCACACATGTGCACGTGGGAGGGAGTTGTCCATAGGAATGCCACTGGTTACTGCTGGTGATGGAGAGGGGGGTGTGCCCATAAGAAAAGGGTGGAGGTGCATGCGTGTTCCCGCAGTCCACCCATCACCCACTCACAGAGCAACCAGCGCCAATGCCAGTTGGTCTCTGAGTAGAGATGGGTGTGCACCCATGGGAATGGGTGCACGCCCACCTCTATCCATCCCCATCCCCCCACCCACCACAGCCTGTTTGAATCACTTTTAATATTTTATTCTATGACCCTTTTCAAAGAACTTGTATGTGATCTAGCTGTTCAGTAGGGCCAGATTAACCATTACATGATTATACTAAAGCATGGTGGGAGAGAGGGGAAGTAATGTGCATAGGTGAGGCCAAATGAGCAGCGAGGGCCCAATCCCTGTGTGGCCCTGTAGTGTGCAAGTACAGCTGCCACACTACAGGGCCAGCATCAGGAACTGGGCCCACGAGCAGACCCACTCCCACCCCACCCACGAGGAAACCGGGTGGCTGGGCTGCACTATCTCCAATAGGCGTCACCTGCGTGGGGGCCCTGGGACACCAGCACCCACTGAAAAGGAAAAGAAAGGAAAGGAAATTATAAGTCTTAGCTAATGTGGCAAGGGTGGGGGATGGTTACCTTTTGTGAAGCAAATGGAGGGCATTTTGTTGCCAGGTGAAATCAGCATCCAAATCAAAATAACAAAAGCAACAGGGGGACATAGGAAGTGACCGAAACCAGGCTGCAGAGGTAGAAGAGACAACAGATCTCTCTTCCATGTTCTATCTTGGCCAGCTGCAAAGGTACAAGCAACTTGCAGAGAAGCTGACCCAATTGGACTTAAGGTAACACTAGAGGACAGTTATTATGGATGGAATATCAGTGTATCTATCTTAGAATGCATGTACTTTGTTTGATTTGATTTATTGACTTGTACTATCTGATCAACAGCCTTGTACTAATGTACCGTATATATGTTTTCTAACCAAGCCTAGCGTGCTTGTGGGTTTCTCCCCTTTAAAAGAGGACACTTATGAAAAATACATGGTGCAGGTCTGCATTGGTTCCTGTGTAGCCCTGCACCATGGGGATGCCAGTATCAAACAACTTGGACCAAAACTTATGCATGGATGTCCTATAATGTGGAACTAGACAAAGTGTTTTGCAGTGTGTGTTGCTCTGCAAAGGAAATGCATGCGGCTCTTCCAAACACCTCAAGGGACAAAGATGCGTATGGCGCTTTTGTTGAGCGAGGCTTCTGTAACTGGAAAAAAGCACTAGAGAGATTTAGCCTGCATGAAAAATCCAATTTGCACCAGGCTGCTTTTCAAGCTATAGCTGATGCTAAAGCTAGTGTAAATATATATACCTGTTTTTCTCAAGGCGCACAGAAGCAAAGGCAGGAAGCTCGAAGGGCACTGTTGACTATTTTGGAATGTCTGCAGTATCTGGCCTCCCAGGGTAACACAATACGTGGCCATGTTGAGGAGGAATCAAACCTGAGACACCTCTTACTGTTGTGCTCAAAGAACGTACCTGAGCTGAAGTCATGGTTTGATCGTACAACCTTCAAATGGATTTCTCCTCTTGCTGTAAATGAGATGCTTTCAATCATGTCTCACCATGTTCTTCGTTCATTAGTGAGAGAGAATGTTTGAAAGATCTGTGTACTATGCGGTAATTGTGGATGAGACCACAGATATCTCTGTAAAGGGACAGGTCTCCTTTTGCTTCCGCGTTGTCACAGAAGATCTGTCAGTGGAGGAAAACTTTTTTGGTTTCTATGGGTATTTTCAGACGTGACGGGGCTCAATTCACCCTGCCATGGAAACACCCTACTGATTCCCCACCAGGGTCAACACGTAATGGCCAACAGACATGTTGGCCGCTCCGGGCGGGGAATCCGGGAGTGGGGGGCATGGGGCCATGTGACACAACGTGCAGCCACACAGTCCCACCCCCCCACGCTCCCTAGACTACCCACCCTCTTGGAAGACGGGCAGGTGCCGCGGCTAATGTGGCCACAGCGCCTGCCCGCATTGACCATGGCCCCGGAATCCCGCTGCTGATTCTGGGCCGTGGTAGGGGGACAGACATTACGGTCCCCTTGATCATGGGGGGGGGGGGAAATCACATTAAACACGCAAACAGAGATGATCGGTTCCCCCCAACAGACATTACGGGATCACTATCACCATGTGGGGATTCACTGTGGTTGAGTGTGATCTCGTAATGTCTGAAAATACACTATGAAACAAACGACACAACAGCAATAACCCTTTTTTGCATTTTGAAGGATGTGCTCCGGCGCTTCAATCTTCCTGTTGACAGGTGCCGTGACCAGTGCTATGATGGAGCGTCGAATGTTGCTGGTTCTTTGCGTGGGCTACAGGCATTGTTAAAAGAAGAAGAGCCATGAGCTGTTTACGTTCACTGCTTAGCGCATACTGTGAACTTGCTAGTGCAAGATGTAGCAGCAAATGTAAAGCAACGTCAACATTTTCTAAGTCTCATAGCTAACTTGATCAACTTCGTGAGAATGTCACCTAAATGTCTGTCTTGGTTTAAGAAACTTCAAGAGGGACAGGGTGAGGACAAAGTCAGTCTGTGTCAATTTTGTCCTACAAGATGGACTCTTAGAGCAGCTTCCCTGCAGTCAGTTGCTTCCAATTACACAGAGCTGATTAATTTCTTTTTGGAGTTCTCATTTCAGGCCAAATGAGATCCTGCAGCAAAAGCAGATGGGTATGCACAGACCTTGCAAAAGTTTGATACCTATTTTATGCTTAAATTATTGTTAGTTGTGTTTTCCCATTTGGAAGCAGTAAATACAGCTCTCCAAAAAACCAGCTTACACTTCCACCAAGCAGAACTTCATTTGGCTTCTGCTAAGAACAGTGCATCCCAACTTCATGGTGACTTTGAACAGTTTTGGACCAAAACCACCACTGAAGCAAAACAGTTTGATTTAGACAGTCCCACTGTTCCTAGATTCAGAAAGTCTAGCCGTCGCATTGATGGTGAATCTGAAAATACCCAATGTCTGAACAGCAACCACCGGCCGGAACCAAAGAAAATGATTCCTAGCCGGGGACAAAGCATGCAGCATCTCTGCCAGGCAACCAGCAACAACACAGACCAGGGAGGGAGATTTAAAGGGCACATGACAGCAGCCGGGATGCGCCGCCCTGGCACCTTCCGGGTGCTTTGACCACGGCCCGGCCTGGGATTGGCATAATGTCTGTTGCGCTGCCCTGGGCCGTGGTACGGTGGTCCGATTCCCTGCCGTGGTCCCGGTCCTGTCATGTCTGTTCGGGGCTTTCCTTGACCACGGGGGGTGGTTGATGTGTTCACCCCCGCTGGGAATCCACTATGGTTAATCCGGACCGCGTAATGACTGAAATCACCCTGTGTTGCCTCTCATTCCTGGAGAGGGTAATTCCAATACCTGGGTATCAATGTGAATGGAGTATGTAAAGTTGATTCTACCTGTACTGGACAGTCCAGTCAGTAGAGTGTTGTGTCTATTGATTAATTCTGTTTCTCAGTTCTCATATATTGTAGTACCACACTAAGTTTAGACCAAGAACTATGCAACTTCTTTTCTTGATGGCCAAATAATACATAATTGAAGCAAGCCTGCACACTAGAGTTTAGTTTTATGTATGTTAGAAGTTGCTGCAATAGGTATTGTGCTCTCAGACTGTCTCACCTGGTGCTTCTAAAACAAGTGAAAACTACCAGCAGCTACATCAGCAAAGTGGTTTTTATTTCAGTACAATCTCCAGAATTGCAGTTCCAAATTGACAGAGAAATTACTGCTGTTGTAACAATTTTAATTGGCAAGATTTGACTGCAGCCCTTAGATAAATATATTTTTTTACTAAACTTAAAAGTGAAAGTAGTGATATTGATTTTTATTTAGATTTTTTTTTTAAAAAATCCTCAACAATTCTTTCCCATTCTATAACCTTCAGTCCTAAATGAGGGCCTTGCTGCTGTGCTTTGTTTTAAACCAGTAACAACAAAACACTGCACTTAGAGCAACATAGTGTCCCAAATTTACTAAGATAGATACATAATGTTCCCAATTTACTTAGATGGATACATGGAGAAAATAAACTCCTAGTGTCATTTAAGTTAGAAGTGGCAGAACATATGCAAAACACATCAAACTGAAGCTGAAAGAATATTGGCTATTAACACTCAAGATAAAGTTTCTGACTCCATAATTCCCAATTACTGGCCCAACGTTTCACTACACAATAATAGCTTCCTCAGGGGCTCTAAATTTCAAGAGTGTCCTTCAAAGTCACAAGATCATTCTTTTCCGATACTGGAAACAAACTGCCTATTCAGTGGTTCATTCTTGATTGGGGTGCCTAATGTAATAAACCGACAGAGCTCTTCTATGCTGAAGAAAATCTCAATTCTAAAGCAAAACTGACAAAATATGCCATATAACTACTTGTGTGTAACTGGTCTGGGGCTTTACCGAGACCTCCCCCACACCAGTGAAATGCAGTAGAACTCCAAATAAACTGGGAGTTTATTTTCTCCATGTATCCATCTAAGTAAGTTGGGAACACTATGTTGCTGTAAGTGCAATGTTTTGTTGTTACTTGTTATATTTACACTGCATTGTTATACCTCTGTTTTGTCTTGTTTTTAACCATGCACACTGGACTCACTTGGATCTGTTGTTGTTTGCTAAAACTGCTTGAGTGTACTTCTATTCCATGTGTGCATGTTCTATTCCATTATCATATTGATGTAGGCGTGCAATTTTAGGGTTGGCCCCGTCTACCATTGAGTTGGCCTTGCCCCTGGGTTTGGCCCCGCCCCAGTATATGTCCTGGCCCCACCCACCCCCGGGAGATTTAAAAGTTTACGCCTATGCCTCAGTTTCCCATCTGTAAAATGACACCAGATCATTGTGAGGGTTGACTAGATAGAGTTGTAAAGCACTTTTAACATTGAGGGCCCTATCCAAGGTACACATGTTGTGGTTGTACTAAGCACTAAACATATGTGCAATGCATGTATAACATGCACATGGTGCGTCTATGCACCTTGGATTAGCCCCTGAAAGTGCTATATAAATAATAGTAAAACACTGATCTAACAGCAGAGTTTAGTGCATTAATTTTAGGACAGTACAAGAAAGATTTTCAAGAAGACTGAGGGGAGGAGCAATAAATCAAATTTCTCAGCATATACAGTGAAATTCAACCCCTGTGCAGAAAAAAGACAATTCTTGTGTTCTGCAGTATCTAAATCTTTCTACAGGTCTTAACGTGAAATTAGAATGGTACACAGGAGGAAATTGCTCACTATGGTGTGATCCTCTGGTGGGACTCACACACCTATGTTGTCCTGCTGAAGGATTGTGCTAAGTAACCATGAATAAATTGGTGATAGCAAATCTGACAACTTGTGTTCCTACAAACTGAGCAACAATACAACATGGTTACTTTCTTCATTGCAAGTTGTCAGTTTGTTTACAGTGCAGTTGATAAAGCAGCCCACTGGGGCTTGCAAGAAAATTTGGCTTAGTTTCTTTTGTCACTGTTCTTAACAATGACATCCCAAAACCCCATATTCATCTCAAAGCCAAGCATGAACTGGTGCAGCTTGAATGGGAGAGATGAAGTATACAGGAAACAAAGTCTTTTCCTTGCTAACTCTCAGGAAAAGTGACAGTGCTGGTGGTGGTAATCTTTCAGAAAAGATGGCTGCTTTGAGACACAGCCACGGATTGTTTGTTTTCATTGTTCTGCGCCAAAGGGCAGTAGAAGACAGCTGGCAAAAAACAGCTGGATGTAGAGAAAACAGCTCAAAGGGGTTTTATTAATTCAATGGGGAACTATTTTATCACAGAATCCCTGACAAAAGGAAGATTCCTCTGCAAGCAAGCAAGCAAGAAAAACAGCTGCTTTAAGTAGCCAGCTAACAAATGTGTTTCTGAGAGATGGAAGCAAGATCGGAGGAGTGATAAATGAGCAACACAAAAGGTAAATTAACAAAATAAAGGTGTACTGGGAGGAAACTCTTACCTTCAGGTTAGAGCAGCTTTTACTTTACAAGCATTAGTGCATGTGTAAACACTAATCAAGTAAGTTCCAGGACACAGTTGTATGAATAGTTATTCATTTTGGTTAGCTCCTAGAGGCCTTATTCTAGCACCAAGACCTCAATATACAAACCAGACAGTAGTCTGGGGAGAACTTATAATAAAAGATGCAAAAGGTGGATGAAAACAGAAAGGTGGAGTAACAGTAAGATAAGCAAACTATGAATAAGAGAATTAGTTGTAAAGAAATTGGTGTATCGGATTTGTAATGGGAGGTGGGTGGGCTTAGCTGCACAAAAGCACTGGTTTATACTGGGCGTGGGGCGGGGGATGTATTTCCAAACTTTCCCTGACATGCTCAATCAGGGTGTGTTCATGCAAAACAGAGCTTAAAGTTGATGCCCCAAATGATGGATTAATTATCCCTCACAGCGGGGTGGCGTGTGTCTGTGTAAAAATGGCCTTGCACTCAGCCATGTTCCCATGAAATGGTAACCACTCCAGGTGTTTTCATACACCATCTCTGGGCTTCAGGTTAAGTCCGTATTTATTATCCAGAGGCACCATTAGAATTTTTTTCAGTGGGGGTAGGACCAAATTGGTAAGAGATAGGAGCACCTGTTTGCCCCCTCCCTTTTGATGTGGCTCCTCTGCTTTGGAATACTAGGACATCATGACATTCCAAGGAAGGGGATGTCCATTGTAATGATAGTGCAAAATTTGGAGTAGGAACCAAACCTATCCTGTAGTGTTGCATGAGGGGAACGTCCAAACATTTAAACGTGGAGTAAACTGAAAAGCTCATGCTGGGGAATAGGATGGCAGCCATACTGTATGTACAGTTTTCTGCTTGTAAGTCAAGTAAATGTCTATTGTTTCTTACAAAGCCTACAGTGCTTTTCTTCAGATAATAGCAGCTACACAGCCACAGCTGTTACATCCATTCTGGAAAGGATGGATGGGCTTTCTGAAGAGCCTATGGTGGAGTCTGGCAAAGGGCTTGCCTCCCAGTGTTTGTTTGTTTGTTTGTTTTATTATGGCTCTAGCGACTGCTATGGCCATTTAAGAATCAAAATATACAACAAGATACCACACAATTAACACATATTGTACATACATAAATAAAAAAAGCCAGCGTCCAGCTGTACTTTAGGTTATAGGAGAGGTAAACATTGGAGATTGTATCCCTTTGCTCCCCAAAATTAAAAGATACCACAGTTTACAAAATCAAAGGTAATATATCCAAGGTGTCCATTCCTTCCTATAGAGCTCAATTCCCTTAAGGCATCGACGGGTTCCTATTTTTTGCATCCGTCTTGCACATCTTACACATCATTCAAGCCAACCCAAGGATAACAGTAAAGGAGTCCCCAGTTACTGAGTCTTGATCATGTATTGCCCTTTTAGCTCATTTCCTTAATCTAACCCTACCTACTAAACCCTAACCTCATCTACAGAGGATATTTTCACTGCAGCGGAGAGCTTCACATCTTCTATCATGGTCCCAGCCCACTTTGACATAAACTAACCCGTTTCTACCCATGATATTTCCCTACCACAAATCCCTCCCCACAGCATTGGCCATCGCAGTTCTTTGAACCATGACCCGATTACTGAACACCGCCACCATCAAAGATAGCTCAGTTGCTCTATAGCTCAAACACAAACTGAGTCTATCCAACTGGGGGGAAGTATCCCACACCAGCCTCAAAGCCGCTAAAAGGTCTCTTCTATATCCCTCATATCGAGGACAGACAAACAGAATATGATTATTGGAATCAAGTTCTTGTGAGGGGCAGGATTTGCAAGTTCTTTCCTGCAAGGGGGTCCCATTATATCGGCCATCTAGCATTGCCGAGGGGAATACTCCCATACGAAGGCGGGCAAAAGCCCGTCTTAATGCAAAGCTGGTCCAAACAGTCAGGTAGCTAGCTTCCAAGGGACAACCCTGAGGTGGAACATACAGAGGGTTAATCCTTTGGGACTGGAGCATTCCAGAATCAATCTGGATCTGCTGGTCCCCCAATCTTTTTGTTACCAGGGGCATCACCCGCTTAACTCCCATCTTGACCAGGTGGTCAGGTGAAAAACCCAACCTCCCCAGAATAGCCCTTACTTGGTTTTGCCAGGGCGCTAAAAGATCAGTAGATCAAATTTCCCCCAACAAAGAGCCATCCTCCAGGGGGAGAGTTGCAACCCGCAGCCAATACTTGATAACACCCTGGAAAGCAGGTATCCTAATAGGGGAACACCCTGTCTCCAGGCAAAGGAAAATCTGGGGAGTCCCACACGGAACACCCAGTAAGGCCCTCAAAAATCCATTCTGAAGTGATTCCAGATGTTCCAGGTAATCCACTCCCCATACCGGGAAAGCATACAAAAGTTAACCGGTCACCTTAGCACGAAACAACCTCAGGGCTGGTGATAACAGTTTCCCACCTTTACCATAATAGAAGCCGCAAATAGCCCCAGCCGACTGTTTGGCCCAGATTTTTGCCTGGGCCCATTGAGCCCCCCATGAGGGGGTGTTAGAGAAGACAACACCTAAGTACTTAAAATTTGGAACCTGGGTAATCTGGTGGCCATCTATTTGCCATTTATGAGGCTTATGCCCCCGCCCCTTGCCAACCACTAACACCTTAGTCTTCTCATAATTGATGTTAAGGCCCTCCCTTAAACAATAATTCCTGGCTTGAAGCATGGCACGGCGCAAACCCACCTGGGAACGTGAGATAAGCACTGTGTCATCGGCATACAATAAAGATGTAATTCGCTTGCCGTTAATTACTGGGGCATGAGAGTTGACTTGAGCCACAAAATCCGGGAAGTCATTTAGGTAAAGGTTGAACAGAGCAGGGGCCAAAAGGCAGCCCTGCCTCACCCCTTTAGCCACCTTAATCGTTTGAGTTAATTCTCCCACCCTGGAATATCTAACCTGAAGAGAGTTGTTTTCGTGCAACTTCGTTATGAGAAATAGAAGTCTTGGGTCAATTTTATATCCTTTCATTTTGGCCCAAAGCCTATTTCTATCAATAGAATCGAAGGCCATCCATAGGTCTATAAAACATGGGTATGCCTTCAAACCCTGACCCAGGATCTTTTTTATCAGGCATGAGAGAGCTAACACGTGATCTACCGTAGAGCGGGATTTCTGGAATCCTGCCTGCAGGGAGTTGATTTTCTGGCCGTCATCCAGCCAACTCTGAAGCCTTCCTAGTAATAACTTGGAATAAAGCTTCCCCACAATACTAAGGAGGCTTATTGGACAATAGTTTTCAGGGGCATCTTGTTCACCTTTTTTATATATTGGGGCAATAATGCTGTTTGCCCAAGATTTGGGCATCTTGCCTGTTGCATTTATTGTGGTAAAAAGTGGAGCCAGCACCTCAGCCCACCAGACCGGGGCTTCCTTCAGAAGTTCTGCTGTAACCAGGTCGGCAC
>QEPC01008061.1:3531570-3542429 GCA_003113815.1 Sphenodon punctatus
CGAGCCACCCCCCTCCCCACCAAAACCTCCCAGTACTCCCCCCGCTCTCACCGGGGGAAGTCCCTGGGTCCACCCCCCTTTTTTAACCCCCCTTTATCTACAGCCCCCACCCTACCACCCTAGCCCTGAATAAAATAAAAGCCCACACAGCGACCAAACAAACTCCCCTGCCCCCCCTGCTGCCCCCAAAGTGCCCCAAAAGTGCCGCCCCCTTTGGCTGCGGCCCTTTGGCCGCGAGCCTGTGGCCGCGGCCTGCGGCTCAGCCGCTGGTCCCGGGGTTTTTAAACCCCCCGCTACTTCCGGGTGGGGGGGGAGGGGACAGGCCAGCCCACGTGGCTGGCCTCTGCGATTCCCCCCCTAGTCCCCCAACTCACGACTTGGTCTTCCCCCCTGCAGGTCAGCGAGCAGCGGCGGTGATGGTGTGGGCAGCAGCAGAGCAGCCAGGCAGCGGAGCAACGAGGCACCCCCCCCGCCGGCGGCAGAGCTTCTCAAGCCCCCGCAGCAGCGAGGCAGGTAAGTGGATGGTAAACAACCACCTGGGGGCCAGGAACTTTAAATCGGTGGAGGGAAATGAACAGCTAGTCCAGCAGAAAATTATGAAGGAGGTCAAGGAAGGGAGGATACAGGGTCCCTTCGACTCTCTGCCTATGCCCACCCTTAGGATATCCCCACTGGGAATAGTGCTGAAAAAGACCCCGGGGGAGTTTCGCATGATTCACCACTTGTCCCATCCTAAGGGGGAGTCTATGAATGATGCGATCCCAAAGGAGCTTTGTACAATCAGGTACGCATCATTCAACTCAGCTGTCGAAATGATCTGCTCCTGCGGGAGGGGTGCCCTCCTCGCAAAGTGCGACATTTACTCCGTGTTCTGACTACTACCCGTGCACCCGGATGACTTCAAGCTTTTGGGCATGGAGTTCCGGGGAAATTTTTATTTCAACAAGACCATGCCGATGGGATGTTCCATCTCATGTGTGGCCTTCAAGAAGTTTAGTACGGTGCTAGAATGGATCACGCGCCGTCATGCCGGGCGGAGTTGGATCACCCATTATTTGGACGATTTCCTCTTTGCGGGGAAGGCAGGGACTGCTGAATGCGCCTGGGCAATGTGCACATTCCAGGAGGTCACCAAGGAACTGGGTGTACCACTGGCACCAGAAAAACGGAGGGCCCAGTGACCAGGTTAACATATTTGGGTATTGAGCTGGACATGGTGCTGTCTCTGTCTCATTTACCTGAAGACAAGCTCCAAGCCCTCAGATTGTCGATAGCAGCTGTACAGGGATCCTCTAAAGTCACAGTTAGACAGCTCCAGTCCCTCGCGAGTAGTTTGAACTTTGCTTGCTGTGTGATTGCCCCAGGGTGGGCATTTATGTCCTGCCTGTACGCACGTATAGGTGGCGACTGATCCCCGCATCACCACATCAGGATGACAAAGGAGATGTGGGAGGATCTGGTCACCTGGGAAGCCTTCCTCGATGGGTATAACGGAGTCAGTTTTTGGTGGCAGCAGCTCCTCCTGTAGGCCGAGCTGCAAATACACTCCGATGCAGCAGGGGGGCATGGTTTGGGGGTTTACTTCCGGGGCAGCTGGTGTGCGGCAGCGTGGCCAGCTGACTGGGAAGAGCGGGGATTAACACGGGAACTTGGAGTTCTTCCCAATAGTGGTGGCTGTAGTATTGTGGGAAAAGGAATTTGCCAACAGAAGGGTCTTGTTCTGGTGTGATAACATGGCAGTTGTATATGTTATCAATAAGTTGTCATCAAAATTGGAAAGGGTCATGAGGCTGGTTTGGGTTTTTGTACTAAGGTTCCTGAAAGCAAACGTCTTGTTTATTGTCAAGCATGTGCCCGGTATTAACAATGGCATAGCCGATGCCCTTTCTCGGTTCCAGACAGACCATTTTTGCATGCTGGCCCCGGAAGCCAACGATGACCCTGACCCATTCCCGAGCAACTTGTGGAACCTTGGATCATAGAGCTATATCAGGCAGTACAGGGTTCCCTTGCCCCCAGAACAAGACGGGCGTACGAGGCGGCATTTACAGAATTCCAAGATTTTAGGCGGCTGAACAGTTGGACTGTAGGTTTTCCCATCCCTGAAATGCAGGTTATCAGGTTTGCACTGGAGTTTTGAGGCAAAGGTTTGGCCCCCGGAACGATAGCAGGAAAAGTGGCGGCTATTAACTTTACCAGTCAGCTGACAGGACATCCTCCCCAACAATGGTTTCTTCATGAGCTGTCTCAGGGAGAGTTGGTCCAGGAACACTCCCTCCGTGCAGGACAAGCGAACCCCCATTACACCCCAGCTGCTTCCCCGGTTAACCTTGGCGTTGCACCAAGTCTGTTATTCCCAGGCAGAGATAGCGCTTTTTGGAGCGGTCTTTCGGGTGGCCCTATTTGGGGCCTTCCAAATTAGCGAATTAGTTTCAGAGTCTTGGGCTGACAGGTCGGGCGGGGCTTTCCAGCTGGGGGATGTGGGATGGCAGGGGGAGGCCCTTACCCTGCACCTTCATAGATCAAAGACCGACCAAAGGGGTAAGGGTAAGGTGATCAGGTTGTACCCATCAGGGGATGCACAGATCTGCCCGGTGTGGGCAATGAGGGAGTATTAAGCATCTCACCCGCAGGGGTAGAGTTCACTGTTTGTGCATGCGAATGGGGCACCCTTGACGTGCTACCAGTTTGGGGCGGTCCTGGCGATGTGTGTGAGGGAAACGGGCCTTGATCCGGGCCGTTACAGTGCACACTCCTTCAGGATCGGGACAGCATCTACAGCTGCAAGCATGGGGTTCACCGGCCACCTGATACAGCAGATAGGCCAGTGGTGATCAGCAGCATTTTGCACATATATAAGGGAGACTGAGGCACAGGTAGGGGAGCAAAATGCGATTCTGCGAGCTGTGGAGAGAACTGGAGTTGCGCAACCACTTACGTGTGATTTCCCTTTCAGACATGGCAGCACCCCCTGAACAGATGGTGGTTTGGATCGTCGGCCACAGTATCGTGCACTGGGCAGGGAAGATGGCTGCACCCAGCGGGTGGGGTACGCAGCTGGGCCTTAGTACCCAGGCAGAGTTAGTATGGTTGGGAAGACATGGAATGCTCTGGGAGCAACTGCTCCCGGTGCTGACCGTGGCAAATGAGAAATTCCCTGGGCCAGGAGTGATGGTAATACACCTGGGAGAGAACAATTTGCCAAAAACAACAGGACTGTGGCTGACGAAGAGGGCAAAATCCAACTTGAAAATAGTGCAGAAGCGTTTCCCCGAGTTCATGAGGGCATTAGACATGATAGGGACGAGCTTTATAGAGGAGATGGTGTACACCTGTCAGAGGCTGGCTGTCATCTATACCTTGGGGTCCTAAAACACCAGTTACGGGTGATATGGACAGAAATGGCGGTGAACCAGCCAAGCAGAGCTGGTGGTTCTTGTGGCGGGGGGCTCGATTAAAGATGATTGTTTAAAGATTATAACAGTTAGCACAGGATGGTTAGAAAGCATCTCCCTAAGAAGTGGGCAGGCCATGAATAGCTGCACAGTGCGGCCCAATGTATGGTCAGCCCAAGGGTGAGGGGCGAACAGCTGGACCCGCTGGGAGGACCATGTGCCAAGCAGAAGGTAACGGTGCCCTCACCCTTGTTTAATCGACAAAGGGGTATAGGTACGAGCAACCCACCCCGGCCCGGGGAAACCCAGCCATCGGGGCAGGGCGTAAGTTACAAGTTTGGGAGTTAGGCCGCAGGAGGTTTCCCTTAGAATTAACATAAGAACATAAAAAGGGCCGGATGGCTAAGGCATTGATGGTGGGGCGGGAACCTCCTGTGGGTTCAGTGTGGAGAACAGTTAATTGAAGGTAGGACCCCAGTTTAAAGGGGGAAGTGGGAGGGGCTGTCCCTTCCCCCTTTTGTTGGTTTAAAATTAATAAAGAGTGCGGCCGTTCAATCCCATGAAATGTGTCCTCGTCTTCTTCCAGGGTGCGTCGACAAACAAATATTTGGAGTGAACACCTGAAGTAACTAAGCCTGGTTTCCAAAGAGGTGGGGAGGGTAGTGCTCAGTATAAATCAATGGAGTATTTTAGCTACAAAGGGCCCACATCTCTCCTCCCAATAATCTCTCCTGTTAACAGATATTTGGTCACTACTTACCTTTTGGATCTCTGCAAAAAATAGTTGAAGTCAGCATGTGGGATCCAAAGTTAAAGGCAGAAGACAATGAACAACGTAAGCCAATTACATTTTGGGGGCTACAAATGGGATGGGTGCACCAACTGCTATGAAATTTTGGATCCCTGCTTGCCCCTCAACTTTGTCACATTTGGCTCAAATTGGCCCATAGGAACAAAAGTTAAGGGAATGCATACACTCTGCCCTCCCATGGACATACCCTTCCCTCTGCATTTGACCCAGAATCTCTGGGTCTTAAGGTGTCATCTCCAGGCTCTGAGTGAAGTCTCAATTCCCCCCCAGAGGTACCAACCTGGATTATCAAATAATCCAGGGGTACCAACCTGGGGATTTATTTTTCCCAGCAGGGATGGAGACATATCAAAAAGGGGTAAAGAGGCTCCCCTGCTTCTTTTCTGATGTGATCCCACTTCCTACATGCTGTTGTGATGTCAAAACACTCCAAAGGAGACATGGTCATATCAGAAAGGAATGGGAGATTCAGTTTCTCACCCACACCTTAAGGTCAAAGTTTTGTGAAAAGTGGCCAAAAATGGCCCTTGTCCCCATACTCTCCACCCATGGGGACTGTATAAACCTTCTTTCTTTAGGAAACCAGACAAATAAGATCATGAGTTGCCAACTTTCATGTTGTTTAAATCTTGGAAGAACCAGAAACAGATTTGACTAAAATCTGGAAAGTAAATGGATTTCCTACTCTGATTAACTGGTAAGTCGACTAATTGTTTCTATAGTGCTACTAGGCATATACAGCATTGTACAGTCACTGAATTTAGACAGGTCCCTGTCCAGCAGGTTTACAATCTAAGATAGACATGGATGACAGGAACACACTGAAACAAACAGACAAACATTCCCATTTAACAGATGAGGAACTGAGGCAGAGAAGTTGTGACTTGTCCAAGGCCACCCAGTGAGTTCATGGGTTGGGGTGAGACTTGAGCCCTGGTCACCCCAAGTTGAAGTCCAGTACCTATCCACTACACCACACTGGCTCTCTAATAATAAAGTGGTATATGTCACTGCTGGCTGTTGGATATTGCTGCTCAGCTGTGTGTCACAGATCCTTGCTTGCCATCATGAGACATGATATCTTAGTTCAGTTAGTACAGACCCATGTTTATGGAGATCTGAGGTGGCCTGTTCACCAGAGCAAATGACTTGTCAGTACAGGATTATGGAAACGTTCGGGTTTGTTCTGTAGTCCATGACAGCATTCCATGCTGGGTTGATCAGAAAGAGAGACTGGTTTAGGAAGGAGAGATTCCTTGTGCGAATGCGGGTATCTGATATAATTGCAAAGGAAGCAGCACACAGGCCCTGAGGCATTGCATGTCATGCATGAGTGGATTCTGCCTGTACCTACAGGTCAGGGTGGGGATGATCAACTCTCCCTGCCGCCGCCAATTATTAGAGAGAGGCAGATCCATGAGGCCATTCGCAAACTCCGGGCAGGCAAAGCACCTGGTGTAGACAATATCCCGCCGGCGTTAATTAAAGACAATCACTCATGGTGGATTCCAGTTTTAGCCAGATTTTTTATGGCTATTCACTCACTGGGCACCCCTCCGAGCGAATGGGCAGTTGCCATCATTATACCCATTTTTAAGAAGGGAAACCCTGGCGAACCTACCTGCTACAGCCCAGTCAGTCTTTTGTCTGTTCTTAGTAAGTTGTACACTAGAGTTCTTTTAACCTCCCTTGAAGAGTGGGTCCAGGCGCACTCCTTACTAGCAGATGAACAGGCAGGGTTTAGACCAGGAAGATCTACACTGGACAACTGTTTTATTCTGCTACATCTAATAGATAAGTACGTGAGAATCAGAAGGGGCAAATTGTTTGTTGCGTTCATAGACCTGACTAAGGCTTTTGATTCGGTGCCCAGGAAATTGCTGTGGAAGAAACTGTCTGCCTTCGGGATTGAGCCAGGTCTACTCCAACTGATTATTTCCCTCCATAAGAGAACTAGGGCGGTGGTTAGAACTGGCCCTCATGGTCGGGTCACCACTCCCGTTTCACTTCAGCAGGGTGTTAGGCAGGGCTGTCTTTTGGCCCCGCTTCTTTTTAACCTTTATATTAACAATCTGGTTCATATGGTAGGGAGCCCCCATCGTACCCTCCCCCCATGATTGGGGGGAAACCTATATCGATTCTTTTGTATGCAGGCAATGTGGTGCTCCTATCCCAATCAAATCAAGGCCTCCAACAATGCCTGGATGCTCTTGCTGCTTTTTGCGCCCAAAATCATATGGTGGTGAATGTCCTTAAATCTAAAGTCATGTGCTTCAGTACGTTCCGCTCAAGGTATACTTGGAAGATAGGCTCTCAGGATTTGGTGCAGGTCTCCCATTTTCCTTATTTGGGGATTACCTTTTCAGCTTCCCAGTCATGAAGGGTGAATCAAGTCTTCTGGGCTACTAAGGCATCGCAGTCAGCTGCAGGGATTCTAAAATTGCTCTGGTCTTCTTCTATTAAGTTTTTAATAGGGATGGGCGAACAGATCGCGGTTCGGGTTCGTCCGAGTTCACCAGGTTTGGGTTCGTCCGTTCGGTTCGTCCGTTTGGTTAGTTCGCCGGGTTCGGCCATTCAGTTGAGTCGTTCGGCTGTTTGGGAAATGTTATGGGTGGTTTTTTTGTTTTTTATATGTTTTTTTGGTTTTTTATTGGGTTTTATATGGTTTTCTTTTGTTTTTTACTTGGTTTTTTTGGTTTTATATGGGGCTTTTTAATTTTTTAAAAATCTAATATTATCCTATCTATCTATCTACACTAAATCTAACTGCTATTAACTATTATAAATGCTATGAACTAAATGGATTATCTAATAAGTACACAGGCCTGTGTCCTACAAACACTAAAACTAAATCACTAATGCTATCTCTATCACTAAGCTAGCTCCTACAACTGTCTACTATCCCTAACCTACTCTATCTCTCTATCTCTATATANTTTCAGTTTAAGGTTTAAGTTTCATTTCAGTACAAAACTGAAATAAAACTTAAAGCAATCTAATAATCCTACTCAATGCCTGCTGTTCAGGAACAGTGACTAGCTCAGAAGGTGTTGGGAAGGGGGGAGGAAGATAGTTTCTTGCAAGCCTCTCCACCCATGGTGCCTGGAAGTCTGCTCCTCAGTGACTAGTACTACCCCTCCCTGTCACGTTTGACCTTACAGTGAACCTTTTTTTGCCACCCGAACTCACCCAAACGCGATCCAAACTGACCGAACTGTTCGGTCATTTCGACGTTCGGAATTGAGTTCAGTTTGGCCAGTTTGTGTTCGGATTCGGGTTCGGGTTCGGTCGTCCAAACAGGCTGAGTTCGGGTCGAACTCCAAACTTCCGAACCGCGTTCACCCATCCCTAGTTTTTAAGGTGAAGGTGCTTCCACAGCTTTTGTACAGCACCGAACTTGTGTTTTACAGCTATACTCCAAGATGGGAAATTCCGCAGAATTATTTCCTGATGAGTATCCTTCGTGTCCTGAGATCGACTCCACTCCCCATGCTGAGACTAGAAACTGGTACATTGTCTCTACAGTCACAATGCAATCTTGGGACCCTGAAATTCTCGTGCAAGTTGAGGCAGGGTAATTCCTCCCCATTAGCATTTCAATGCTACTTAGAAGAGATGTCACATCCAGGGCCCTTACAATACAAATGGCTGAAGGCTATTAAGAACTTGACTGAAACCCTTGCCCTACCCTTTGAGGGCTTGGACCACAGGATAGATGGGGCTGAACGCAAACAAAAAGTTAAGGATTTAACAGAAAGGTCTGACATACAAGCTATCATGACTTTCAGAATTGCTCCACTCTATGCAGAAATTAAGACTAGCAGCACTTTCAAACACTCTCTCTCTTATCTCCATGACCCGAATCTTAAGAGACTGATCACCCTCCTCCGTTTTAATCTGTTGGAAACAGCGGTGGTGATGGGGAGAAGGGATCATGTCCCCTATTGGGATAGAGTTTGCAGTTGTGATAGGCAAGAAATTGAGACTGCGACCCATGTTCTGTTTGATTGTCCTCGATATAAAATATTTAGGGAAGTCTGGATTGTGCTGTTATTCCAGGATTCCTCTCTGCCCTTGGAAGATAGGTTGTGAAGCCTACTGGTAGCAGTAGAGCCAGCCAATACTAAGGCAGTAGCCTGCTTTCTTAGATGTGTTGGAAAGCTGGGGAAAACATCTAGTGAGCATAATCCTTAAAAGACGTATTACAGTAGGTTTACTGTGGGGAGCAGAGAGTATTTATTTTCTGTCCTTTTTTACTATTTTGCATTTTATTATTATATTTTAATAGAGGGTATTATTATGGTTTGCGACATTGTTATGCCTTTTTTATGTGTATCTGGTCCTACTTGTTATAGCAAATGCTTGATACAATAAATTTGAACTTGAATGTCATGTAAACAATAAACATTATCCCAATTTTGGTTCAGTGTGAATGTTTACCTTTGAAATGTTTAACTGTACATTGGAAAAGAGCTGTAAATATAACCTTCAGGTCTTCATTCTGTTCCAGTGACTCCAGAGCAAAATTAGTAGTGTACAAATCACAAGATGCTTTTGCCATTAGTGGAGATAGAACCTCGGAGATTGGAATAGAGCTCTAGTCTACACCCACGGCCATTGCTACCATGGAGCGAGGGGGCTCAGTTGAGCCTGGGCCCTGAGGGGACCCTTTGCGAGTGGCCCAAGCACCACTAGAAAATTTTCAGACTTGGCAGGGGAGGGAGTGGAGTGATCACTCCACTCCCTCCCCACTCTGAAAATTTCCCAGTGGTACTTTGAACACTTGCAAAGGACTCTACCAAGAAAGAGTTGTTAAGAGTGGGTGAGGGGTGAAGTGCCGCCCCCACCCTCACCTTTATGGCAAGCTTACTGCTGCTCCAGAGGGTCTTGCCCACCCTTGGGATCCTCCCACTGATTGCGGGAGGGGGTAGGCTTTGTTTATAGGGGCCCCCTATGATTGGGACAGGAGCCCAGGCCCACCACATCCTGCTACACCACTGTTTTCAGTTCACCACCACAAATATGAGATTCTGCAGTCAAGCAAAAAAGCTGGTAATTTTGCCAATGATAAGGAGACTCTGATATTAAAAGGTGTGGCTCTATTGACTGCCGCCCTGAAGTGGTTAATCTGTTTTTGTTAACCGAGTAAGCAGATATAACGCAAGGCATGTGTACTGTGTGGGATGGTGTCATTTTTACCTAGTCACTTTTCTAACATTAGGCACATTTCAGGATTATTTTGATGCTAACAATTTCATCTTGGAAGACCCTTTTCCCACTTAAGTTTCATGTTAACAAGTTGCCTTGTGATTCCTTTTCTCCTGTCCTTTTTTTGCTTTTAAAAAAGAGAATCCTAGTACTTGTTTGGAAGGAACATCAAGGGTTATTTTGTCAATCCTCCTGCTCCAAGGCAGGATACCATATACCAGGATCAGACAGATGCTTGTCCAGCTTTAAAAAAAATTAAAATAATTTAAAAAAACATCCAAGATAGGAGACTCAACAACCTTCCTAGGCAGCCTCTTCCATTGTCCAACTGTTCTTATAGTTATGTAGTTTTTCCTAATATTTAACCAAAATCATTCTTTGTAGACATTTATGGCCATTGCCCCCTTGTTAGAAGCCATGAAATTTTGAAAACAGGGTACCTTAGAGCAGTTGATGTACTTCATTCCCTTTTACTTTGCTATAGTCATGGTGTTTTCACTCTTTATGTTTTCATCAGAGACTGTCTGAACCATTAAGAGCCAGATTCCGACTGCGGTTACACAAACATAAATCCAGAGTAACTCCATGGACCTTTTATACAACGAGGTCAGAATCTGGTAGTAGGAACTTAGGATTTGATCTAAAGTCCACTGAATGAGTGGGAGTCCTAATGTCAGGCACTTAATGTACAGAATTCAGTGAAAATAATATGCCCTTCGTAATGTAATGCTTTTCTTCAAGATGTTAAGCACCAAGCTTTCTTGCAAGCATTTCATGGAAATGTGTGACTAATAAACATTCTGTTTAGATTTCAAATTGTTGGTTGCGTACAAAGGAAGCAATCAGGGGCGGCTGGTGGGTTTTGATGTTGGAGGGGCACTGGGGTAGTACGGCCGGCGGGCCTAAGGGTGGAGCCAGGGGGACAGTAGGCGGAGCCAGGGGGACGGTAGGCTAGTAGCATGGCATAACCCAGCAGCAAGGAGTTCCCAGGGTTAACATTGGATGGAAGAAAACAGAATCTACATGCACATCAAGCTTAAAATAAATAATTTGTAAACCCAAAACACAGGGACCCATCCTTGTAATGTACCCCAGTAACAGCCTGAGTCCAATTTTACCACACACATCCCATTTCCAGCATTTTGAACACAACTGAAATCGCATGACTTGCAGTGACATCTCTCTCAGGATTTCCAAACCTCCATTTTACCACACACAGTCCCCCCTGCACTAATCCTCTAGCCCCCACTCCCCTCTCCAAGAACCCAGGAGTCCTGGCTCCCAGCCCCCCGCTCTAACCCACTAGCCCCCCACTCCTCTCCCAGGGAACCCAGGAGTCCTGACTCCCTCCGGGTGGGAGCCAGGACTCCTGGGTTCCCTGGAGCATTCCCCTGCTCTAACCCACTAGCCCCCCACTCCTCTCCCAGGGAACCCAGGAGTCCTGG
>QEPC01008061.1:3542803-3572535 GCA_003113815.1 Sphenodon punctatus
ACTATCCCCCCACTCCCCTCCCAGGGAACTCAGGAGCCCTGGCTCCCATCCCCCCTACTCTAACCCTCCCCCCCGGTCCCGCAATTTACTCACCAGCAGCAGCTCAGCTCTGACATCCTCTCCGCTCCGTCCAATCCTCTGTCTGATGGCTGCGTGGGAGCTTGCACCAGGCCCGAACTGTTCAGTCGGGTCTGGGAGCTGCTGCGCAGCCGGGCTTCCCCAAGTTCCTCTCCTCCCTCCCAGAGTCAAGTCAGTTTGACTCGATAGGGAGGGAGCAAGGGAGGGGGGGCTGGGAGCTGCATGCACGGCAGGAGCTCCCAGCCCCCCCTCCCTGCACAGGTGGAACACTGGGCAGTTCATACCAGGGTGTCTGTATTCAGCGCTCTGGTATGAACTTTCCCCCTGCCCGGCCCCTGCAATGGAACAGTGCCCCGTGCGGCACTGTTATGTTTTATTGTGTAAGCCGCCCCGAGCTGTTTGCAGGAGAGGCGGGGTAGAAATTCAGAAATAAATAAATAAATTCCATTGCAGGGTCCCTTTATGCGGAATGGATGGCGCTTCTAGCCGCCCATTCCACATAAAGGGAGAAATCACCTCCCTTTTGTCCCTGAAAGGCTGCCTTTGGAAGCCTTTTGGGGAGGGGGGGAGGCTGAGTCACTGGTTGTGTGCACGCGCACACAACCAGTGAGAATGTTCGGAGCCACCTCAAAGAACCTGGTTTAGAGCAGCAACCTTCTCTGAACCTTCTCTGAAGGTTGCTGCTCTAAACCAGGTTCTTTGAGGTGGCTCTGAACATTCACTGCGGTGCGTGCAGACGCTTCCCCCCCCTTCAGTCCTGGAAGGGGCATTGCCCCTCCCGTCCTAGGTGGCCCACCACCACTGGAAGCAATCCACTGAGATATCAAAACCAGAACTCAAAGCTGCCATTTCCCCACTTGGGCTACAAATTGTTTTGCTCAAAGGGGAAACATACTTTTTCCAACTTCACCAAAATTATGCAGTTCCTGACCTCCCAGACAGCTTGCTAAGTGGTTGCTTTAGGATATCTGAAGGCTACTATTCTGTCTGGACTACAACCAGCCAAGAGTCAGTTTTTGTCCTTAAGGGATTCCCATGGTCATGTCTGCCTGAATCAGAAATGACAGGGGGAGAGTCACTTGCCTTCTGTGGATCCTCTTGCAATGTGATTTAGCATTGAGTGCTTCCTGTTCAGGGCACGATCACCCAGGGAGTCATCCTGATGCCACTTCTTCCCCCCTCCGCTGTGACAGTTCCCAATTCCTTGGTGTTTTCAAAAAGATTCCCTGGGTCATTTCTGTGAAATGTTGTTCAGCTGCCTCAGACAGCCAGGCACCAAAGACTGATACCCTGATTTGCACAGGAGGAGCCAGTGACAGGGTGAGTCCGATCTGGAAAATGAGGATCTGCTGCACTAGTGCTGAAACAAGAATCCATTTGATTCTCACAAGAATTTCGTGAGAATCTAGAAACCCTAGTGAGAACTTGGGATGATCTCACTAAGTGTTTCAAGAATCTTGCAAGAATCTCACTTAAAAAAATAATCATTGTGCATGTGAAACATGGCTGGCAGGGCTGGTCTGCACATGTGCAGACCAGCTGCCCTTTTCCAAAATGGCTGACAGTGCCTGCACCATCTTGGAAAAGGGTCTGCATGTGCAGAACACCCCAGTGGCCCTTTTGGGCATATGCAGTGGTTCTGAGGTTTTTTTAAATAAAGAAACAAATCTTGACAATGCTGAGATTTTTTTAATTTTCTTGATTCTTGTTTTTATCTCCTTCTCATCAAGAAGTCCGATTCTTGAGGAGAACTGAGAAAATAGCAAGCTCTAGTTTCAGCCCTAACCTGCACATGCACTCCGGAAATTCCACATGAGTCTTGAATGATGCGAGTGTGGCAATCCCACAGGGGCTGTAGTTGCATGGCATTCCTTTCAATGTTTTCCTGCTGATCATATGACCCTATTTGTCCCTTTGAGCAACATGAAAATAAAAATATTCGCATGGAATGAGCAAGTTGAAAAGGTTGCTCTTTTTGTAGAGAAGGCAAGGGACAGGCAGGAGCTACATTAATGAAACGAGAGTCTAGTAAAAGGAAGAGAGGTTTTACTCACTTAGGGCTGGATCAGAGCACACTGAAGTCAGTGGGAAGCCTGCCTGATTTAAATTGGCTTTCAATCAGTCCTTAATTGATTTACCCTGCATGCATTTGGGGAAGGAAGCAAATCTGCATAACTTTTTTCTTTTCTGTGCTGCTTGTGGAGATCTATAGGGTAGGTTCCTAGCTTGCTTATCACTAGTAGTTCATTTCACACTGAATTGTTATATCCAGGACTAAATAAGTCAAAATAGATGACTTTTCCCCTCTGGTTTGAGGAGGAGCAGTTTGTCAGTGTATGGGTCAATCTGAAACTCTCTGTAGCTAATAATCCTTGGTTTCATTCACCATTCCATAATAAAAAAACAAAACCCAAGCTTACAAGAGTTAAGGCTCTTGCAAATTCAATAATGCAATAAAAAGCATGGAAATTGCAAGTTAAGGCTTCTTCCTTAACTTACGTACTATTTAAGCAGTAAAGACATTGTACAGTCTCACATATTGTGACTTCGGGGTATTTTGTTTGATGTTTAAGAAGAACGCACAACTGGCTTTAACGCACAAAACGTCTAATCTAATCCCAGCTCGTGGGATTTTCAAAAGTCACGCGAGCATCTAAAAGCAGCCTTAGGCTCCATGCACCCACACTTTGCCTTTCAACCACAGTCTTCTTCCTCTGCAGATTCGAGGCAACACTGAAGCTGGGGACAGGAGGGAATGATCTGGCCAGTCACCCCCTCTTTCATTTAATTTTGGGTTGGGGAGAATGGGACAGCTAAGTAATGGCTTCAAACCCTCTCTTAACCAGTAGTCCCCACTGCCCTCCCAGAGAATTTAGGAGTTGTAACTCCTACACCCCCTCCTCTCTAACCTACTAGGTCTCCACCCTTTAATAGAGAAGTCAGGAGTCCTGGCTTCCAACTGCTCCACCCCACTCTAGCCTGGTAGGCTGCACTCCCTTCACAGGCAATCCAACAGTCATCATTCCCAGAATGATCTGTTCTCCACTGCTATCAACTTTGTAACAGACAATCCAGGGGTCCTAGATCTAAGTTGCCCCTTCTAAGCCTCTAGCCCCCACCCCCCTCACAGAGAACTCCAAACTCCTGGGAAATATGTCTATCTGTATATGTCTGATATGGAACAGGAGTAAAGGTCTGTTTTTCAAATGACAAAAAAACAAAAATAATGGAGGGAGGCTGTAGGGAGTCAAAGCGTACCGAATCAGCTATGGTAAGTGACGGAAATGATAAAAGTGCTCCCACACGTATGGATGGGCGAACGCAGTTCGGAAGTTCAGAGTTTGGCCCGAACTTGGCCTGTTCGGACGACCGAACCCGAATCCGAATACACCAAACCGAACTCAATTCCGAATGTCAAATGACCGAACAAGTTCGGATCGCGTTCAGGTGAGTTCGGGTGGCAAAAACGTGTCACTGGAAGACAAAACGTGACAGGGAGGGGGAGTCCCTCCCTGTCATGGGGGAGTCCGCTGAGGAGCAGACTTTCAGGCACCATGGGTGGAGAGGCTTGGAGTAGCAGCCAGCCTGCCCAATCACCATCCCTTTTTGCCTCAGACCACTGGCTTCGCAGTCTGCGATTGGCCACGGGTTAGGTTGCACGGAGCCAATGGGGCTTGCAGTGAGGTGGGCGCAGCAAGAAACAAAACTGATTGCCTCCCCCCTTCCCAACACCTTCTGAGCNGAGAATATGGGGGTAGATGGGTTGGATGGGTGAAATAGGAGGAGGATGGCTGGATTGGGGAGCTGGAAAATGCTGGGAGAGAGGGAGCCTTCTGAAACGCCTGCTGTTCAGAAACAGTGACTAGCTCAGAAGGTATTGGGAAGGGGTGAGTCAGACAGTTTTGTTTCTTGGCCGCCTCACCGCAAGCCCCATTGGCTCCGTGCAGCCTAGCCTGTGGCCAATTGCAGACTGCCAAGCCAGTGTTCTGAGGAAAAAGGGATGGTGATTCGGCAGGCTGGCTGCTACTCCAAGTCAGTCTCCACACTCCACCCCTGGTGCCTGGAAGTTTGCTCCTCAGCTGAGTCAGATGACTCCCCCTCCCTGCTACGTTTGGCCTTCCAATGACCTGACAGTAGACCACATTTTAGCCACCCGAATTCAACTGAACGCGATCCGAACTGACCAAAGTGTTCGGCCATTTCGGCATTCAGAATTGAGTTCGGTTTGGTATTTTCGGGTTCGGGTTCGGTCGTCCGAACAGGCCGAGTTCAGGCCGAACTCCGAACTTCCGAACCACATTCGCCTATCCCTATACACTGGCCATGGCATGTCCTGGCCCAAATACAACATTGCAACATTCACTGCTGCTCCCCATGCATTAACTGGGTGCCCTAAACCATGATACAAACACTATCACAAAACAGGATTTCAGCCTGGGCCAGCTGTTAGGGCCATCTGTTTCCACCTCCTGCCACAATAAGTCTGAACTTGGGTTTGTAAATAAAACTACCAAAGTAACATTTTTAACCAAGCCAAGTGTGTGCCCCTGGGACCTTGCATCTTCGTGAATGTTACACTCCTTGTCACTCCCTCTGTTCCCCTTCCTTCGACCCCTCCTCGCCCCCGTATCTCAGATTGTAAAACCTAGGGCAGGGACCGTGTCTATTCAATTAACTTGTAAAGCACCAGGTACATTGCTTGCACTATAGAAATGCTTGCTAATAATAAAATAATAATAAAATTTAACTTTAAAAGGGGAGGCTATGCTAAAATGAGGAAACTAGTTGAAAGAAAACTAAAAGGAGCAGTGGCAGGGATTAAAGGACTAGCTCTCTATGGTTGAAAATAAATGTGCAGCCACCATAGCCACTTCCCCTTCTGGAGGTGTGTAGAAGATGGCAGGTGTCACCCTTAGGGCCAGATCAGCACACCCAACAAACTGACCATCATGGTGTGTGGTGGGACTCTCAGGGCACACCAGGGATGGGGTCGGCCAGCCGTGCATTTGTTTTGTTCCCCTGTTGGGGGTGGGGCGGGGGAGGGCTTGACGGCTGTCCTGGTCAGACATGTGTTCACACATTCACAGACTGTCTGTCCTTTTACAAAATGGTGACAATGGAGCTGGCGCCATTTTGGGAAAAGGCTGTGCATAAGCAGAACAGCCCTGGTGGCCATTTTGAGCATGCACAGTGATTTTTGTGTTTGTTTTTTTGTTTGTTTGGTCTCGTCCTTGAACACTTCTGTCCTTCCCCTTCAGAAACACCAAGCAGGAAAGTGTAGGGGGAAGGCTGTTCTCAAGATCCTTTTTTTTCTCAGAGATAATCCAGGCAATTCTCAGCTCATTTTTGTTTGCAAGAATTAACAGAGAATCCTGATTCTCATCAAGAAAGCTGAGAATATTGAAATTGAGTGTCAGGCCTAATCTGCATGCAGTGCACCATTTATATGTGCAGTATGTGTGTTTGGGGAGGGGGTGGAGGACTTGTTTGGCACTTATGCATAGCACTGGAAATGCTGTAGTGGCCCATTGCACAACACTCATTCACCAGTTACAACCTGAAGTGGGTGCTCTGTTATGACTGACCTGATTTTCCCTTCTTGCAGGTAACAAGGCCTGATTGAAGATTTCACCCATTAACTGTCCCTGACACCGATGATCCCCATGCCATGCCCCTGATACATTCTTTGCACCCCACTTCCCCTGTCCTTCCCTTTATGCACCACATCTTCCAGGGTGCCATGGCACAGGCTTCCAGGAGAAAGCCAAGCGCCTGTTGGTCAAGATGATTGCCGTGGATGGCCAGCCCTTGTCTATTGTGGAGGACAAGGACTTCCAGCGGCTGATTGGATTCCTGGCTCCCAACTTTAATCTGGCTTCCCGCTCCACCCTGAGTTGGACTGTGGTGCCACAGCTCTACAGGGCTTTGAGGGAGCAACTTGCAGGGGCAAGGGTGAGGGAGCAACTTGCAGGGGCTAGGGGGGCAATGGTACATTTCACCACGGACCTGTGGTCCGCCAGAAATGCCCAGTGGCAGTGACTGCACACTGGTGGCAGGACCCAGAGGCAGAGCTTGGCACTGGCAGGAGGGGACCCAAAGCAGGGTATAGGTGGGCCCTGCTTCAGGCCCAAGTCATGGACAGCTCCCACACCGTGAGGAACGTCTAGGTATCCATGGACACCATGGTGAGGGAGTGGGTCACACCAGGCACGGAGTTCACCAAGGGGTGTGTGGTCAAAGACAACGCGGCCAATATCCTAAAGGCAGTCCATGACGGGAGCTTCACAAGTATCCCTTGCGCTGCACACACCTTCCATCTTGTTGTGAAGGATGCTCTGGGCTTGGGGGAGAAGGGGATTGGGCCAGGCACCCTTAGTTCCCTGGTCGAGCGGTGGAGGAAGCTGTCGGGCTTCTTCAACCAGAGCGTGAAGGGCAGCGAGCTCCTCCGGGAGAAGCAGGGTCACCGTGTACACCCTTATCCAGGATGTCTCCACCAGGTGGGATTCCACCTTCCTGATGCTCGAGCGGCTTCTTGAGCAGAAAGCCACCCTGCATCAGGTAGAACTGGAGACAGACATCAAGGCACCTCCAGGGTACAACAGGGAGAAATGGGAGATGATTGCTCCGACGGTCTTCGTCCTGAGACCGTTCCTGTCCGTGACAGAGACCATGAGCAGCTCCACCACCACCCTCAGCCAGGTGACCCTGCTGGTCCATAGTCTCAAGAGGAGCCTGGATGAGATTATCAGGGGGCGGGATTGTGGCCCTCCAGGCAGGAAGCTCTCCAATGAGGCGCTTGACCTGGCACAGAAGCTAAAGGCGGGGCTGAGTGTGCGCTTTGATGAGCTCCTGTGCTGGGAGGAATATGTCCTGGCAACCATGCTGGACCCTAGGATTAAGGGCAGCATGACACATGAGACAGCAGTCTATGGCCTCCGGAAGGGTACACTGGTGCAGAAGGTCCGGCAGGCAAAGCAGGCCATGCAGCAGGACACCTCTGGGGATGGTGGGAGTGGGAGCAGCGACCCCTTCCAGCCATCTGGGTCTATTCCTGCCCCCAGCCCTAGTGGTAGCAGCAGCACAAATAGCAGGATGAGCAGCAGCAGCAGGACCCCTACTAGTGCCAGCAGCTCCTCCTGTGTGCAGGTCACTCTGGGGAGCATGGGGCCCAGCACAAAAGGGAAAGAAGTGTGGCTGAGGGCAGTGGGGCAGGTAGTGCACACCCAGAGCTACCAGAGGAGTATGATGGTGCCTCAGCAGCAGTGGAGACCTACCTGGAGGAGGAGCCATGCATTGATCCCAGCAGCGATCCCTTGGCCTACTGGGCCGGCAAGGCCAACCTGTGGCTGGCTCTGTCGAAAGTAGCCAAGGGTATCCTGTCCTGCCCACCAACCAGTGTCCCCAGCATGCGGGTGTTCTCTGTGGTGGGGGACAGTTGCTCCCCGTACCATCTGAGACTGGAGGCCAAGTTGGTGGAGCAGTTGCTCTTATTGAAGGTGAACCTTCCGCTGTTGGGATTCCCTGAGCTGCCCCTGGAGAAGGAATGATGGTGCAGTGGCACATGCCATCCCATGCCAGGGGAAGTCGGGACGGGGCTCCTCCTCCTCAATTGGGTTAGGGCTACTGCTCCTATGCTGCTGAGGTTCTGTCCCTCCCTCCCAATGCCTGACACCCTCTCTGCCTCTCTCTCTCTTACTAGATGGTCTCGGCTGCCTTATCTGACTGACCTCATGATGCAGGGTGGCATTGGGAAACAAACTGTAAGCCTTCCAGCTGGCCTATGGCTACAAGAACTCAGTTCGCCTATGTGACGCTGACTGGCTCGCACTGTCTCGTGCTGCACAGTCTTTGCTAGCTGATCTGAGTGCCCTGCTGCCAATGTCCCAGCCTGCTTGCCCTACTGTCTCCCATGCCACGCTGCCTGTCTGCCCGGCCAGCTTGCCGCCAGTCTCAAACCATGCCTCAGTCTGTCTTCCCGCCTCCCAAGCCAAGGTGCCTGTCTGCCCACCCAGGTTGCCTAGCTCAAAACCTGCCCAAGCCCGCCTTCCCTACTGCCTCTCATGCCATGCTGTCTGCCTGCCTGCCTGCCCAGGTTGCAAAGCTCAAACCCTGCCTCAGTCTGCCTGACTGCCGCTCATGCCACGTCACCTGACTGCCTGCCCTGGCAATGAATGTCTGCTGCTGCTAGTGCCAATGGCCCCAGACCTATATGCTGTCTGTGCAAAGGGTTCTGTACCCTGGCAACCAATGTCTGCTGCTGTTGCCAATGCCACCCATGCTGTCTGTGCCATGGATTCTGGAGCCCGTCATTCCTCGCACAGAGGCGTTGTCATTCCACTGCATCAAGAAACTGCCATTCCAGTGCCAGAACCTGCCGCCAGTAGGGGTGGGACTTGGGGCAAAAAACCGGTTACTGGTTACCAGTTTACAAAAAATTGGTTTACTGGATTAAAACCAGTATACCGGTACTAGTTTTTTTCCATTGATTTCAATGGGGGAACTGTCCAATTGAAATCAATGAAATCCCCCCAATACCTTTCCCCCCTCCCCCTCCCATGCTGTGCGGGTGGAAAGGGGGACACCCCCCACCCACAATGTCCAGTCTGGATTTTTTTTAAATTTAATTGTAACCCGAAGTCCGGCTGCTAGCGTGGGCCGCCGCCGCGCTGGCAGCAGTGACCCAGAGCCTGCACCAGCAGGTACTAGGCGATCCCTGGGGTGGGGGTGGTTTAACTCCCCCCACCCCAGGAATCGCCTTACTTGCTCTCTGGGTGGTGGCGGCGGTGGCAACAGCGGCAGTCACATGGTGCAGGTCCGGCTTTCAGTGCTAGTGGCTGGCTTCAGCGCTTCACTAGACCTTCCAGGTTTCCCCAGAAGGCCTAGTGAAGTGCTGAAGCCAGCCACTAGTGCTGAAAGCCAGACTTGCATCATGCTGCTGCTGCCACTACCGCTACCACCCATACGGGAAGTAAGGCGATCCCTGGGTGGGGGGGTAGGGTGAACCCTGGGGTGGGGGGTGTTAAACCACCCCCCACCCCAGGGATCACCTAGTACCTGCTGGTGCGGGCTCCGGGTCACCGCTGCTGCGGCGGCGGCCCGGAGCCCACGCTAGCAGCCGGACTTTGGGTTAAAATTAAATTTAAAAAAAAATCAGACTGGGCAGTGTGGGTGGGGGGTGTCCCCCCTTCGACCCACGCAGTCTGGGAGGGGAAGGGGGAGGTATTAGGGGGGGTTTCATTGATTTCAATGTGGACAGTTCCCCATTGAAATCAATGGAAAAAACCAGTACCAGTATACCGGTTTTAATCCGGTAAACCATTTTTTGGTAAACCGGTAAAATGGCGATTCCGTCACCCTTGTCATAAAACCTCCAGACATCGGAGTGTTTTGTCTTCCGACTGTCTGGGGTGGCACTGGTGAGTCCAACCTCTGCCTGGGTGTCCTGCGTGGTGGGGCACCAGCGCCGGCATCCGATTCCTCTCTGAAACAGGAACACATAAACAACACCTAAGTAATATCATGCATTTATGATGTTGCCTCAAGTAGTCTCTCCTTGGGGTGCTAGGGATGGCAACGGGAGATGGTGACCCTGGCTGGCACATGCCAATCCTGCCCGCCCTGGGGTGCTGCTAGGGAGGGATGGCATTGGAGAGACCCTGGCTGGCACGTGCCAATTCTATCGTCCCTGGGGTGCTGCTAGGGAGGGATGGCAATGGAGAGACCCTGGCTGGTACGTGTCAATCCTGCCCAACTTGGGGTGCTGCCTGCTAGGGAGGGATGGCAATGGAGAGACCCTAGCTGGCATGTGCCAATCCTGCCCTCCCTGGGGTGCTGCTAGGGAGGGATGGTATTGGAGAGACCCTGGCTGGCACGTGCCAATCCTGCTCTCCCTGGGGTGCTGCTAGGGAGGGATGGTATTGGAGAAACCCTGGCTGGCACGTGCAAATCCTGCCCTTATTTGGGGGTGCTAGGTAGGGATGGCAACTGGAGAGTGGGGATGGCTGGCAGGCACATGCTCGTGCTTGTGCCTGACTGCTGGAAGAGCCCCCCCAACACAACAGTACCCTCTCTCTCTGTGGCAGACATCCGCTGCTACCTGCTGATGCCCACTGTTTGTGCCTGACTGATGCCCACCACCCATGCACCCAACCGCATGCCAGTGAGCTCGTTCTAACGGATAGAGCCTTAAGTTTCTTGTCCTCAAAGTAAAAAAAAGTTTACAAACCTGGCAGCAGTGGCAGCAGCACCTCCTGTGCCCGCCGGCTTTGGCTCCTCCTCCACCACCAAAGGTCCAGCAGTGGCCAGAGGAACCTCTTCCTCCACCACCGGTTCCACCACCTTGGCCTTCCCCCAGGCCCGGTGTTTAATGGTGGTGGTACTGGTCACCTTCTTCTCCATTTTTATATATATATATATATTTAAAACACACACCCAACAGCCAACACAACACACACAGCACCCACCAACACTCACCAACCAGCCAAACCAAAACCAACACACACCACACAGCCAAAGCACACACGAATCAAAAACCCGAACCGTGATCTGTTCACCCATCCCTACCCACAGGTATCCCACCAGTCTTGTGAATGATTTATTTTACTCAGAACTTTGTAAATATTTTAAATCCCTCTTGTCATTCCACCCACTTAGTTTCTGCTGCACACAGTTTGTGTTGTTTCCTGTCATTCCAACCATTTCACTTCCTCTATTTTACACTCAGTTATCTTAACTCCCAAGGATGCAGCTGTGTTGTATTGTTTTGTCACTTAATTTGATGTTCCAATGACAATAGCATTTATTTAGAAATTGGCATTGCTGTTGCCTCCATTCCTTCCAATTGCCATTCCAGTGACTGTCACAAAATGTCATATCCTGTGCACAAACCAGGAGAGTAATGGAAAAACATTGCTTCTCCTAACCAACTAAAAGTCACTTTGTCTCTTGAAAGCATTAAAGCCTTCTTAGCATGCCATATCACTCAAACGGTCAATTTATTTATTTTTTTTAATTATTTTTTTTGCATTTTTTGTAAAGTACAACTTTCACATCTCTTACATCCAGTTATATCCATCAACTTGTGCCACTCTTTTTCTGTCACAGCCTCTGGTGGCTGATGACCATTACTCTAGTGTGGAATTTCCCTTATCCCATCCCTTTTGTGGAGTCCCCAACTTTCCACATATTTTTAAAAAAACCCTCTCCCCCCCCTTCAGGCTCAGTTAATATATTGCTTTCAGGCAGGTTGAGCTATCGCTAGTGTCCATCTTTATATATTGTGTTAGTACTGTCCAACATGTAGACCATCTGTCATAGAATTTCGTTAGGTCGTCTTCTAAGCTTGCTGTGATGCGTTCCATTGAAATTACATACCATAGTCTGTTGAGCCACGCTTTTCTATTAAGTCCTTTAGCGTGCTTCCATGTTTTAGCCACAGTATGTATCGCTGCAAGGAACATATTCTGGCAGAATCGTTGTTGCGTTGTGTTCAGGGTCTTTGCAGGATATATCCCTAGTAACGCAATCTCCGGCCGGAACGGAAGGTTCTTTCCCAACTGTCCCTCCACTGTTTCCCATATTTTTTTCCAAAATTTAGCCACTTTCGGGCAACTCCACCAGCAATGTAAGTATGTGCCCTTACCCCCGCACCCCCTCCAGCATTCTGGCGGATACGTTCCTCTACCTTTATTTATCCTGTCTGGGGTAATATACCATCTTTGCGTTAATTTGATTTGTGGTTCTTTCACCATCAAAGACCTGGAGCAGTTAGTCATATGCATCCATATGTCCTGCATTTCTTTCTCTGTAATTTCTATCTGTAGGTCATCTGACCATTTTGATATATACCCCGCATCAGGATAATGATATAAACCTTTTACCACTCTATGCAACATTTCAAAGTAAATAATACATACTAAAGTATCCCAAGTTATTTCCACTAACAGTTACACAAACTCTTACAGCACAATTCTCCACGTGCTTCAGGCAGTGGGACTCATTGCATTAAAGGCTTTCCCTTCCACTGGTGTGAAAAGGGTGCCCTTGATTTGGAACAGAGTGGGGAAGAGGGGAGAGCCTGCAGTTTATTTATTTAAAAACTTTTACCCTTCTCCCTCCAGCCTTGCAGCAGCTTGGAACACCTTGGGTTGGGAGAGGAGGGGAGGCAGAAGGGAGGGGGGGCTCACAGCAGGAAATAGGGGAGTCTGTGAAACAGAAGGGTCTGTGTATGTGCGACAGCCAGCCCCCAATGAGCCCCAGAGCTCATTCCCCCAACCAGCTCCTCCAAGGCAGCCCCTTGCCTACTTTCTGCAGAGGAGGAAAAGACAAACGAGTGGGGTCTGGCCACCTGCCTAGCCACTGCGTTCGCTGAGCTGGGGAAGCCACACTCACCCACAGAGAAGGGTGCCTTGGAACCTGCCCGTGCCGGGGCTCTAACCCCTGCAAGAGCCCCTGCAAAAGCAGGAAAAAGAGGAGGGGGGAACAAGACGGGAGGTGGGGGCTCAGAATGGGGAAGAGGAGAAAGCCTGGGGGGGCACTCCGGCTCCATCTCACACCATCAGTATCACCTAGAGTAGCTGCTTCACCTTCTCCACTGCAGGCTCAGTCTTGGCTCTCCTCTGTGGTAGGCTCCCAATCTTGCCCTCTCCACTGAGCTGCTGGCAGCTGTTTAAAAGCCCTGCCAGACCACCACAGCTGCATGCAATTCTAATTAGAGCAGGCTGCCTTGCTACATGGCCAGCCTCACTCTAATCACTTTGTGGTCAATATCAAGCCGTGCCGACAGCAGTAGCCAGCTACAGTTTGACCTCTCAATAATTAAAAAGGGCTCAGCATCTTATTAAAATCAAGGACCACTGCCCTAGGTGACAGAGGCTGGCTTCATCAGCCAGCCTATTGTTATAGGTGCTAGCTCATAGCCATGTTGTCAGTTTTAATACAGTTCTCGCTATACAGCCATGTCAGTTTCACTGCGGCACGACTTGCTTTTTCTTGTGATGAGGGGAAGATCCCTGCCGCTGCCGGCTGAAGCAGGGGAGCAAACTCCACCCTGCAGTGGACAGCTGACGGCTTCAACTGAATGAATTCAACAAACACACATGCACTGCATAAGAGATTTCCCCTATACTTTCAATAACTTTGCTAGCATAAAAAAACAAGGAATATTTTTAGAGTAGCAGCACTAGCAATTAGTACAGACTGTATTCTAACTTTCCAGTGCATTAACTTTGCACTGACTTAATGCACATGGTGCATTAACATTGCACCATGTGCAGCCCCTCTAGGGATGGACAAACAGAATGCTGTTCGGATGTTCAGTCGTTCAGTTCGAAACCCGACTTTGGGTTCGATGGTTCAGCCAAGTTTGGGTTGGCCGAACTGGGCCGAACAGTCAAAAATAGCGCTATCGAAACCGAAACGAAACCTAATTTATGGCCCTGAAAAGACATTTTTCCTGCCCCTGAACTCATCCGAACATGACCGAACTGTTTGGTCATTCGAGATTTCGGTTTGGACACTTGGTTCGGGTGTCCGAACAGACCAAGTTCGGTCCGAACTCCGAACATCCAAACTGCGTTCGCCCATCCCTAAGCCCCTTCCTGAACGAATCCTGCGCAAGCTCCTAGTCTTCGCCTATAAAGCTCTTCATAACCTCGTTCCCTCTTACCTCTATGCGCTTATCTCCCTCCATACTCCAGCCCGTGCATTTCGCTCCTCCTCTGTTCCTTCTCTCACCCTTCCATGCCTTCCTTGCTCCCCTAACTGCCTTCATCCCTTCTCCCTTGCTTCCCCCCATGCCTGGAACTCCCACCCTGTCCACATCCACCTTGCCCCTCCCTTCATACCTTCAAATCTCTCCTTAAAACTCACCTCTTTCGCTCTGCTCTGTCTGACCCTTTATCCTGCTGATCTACTATATCCTATACCTATGGTCTGTGTATGCCTATCCTTGCCACATGGACCTGCCTGCTGTTGTTCTCAATGTAACCAAGCCAAGTACGTGCACCTGAGACCTCGCATCTTCACGAATATTAGACCCCTTGTCTCTCCCTCTGTTCCCCTTCCTATGTCTCTCCCCAGCTCCCATCTCTCAGATTGTAAGCCCTAGGGCAGGGACCGTGTCTATTTTGTTACTTTGTAAAGTGCCAGGTACACTGCTGGAGCTATATAAATATTTGTTAATAATAATATTATTATTATTATTATTATTATTATTAAACATTTATAAAGCGCCAGTTGCAACCTGGCGCTGTACAGAACATACAATCAGATGCGGTCCCTGCCTGTGGCTTACAATCTAAAAGACAAGGAGGGGGAGACAAGGAGAGGGGACAGCGGGAGAGACATGGGAGAAGACAAACAAACATTCAGGCGGATGCGAAGTCTCAGGTGCGTGTACTTGGCTTGGTTACAAGGTGGTCGGTAGCAGCAGTCAGCAGAGGAGGGCTGACAGTAAGAGCAAGGGGAAAGACTAGAGGGCATTGGGAAAGGCAGCATGGAAAAGGTGGGTCTTGAGGAGGGATTTGAAGGAGCGGAGGGAGGAGGCAAGGCGGATGTCGGCAGGGAGGGAGTTCCAGGCATGCGGGGCAGCGAGGGAGAAGGGACGAAGGCAGTTGGGCGAGCAGGAGAAACGAGGGAGAGCGAGGGAGGGGACAGAGGAAGAGCGGAGAGCGCGCGCAGGAGTGCGTAGGGCGATAATAATAATAACAACAACAACTGACTGCTCAAACAACAGATATCTGCTGCAAAATGGATGATCTTTGCTGGGAGATGGACCAGAGTTGTTTGACCCTGTTGGTTCTATTAGAGTCAGCTGCT
This sequence comes from Sphenodon punctatus, assembly GCA_003113815.1. Lineage (NCBI taxonomy): Eukaryota > Metazoa > Chordata > Lepidosauria > Sphenodontia > Sphenodontidae > Sphenodon > Sphenodon punctatus. The sequence continues at coordinate 3,557,699 of QEPC01008061.1, forward strand.
TTTGATACGGTTGATCACGACATGTTGGTGGTGCTCCTGTGGGACTCTGCAGGGGTGGGCGGAAGTGTTCTTGAATGGTTCTGCTCATCCTGACTAGGAGAAGCCAGCGAGTGGTACTCAGGGAGTGCTTTTCATCATACTGAGACCTCATGTGTGTTGCCCCGCAGGGTTTAGTGTTGTCCCGCCTCTTGTTCAACGTATATATGCAGCCTCTTGGTGAGGTGATCAGGAGGTTTGGCGTACAGTGCCACCAATATGCTGATGACACCCAGCTATACCTCTCTTTTTCAACAGACCCAGACCTCGCAGTCTCCATGCTTACTCAGTGACTGACAGCTGTGGGGGATTGAATGAGGGCTAATCGACTGAAGCTGAATCCCGACAAGACAGAGGTGATGCTGATGGGTAAGGTGATGGAGTTAACGCAGCCCCCATCATAGATGGGATCTGTCCTTCATTGGTTCCCCAGGTGCAGAGTCTGGGGGTGCTCCTCAATGTGCAGCTCCGCCTGGATGCTCAGGTGAAGGCTGTGGTGAGAGGTGCCTTTCGCCAATTACATCTGGTACATTGGCTTAGGCCGTATATTTTGGACTCAGACCTGACCACCATCATCCATAATTTCATCACCTCAAGACTAGACTATGGTAACGCACTCTATGTGGGGCTACCCATAGTGACGGCCCAGAAGCTACAGCTGATGCAGAATGTGGCAGCCCGTCTTTTGGTGAGACTAGGCCGCCGGGAGCACATTACACCAGTGCTCCATTCTCTGCATTGACTGCTGATAGTCTTCCGAGCCCGATTTAAGGTGTTGGTTTTAACCTATAAAACCCTAAATGATCTGGGCCCTGCCTATATGTGGGACCGCCTCACCCCCCGGGTACTGGACCGGCCCCTGCGAGCATCGGGGGATGCCCTTCTCGTGGTCCTCCGAGTCTTCCAGGGGGCCACGCATGGAAGGTTGTTCTTGGCAGCCGCACTGAGGCTGTGGCACTCCCTTCTGGTGGGGATGCATCTGGCCCTGAACTTTCCCTACTTTCGTAAAAGCTGTAAGATTTGGCTGTTCCGTCAGGCGTTTGGCGGGGGAGATGGGTAGAGGGTGGGGGAGGACAGGGATGGGGGGGAATGATATGTTTTTCTAATTTTATAGTTTTATAATTGTTGATGTGTGTTGTTGTGAGCTGCCCCGAGCTGCCTGTGGCAGGAGGGGCGGGATATTAAATATTTTAATAAAAAAATAAATAATAAAATTTCACTCAAGAACCAGGAAGTGAAGTGGCTGAAAAATCCCATGTTAAAGATAGGGGGAAGAACAACAAGATCGCTGTCTTGCCTTAACTATAGAGGCGCTCCTGCACATCTATAATAATGTTTTTGAGCAGTACGGCCTAGCTACCTCTAGGTCATAAAACACTCAACTTACTACCATGGATGCTTGGTTCCTCTTATTGAGATTGCTTGTCCCAGCCTCTTGAGGGCTTTGCTTTGGTCACGGTGTTCTATGGTCTTTGTGTACTCCCTTCGGTCCCTGTGAACTGCTCCTCTGCCACAAACCATCACAATCTTGACCTCCTGTCCTCTCCTGAGACGCTCTGGAAACTGTCTTGTCCATTAGGATCTTCCTCAGCAAGCTCTAAGAAAGGGCATGTACCTTTTAAATTTTAATTGTGCTCCCTGTTTATTTCCCTAATCACGACTGTATTTCTATTGTTATTTTTAAATGCTATTTTATATTATGGAGGAGTATTAGTGGTTTCTGATTACCCTAATAGTTCCCAAATATTTTGCCTGTGTGAGACCCCATTTTGAGGCTTAAATATAATCCTGAGCGTTGGACAGCAATAAAGACATACAACGTATATCAGATATCAACTGGGTGTACAACCTCCTCTGAAGCTGGCTTGATCCCATTTGGGGTCCCATCTCACAGTTTGGAAGTTTCTGTCCTAACTCGTTCTGAATGGTTTAGATTACTGCAGTGCAAAGTATGGAAATTGTGCACAATCTTATCCCCAGTGCATTTCCTTCTGTATGTTTGGTGCCACCTAGTGGAATGTTTGCTGCTATATGATTAAAGTTACGCGAAAGAACTTTTTGCACGGTTGCAGGGTTTTGGTTAGCCCTGCCCTTTTTGCTGAGAGAATGGATCCTGCACATTAATCTCATCCTCATGCTAGATGAAAACACTGGGCTCTAAAGCCTGGTCAACATCCAGAAATGGAACAGCTGTTAAATGACATTTTCAGCCTTTGTTCCCTTGACTAGTAGAACCTAAAACTGCATCATGACTGTAACCTATTTGCAGCGATGTTTCAGGAAGGATACTTAAGACTTTAAAAATAAATGTGCTCTCTGTTACCATTTACTTTTCTAGGATGTGGAAAGTCTCAGAGCCATTCTGGAACATCAAATAAGAAGATGATGAAAACTAGCATCCATTCCCACATGAAATTGCTTACACACAACCTTGGCCAACTAGCAGTGGTTGCTACTGTGAGTAGCAATAGTAAATGACTATTCTTTAACCCCCACACAGCAGCCATCTCCATAACAGCTGATAGCTTAGGAAGTAGCCAGCTGCTCCAGTTTGAGAAGTAGCCATGTGCTACTTGACAAGAATGTTCTTAAGAAAGTTGTATATAAACATCAACAAGCAGCCGGCCTAATAAAGGCACCTGGTCCAAGAAAGCTGGATTGAATTTTGAGTCCCTACTTAATTAGGCTGCAGGATACAAAGTTATTAATGGGACACACGCACACACCTCCATTCATTACAGTCAGTGGTTTCACTCCATTTTACACAGGATTGCATCTTCCATGAAAACAAGTGTTCGTTCCAAAGGAAACCAGGCTAAAAATGAAGCAAGGGCTGATAGCTCTTTGGCAAGTTTTTCGTATATATGCATTTAAAATACTTCCTAATGAATTTCTACCAGGTTCTTGGCAACACTAGGGAAATAAGGCTACCTCAGGGACAGGTGGGACATTTGTCCCAGGGCCCATGCTTGTGGGGAGGCCCACAAATTATCCCATGGTAGGTAGCTTTAGCCCTGCCTGCAGGTCCATTCCCCAAAGTTTGCTCAGTCCATTGCACCGGACTTTCTCTGAGACTGATCGGATGATTGATATCAGAGGAACCAGAAGTGGAAGTTGAACAATGATGCTGTTTTCCCTCCTGCACAGTGCAGGAGTCAGAGGCGTGCACCAGCACGAGACAGGGAGGTCATGCTAGCATTATTTGCCACGCAGCCTTGGGCTCTCTCTGAGTTGGGCTGCGCAGTACTGCACAAGTGGACAGCAACAGCAGAGTGAGGCCAGAGCTGCTGCGGAGGGGACAGAGGAGTCAGGAGGAGAGAGGCTGCTGGTTCCTGCTGGGCCTAGTGTGCACCTGTGATGGTGAGAGCAATGGCCGCAAAGGTGATCCGGCAGAGATGAGAAGACAGACTGGAATCTGTCTGACAAGTGCTGTGAGCAGCCAGCTTGCCTACCTTGCCTGCGTGCAGTGCCTGAAGTGGAAAGGCAAGGTGTTCACTTTGTCCAGTGTTCCCCTGAGGGTGTGTGTGTGGTAGGAAGCTTCCCCCACCCATGCACCTCAAGCAGCTCCCAAAGATCCAGGCACCCCCAGGAGACCTGTGCACTCCTAGGAAGCTCCCAAAGATTCAACTGCCCCCAAATGGGACGTGTGCACTCCAAGCAGCCAGCTCTCCAAGAACCATGCACCCCCAGGATGGAAGCTCCCCACCCCTCTCCAAGATTCAGGCACCCCAAGACCCGTGTGCCCCATTACCCGTGTGCCCCAAGACCCATGTGCCCCCAGACAGCTCTCCAAACTCTAGCACAGAAGTTGGTCCTGCAGCAAGCCCTACAACCTCATGGCATCTGCTCCCCATCTCCAAACCAACCTGCCCGCTACAGTGGACTCCTCTCTTATGCCCTTCTTGGANGGGGGGGGGGGGGGAGCAGACACTGGAGACTAGAGAGGTAATGAGTGGATCCAGAGGTTTGGGAGGCTGGCTCTCCCCACTCTGCTTCAGCATCTCCCCATAGTCAGACACACCCCTGCCAGCTTCAGCCTTCCCCTCTTGCTGGGGTCGTACTCTACTTGCTTCCTCACAACTCCCCTCAGCAGCTCAGCCAGAGGAGAAGTGAAGATGGATCCTTCAGTCCATGCTTCACTCCCAGGCTGAGGGGGTTCTCAGTGACTCAGAGTCGGGGGAGGGATTTAAGGGGACACTCAGGAGAGGAGAGTTAAGGTGATCAGTGATCCCAGCCATGTCTTGCAAACATCCCAGACAGATTATAGTATACTGAGCATTTAGGAGCCCAGCCTCCTTCCATGGCTGCTGTTGTAGGGCAGGTACTGTGTTACTATGCCCAAGAGCCCTGTTGAGGCTTGCTTGACAGAGGCTATGCCAGTAGCTGCCTTCTACCTTAGGGAGCTGCTTGCTGAAGAATTCACACAACCACCTTGAGTAATGCTTGCTTGGGGTTCTCCAACCTTGGTTTGAACTGGAGCTGAATAGAGCTGTCCCACAATGCAGGAGCTGGCTGTGAGAAGTCGGGATCAGTTACTCAGGAACATAATGCCGGGGGTGGTGGTGGAGGGAAGGGACATCTCACTTCAACTGCAATTAGCCTGGGGGATGGTACCTCTGCAGAGGGGGTGGGGTGGACGTTGCCACCCTTACTTTTTGAAGGTTCCACTACCAGAACCCCTGATCAGGGAAATCTGTCTGCCCCTTATGATGAACAGGCACATTACGCATCACTCAGCCTGGTTTATCAGCTTGATTAGCTGGCTAGATAGCCTCACCTCTAGCCTGCAGTGCTGCCTGTGCTTTGGTCCTTGTTCTCAGGCCTTTTGGAGGCTTACGGACCAGCTCCCTTCGACTGATTTCGCAGAACTCACCTTCTGGCTTCTTTCTGGACTGCCTGTTGGCTTGGTTGGTTGCTGGTCTTGTCTTGTCTGTTTTGGCTCTGACCCTCTGGTTCACACCCTGATATTGTACCCTAACCCTGGTATACTCTATTAGAATAGATGGGGCCAGGGGCAGAGCAGCCTTTTTTACACTACATTTTAGGCAAGTTCTCAAAGGCTGAATTTAATTTCAGCTGAGGGTTTTATAAAAGAGAGAATAAATTCTTGACTTGGTTGAACTGGGAAATGGCTATACACATATATGAACAGGATGTTAAAGCATTTACTAGCTTTGTAGGAGTGGTGTGTATATACTGGTGTGCAAGCTCAAATTATAGCTCAATAACCCTCAAGGCAACTTATGTCCACTGTGCTACCCAGAACTTAAATTTCATCCTGGATGATGCTGTGTCCTTTAGTCTGACACATTTCAATGTCTCTCTCATTGCTATTGAGAGAGACCGAGAGAACCGCCAATGAGGGGGTGGGACATGGAGAGGATGACGGTGGGGGGAGAGTCCATTTCTTGTCCCTGGGTCCATTCCAACCTTGCTACACCCCAATCCATCAGAATATTAACAGATGGATTTATTTTCCATAAACTCAAGTTTTTGTTTGAAATAGCTGAAAATGCATACCAGTATTATCATTCATTATTGGTCATGTGCATACCAGTATTATCATTCATTATTGGTCATGTGCTATTGTGGTAGCACAGGAAGGAACACTCAGAGATGCAAGACATTGGCTTCAGAATTGCCCTTATAATAAAGCATTGCCATAAAAATGAGACTATCCTGTATCCCAGAGACATGTGTGTAAGCACAGTCACAAATCAAGCAGCAACACCTCTCTCTCTCTCTCCAGCCACATTTCCCTTTGCATTTAACACAAAATATCAGTGTCACTAACGAGATGTGTGTAGGAAGGTGTGGAATCATTTGGTGCCTGTACAGAAAATGCACTGTAAATTAGACACGGATATTTAGGAGTTGCATGATACCCTAAGGAATTTGAGGTTTTGCAGGAAATATTTGCTATCACTGAATTTCAATGAAGATAAATAATGTGAAACTGATCCCATAAGTAAATAATGTGAAACCACATTCAAACCATGGTATGAATTATCAAGTGATCTGCTTCAGCTATACTTGCTTTGCTTTTTTTCTTCTCTTTCCATGCATGTTTGAGCAACTAAGGGCACAATCCTCTGCCATTAAAATGTACAGTGCTAGGTACAGTGCTGGTGCGGTTTAGAGCCATGGGCAGGGTTTTCCTAAGTCTTGGGTCAAGAGGGTCGGGGGACTTAGCCCCCCAAACGTGCCATGGCTGCCTGCACAGATTATGCAAGAGTTTTGTAGTACTGCTGGAGCTCTGACATTTTTCTGCTTCCAGTGTGTTCTCAGCCTACCAGCACTCTTAGCCCCTGACCGCAAAGTTTTAGCTCCACTTTGTTCAGCAAAGGGTGCTCTCACTTTAGCCACTCCCCAACATATGTCAAAGGTAAAATCACACATGACAGAGGCCTGCTCAGACCCACTGTGGCCCACAGACCACTGTCACGTGTGATTTAGGGCCACCAGACCCAGGGTATCCTGTGGCATGTTGGTGGCTAGCCTGGGCTCTCACCTCGCCATATAGCTGAAATAAAAGCCCAGGCTAGGGCCTGCCTGACCAGGCAGTGGGTCACACTGGGTTAGTACATATGCTTTGACCTACCATGACCTGGCCTGGATTGGGTCCACCATGGCCGGGCTGCCTTGGCAGTCATTATTTGCTACCCTGACTGTCTGTCATGGCAGAGGTGGGACAATGGGAGCAGCGCAGGGACAGAGATCTGATGAAGCCTCTGCCCAGACTGGGCCACTCAGGTGATGGGATGACTCTCCTGGCCGCACTCACATGCGGTTGGAGCTGACCCCGGCTGGGTTAGTGATGGGTTTCTGACCTGGCCCGGGTTGTGTTGGTGGTGTGCTGTCATCACGTTTGGTTTTACCCAACGTGTACCCAGACCATACACACAAATGTGGGAAGCTGTATCTACCACCCTTGTTTTAGGACTTATCCCTTGGGAGAAGATGCTGTGGTGACTCTCCATAGGAGCCAGATCTTAGTGGGTCAGCACTAGAGCTGAAACGAGTAGTGAATTCACTACCTGTGACTAATACTTGAATTTCTGGGTAGCCCTGTGAGTATCTGACCTATACTTACAATGAGAAATGAGTACTCACCCGTTTTGGATTTAAAATGGGGGGGGGGGGGGAACCTAGCGTGCGTGTGTAAGTGTAAATGTCCCCGGACTGTGGTACAGTGGGTGTCATGTATGATGGCCTGCCCTCCCTAACTCCGGCTGGTGGCTGGAGCTTTTTGGGTGGGCATGGTGGCCTCATAGACCACCGCACCCACCCATCAGGGAGCAGCAGGGGGCTGTGTGGACCATGTCTGCACGTCACGCTGCTCCCTCCCCAGCCCTGGCCGCTAGCATGTTTGTTCGGTGGCTGGGACAGATCCTGCTCGGGGTGAGGGCTCTCACCCCAGGCAGGATCAAAGCGTGGCAGCACCTAGCGCCGTCATGTCTGAAAACATCCTAGATCATGTGAGAAAGCTTGCCGGGTGGAAGAGTTGGTGAGCTACAGACCGTCAGGGGTTGGGAACCCAAGGGGCTTGTTTCAGAAGTTAAAAGGCTTAGAAAATGGGTCAAGGTGAGAGGGACCACGGTCATGTAGATGATTATTTCATGTTGGGTGTCTCCATGGCTTGGATCAAGAGCACAAAACTAAGAGGTTATTTGTGGGAATCTGCTAAAGAAAAAAATAAATGATATGGGCTTGATCTTGTAAGTAGGTCTCCCTGATTCAGAGCAGTTGCCAGTTACCCCAGGGTATGCGGGGGTAACTCGTAATAACCAGCAGTGAGGAAGCTGGGTGTGTACTGCCAGACTGGCCTAGGGTATATTTCTTGTGTGTTCCAGAGCTCAAACTCACACATGTAAATGTTGATACATAGGCCACTTTATATATGTGTGTGTGTGCGTGTGTTGGTGCCATAGTTACTCCTTATAACTAAGAAGCAGAAATAATATCATGTAAGTTGTATGATCAATAACATCAAACCCAGCTTAACACAGATGACACGTCAAATGGGTCTTTGATAGTTTCAGTAAAAGTGTTCCTACTCAAGCCACAGAGTAAAAGGAAAATATCAGTATATCTGAATATTTAATTCAAGCAAAAATGTACACGTAAATGCTATATAAATCATTAGTTCACCCACACCTTTAGCACTGTATCCAGATCTGGTCACCCCACCTCCAAGAAGATATAGCACAATTGGAAAAGTTGCAGAGAAGAACAATAAAGGGGATAGTGGCCAATGAACAATTTCTATAAGTGGAGACTATCCACTTTTAGCTTAGTAAAGAGGGAGGGTTTGGTAGAGGTTTTTAACATCACAAATGGTGTGGAAAAACTGAATAGGGAATTATTTACAATTTCTCATAATTCAAAAGCTAAGAGACACCCAATGAAATGATCAGGCAGCAGGTTTAAAACAAACAGAAGAAAATGCTTTTTCATTCAACACACAGTTAACCAATGACACTCATTGCTTTGGAATGTTGTGAAGATCAATATTACTGGGTTCAGTAAAGAACTGGACAAATTCATAGAAGCTAGGTCTATTCATGGCTATTAACCAAGATGGTTAGACAAATGAGAGCTCTGGCTGCTGGAAGGTTGAGATGGTTGTTTATCTCAAATGGATGAACAACCAGAAATGGAGAGCAACAAATACTCTTCTCCTGAAACACTGGCTAGAGGTCACTGGGCTAGATAGCTCATTGGTCTTACCTAGCATGACACTTCCTATGTTCTTAAGGGAATTGCAGCCTAATATTCTGCTAGCCTCTTGGTCAAATGAGTTGGAAAGATTCCCTGCGAATGATAGTCAGCTCAAGACATCCCCTTCTCTGCAAATCTATTGCCTAGGGTTGTTTTTTGAATGCAGAACCATGGGGCTTGATCCCAAGACCTTTGCAGTTGGTGAGACTGGGCATTTTTACACGCACCTTAAAGTGGTGGCCTTTTAATCTTCTGGGTTTACAAGTCCACAAGTAAGTTCCTGGATGCATTCTTCTCACACACACTGCCCTGAGGCAGTTCCTGGATGCATTCTTCACACTCACACACTGTCCTGAGGCAGCCTAAAGTAGCTGTAGACTTGAAGGGCTGCTATGGAAACCAAGTGACCACAGCTGCCTGGAGGAAAGCAGTTTACCAGGAGAACCTCTTACACACAGAAGTTCTGGTAGAAGTTCTATGCAGAAGTTCAAAGATATGGATGTTTAAGATCTGGGTGAGTGATTTAGAAAAACAGAAAGTTCAGGAAGTAACAGCAAACATGCAGGAGAAATGCGTGTGTAAAAACACCCGCTGTGGTGGTGAGTTAAAGCATTCCTCAAGGGCTTGTTCACCTAAGCCTTTGTTTAGAGGGAACTGCCACCTAACTGTTCTTAACCTCTTCTTTGTTCGCACTGGAAGGGGGGAGGGGGAAGAGATAGCTGCCTCTGAAAACAAGCATTATTAAAGAGGAGAGGGGACTACTATTCCAGGAGAACATGCTCACAAGTACTGTTGAGGGTGGGAATCCCTTTGTTTACCTCTTTCCATGCAGTCTTCTACTATACCAGCAAACTTCAGTGCTCTCTCTTTTGTAGAACCCTCAATCTGCATCTCATCCTCACTTACTGCTTGCTATTCTAACTCCTGTCCCTGGAATTTCCAAAGGAGGGAGATCAGGTGAGACAAGGAAGGAACTATTTAACCTTCTTTCTTCCCCTCTGTACTCCTGAGAGAGGTACATCAAAGGAGTCTGGAGTAAAATCCCCAACTCTTGCATGAACCATCATATTATTTAGATATATGACAGACCTTAGAGCAGGGCTGTGTGTAACTTCTGGTTTGTGGACCAAATTTAGATGGTGGTGGTGGTGGGTTTCCGCCCCCTTTCAATCCATGGATCCAGTCTACCGCCCTGTGTCCTGAGCACACCCCTTAAGCATTCCTGCTCCCATCTAGTCTATGGAGATGGTACTCATTTTCAAAGTGGTCCTGCACCCACTCATTTTAGGAGCTGAGTGGGTGCAGGATTACTAGATTTTAAGGAGAAAAAGGACCCTTCTGTGATCATGTACACCAACCTCCCACATCCATAAGGTAAATGTTACTTTAGACCAGGTGTGTTTTTAGTCAAGCACCCCCCCCCCATCACACATGTTGCAGGGCTGCATAGGGCACCAATGCGGCCCTGCAACATGCATGATCGGTGGGGAGGCACTTGTCTAAAGACACCCAAAATTGCAGCTCCTGTGCTATTTCTGGTGAAATTAAGGAGAACTTTGCTTGAGTAAGGAAGACCAGATACAATCCATAGACGTTAGCCTGCTTGCACAGGAAACTACTGTAAATGTTCATGGCTGTTGGAACTCCTTTGCTTTTATTTGCAGGTAAAAGCATTAGTGACTGGTTCTAGTGTATGTTTATGCATGTCAAAAACTAATAGCAAAAAAAATAAAAGAATTCCCCAAAGCAGAAGCTAGTATTGTGCAGAATACACAGTTTTTATTTTTCTACAGAAGCACGAGCAAGTAGCAATTTAATTGGTAGGTCTGGAACATTGCCTCCTACTACCCAGCTGGTTTCTGTACTGCCTGAAAGATTAGTCAAGGCTGTATATTATAGCAGTATGTAGTGGGAGAGCATATTGAGGATAAGCATACACATAGACTTCTTATTGATATTTGTACTCCAGTAGCATTGCACTTAGGGGCCCTAGCTGGGTTTGTTCAAAGCCTGGTAGTCATTCACATGGAGCAAAAGACAGTCCCTGACCCTTTGCCATGGATGGTCCATAAGTGGTTGTAGAATTAGGCCCAAAGGTGACTGGGGTAAGTCCCTACAGGATGCAACCCCCAAGAAACAGTCCAGGCACAGGCAGACACCTGAAGCCAAGGCTGGAAAGGCTTAAGCAGTCCATGTACAAGGGTGGTTTGAGCTAAATAGCCATTTGACTGAGAATTGCCTCTGCCTCCCCTTGCTTCACCCGTGCAGGAGGTGGGCAGGGCAGCTCAGGTGTTCCCGCCTCGGGGCTGCAGGGGAGCCCCGAGGTGGGAAAAGAGCAGCGGCAGCAGTCTGCAGGGAACCCGGTGGGGGTTGCTAGGTGACCCCCCACAGGCTAGGATTGACTAGGATAACCCTAAAGGCAGGCACGTGGGCCACGCCCAAAGGGCAGGGCCCGCGTTCAGTAAGGAGACTCAGCTCTAGCCCCACTTGCGGCCAGGAGTTTCATCGAGTGGCACCCACCTTCCCTCCCCCTGCACCGTGGGTTATTGCCGGTCGCCATTCGGAACCAGGAAGGAATTTTTAAGGGAACCCTAATCTGGGCTCAATACTCGGGTTCTCGTTTTTCGCCTTCCTTGCAGTGCTGGGCATTTGGCTAATTGGTTGACCCCTAGAATCGGGGTGTTGTGCTGGTTCAATCAATGTTGCACTCTGGCAGGGGTCCAGTACTATAGGTTAGAATAGGTTAGACAGGATCATAAGTTAGAGTCATCTCCTTAAGAGATGGGGAGGCCCACCCGCCAGAAAAGCAGGGTACGGCAAGCGGCGGGACAGCCTCCCTGGGAGGGGTGTTGAGCAAGGGCGGTAGGGACAAGTTTGGTCCCCCGTCAGCAGGTGCCCACATCCTTACTCAAGTTCGGAAGGATTTGGTCTCTCTCACTCGTGGCAGGGGCCACAGAGAGAGGGAAGACGTTGTGTGCACAAGTGGGGTGGTAATCGAGGGTACATCGGAACCACCCCTGGGTTACTGTTTGTGGTTGTTAGAGTTCAAGTACTGGACCCATATTGCACTCGGCGCTTTCCCCCACCTGATTTTAATTGTAATTGGTTGACTAAAGAGTGCGGCCGTTAAAATCCCAGTAATTGTGTCCTGTCCCCTTCGGTGCATCGGCAATGGGCTGGAGTCAGATGACCTGGGGGCTGCACGTAAGAAGAGGTGCCTACCTACAGCAGGTGGATCAGAAGGGAAGGGACCTAAGGAGGAAGCAGTCCTGCAGTATCAGGGCATGCAGTCAGGAGTACAGCACCAGGAGGAAGATGCAGAGAACTGAAAGGACCTCAAGGAGGCCAAAAGTATGGGAGCAGACAAAAGCACACCTGGAATAGGGGTAAGAAGAATGAAGTGTATCAACTGAATTTATTAAAATTCTAAAATGATTGAGTCCTTTCTAGATTAGCTCTTGTATAACAATAATTAAGTGTATGGTTTTACTATTTTAAAATCCATATCGTGAGGCTCACAACACCTAGAAAACTTTTTTGCTCACCGCGACGGTTGCTGGGGAGGCAGGGCTGGAGGACCAGGATGTACTCCACAGTAGACAAGAGCGGCCCCCAGAGGGCAGGCAGAGCAGCCTTGAGAGTCCCCAAGAGCCACAAATGCACAAGTGCATAAAACAGCTGTTTGTGCAGGTTCACACTCAGGACAATGCCATTGAAATTAACAGATTTGGATTTGTGTGTGCTTACCATTAAGTCTGTTTCCACCCACAGAATATAGAGCTTGGTTGAGAGCCTTGCCTGAAGAAGGCTGTCGGGGAAGCCTGGACCAAGAAGGCAGTCCCCTTGCGTGTGTGTAGCTAACGTGTTGCATGATCTGTGGGGTCAGTTGTAATAATGCTAAGTTGAGTGTAGGCAAAAGAGAAGTTTGTGCGCTGTCGGGTGGCGAAACTTTTAATTTCCTGGCCTTTTTTGTTTTGAGTACAGTGTGAAGTATGGACAGCTATTGTAAAACCCAATGGAGTGGCTTGAATAAGAATGTATATAGTTATAGGTAGAGATGTAAAATTTCCAGAAAGTTTGACATCATGGAAATTTTTGTTTCTGTTTTTTAATCTGGGGGAGGGGGGGGAGGGAACAGAAATTTTTTGGGGAAATGAAATATCTGTAGTTTTTAATGGATTTTGTTATATCCTTTAGACTCAGAAATATCAAATAAACCAGTGTTATCATTTTATTTGATTCCCTAAGTATCAAGTAGCATCAAACTCATGCTTAGAGATGCAGTTGGGAAATTAATATAGCCAGTGCATATCCAAAATACTTACAATACCAGTAGACTTTACTTTTAGTAGGTTTATTTATTTAGGAATATTTTTATCCCACACCCTCCTACAAGATAGCAGCTTGGGGCGGTGTGCATATATGTAATAACTGTCATCAAAACATACACTACAGTGGATCAATATAGTTATTATAGCTTTGAAAGAATAGCAAAAGTTGAAAAACTTGAGTTTTTCTTATCTAATCAGAATCTTTTTGTGAAAGATCTAATTCTGAACTCCCACTGTTCTGCATTTACCTGAGAAAATTGAAGGTTTTCACAAATCAAAACAAGCTTCTCAGCTCTTTCACGTTAGTCTGTTTTTTAGTATTGTGTGAACCTGCACATAAACGCTGCTAGAATCAGACGTGCACGGGGCCCTGGAAGCTATATAACGAGCCCTGGATCGCTGATGCATGTGAGCGAGGCAATCCGAGTTCTACTTTAAACTCTGATCTGACAATTAGATCAAATCTAATTGTCAGATCAGAGTTTAAAGTAGAACTCGGATTGCCTCACTCACATGAAATATAGGAGACAATGATAGGAGATTTCTCTATTTCCCCTCTTGCTGCTTCACTACCTATGAGGATCTTTGCCATTGTCTGAGTACAATGTTTTGGTACAAAGAAAGTTTTTCTTTACTTGAAATTGTCAAATCCAAATTTAAAGCAGGGCTAGAACTCAGATTGCCTCACTCACACACAACAGCAATCAGGGGCTCATAATACAGCTTCCAAGGCCCCACGGACATCAGATTCTAGCAGCATTAACGTGCGAGTCCACCCACTGTGTGTGTATTTCCAAATATGGACCAGATACTTACACACACTGCAGAAGATGAGGAATATGAAATAGAGAAGAAGAAAGAAGAGTTAAAGTCTGGGTTGTACAAAAGCCTTGTTACCATGTTGCAGGGTTAGTATGCTTAACAGATATACTCATACTGCATTCCTGGCCAAATGCCCCTGAACCAGGTTCTCTACTAGGCAACATTTGAAAACACTTCAACACCAAGTCCTAAGTGTAGTGCTTGTTTAGTAACCCAGTAAAAGGCAGTTGAAATATCTCATCATTAACACTACTACCTTTAAAACATGGATCTAGAAGACTTGCAGCAACATGTATAGGTTGACAACAGATCCCTCCTATTTTGTGAAGACATTCTTTTCCCCAGGATTTCCAACTTTTCTGTTTGAGACTGTGAGGGAAAATAGAGACAGGGGAAAAAAAGCCCCCCCCCCCAAATCTCTAGTTATAGGATGCTGATAACAAGTGGAAAGAGCTGCTCTTATAGCACTTGCTGCCCTTCTAGCAAGGAATAACTTGAATTTCCTAAATGGATTTATTTTATGAATTATTTATTTATTTTATGAATTTCTACCCCGCCCCTCCTGCCATGCAGCTCGGGGCGGCTTCCAAAATATTAAAACAATAAAATCAATTTAAAAACATCCAACATATTATAAAACATTAAAACAGGGCTAAGAACAGCATAAAACCCAAAATAGGTGGGGGCACTAACACCCCCCCTACCCCCCAAAGGCCTGGGCGAACAGCCAGGTCTTACAGTGTCGCCGAAATGTTAACATCGGGGCCAGGTGAGCTTCCTCCAGAAGGGAGTTCCAAAGCCGCGGCCCCACTACCGAGAATGCCCTCTCCATCGTGGCCCCCCGCTTAACACGGGGGACCTCCAGGAAGGCACCCCCGGCGGACCGCAGGAGCCGCTCTGGGGCACGGAGGGCGAGGCGGTCCCTAA
>QEPC01008061.1:3572635-3627652 GCA_003113815.1 Sphenodon punctatus
CCATCCTGCTCCCACCAGGGGCTGGGACAGGCCATAGCCCCCTTCACCCCTCAGTATCCCTCTCTCACTGGGATACCAAACCCCTCCCCCCCACCAACCCTCCCAGTGCTCCCCCCGCTCTCACCAAGGGGAGTCACTGGGTCCACCCCCCCTTTCCCCCCCTACCTACAACCCCCACCCTAGCCCTGTACAGAAAAAGCCCACACAACAAACAGTCGCCCCCTGCAGCCCCGAAGTGCCCCAAAGGGCTGCGCCCTAGCGTGCGGCTCAGTCGCTGGTCCTGGGGCTTTAAGCCCCCAACTACTTCCGGGTGGGGGGGGGAGGGGATAGGTCAGCCCACGTGACTGGCCTCTGCAATTCCCCCCCTGTCCCCCCAAACTCACAGCGTGTTCTTCCCCCCTGCAGGTCCGGAGAGCAGCGGCGGCGACTATGGCAGCACGGCAGAGCAGCGGAGCGCACACACACACCGCCGGCGGCAGAGCTTCACCAGCCCCCGCAGTGGCAAGGAGGTAAGTGGATGGTATAGGTCCCCCCGCAGGCTCTTGCGGCTCAGCCGCTGGTCCCGGGGCTTTAAGCCCCCAGCTTAAACCCTACAAAGATTTGACCCTACAAAGATCAGAACAACAAACACTCATTTTTGAATTATAAGCTGAACACATGATAATTTAAGGGAGGAAGTGAGTAACCCTTCATAAATCCATGTTCTTGACAAGATTATCTTTCATCCCCCTCCCCCCCCCAAATATAGCAGGATATAGCTCATTTAAAAAATGCTTATCTTAGTCCAAGGATGCAAGCAACACCTCCTTCCGAATTCTCTTTCCTCTTACCCCAAATACACACAAAATGTGAATTTTGGTAAGCCAAGAATATGACACGTTAAAAAAATAAAATAAATAACCTACACAGGAACAGCCAACTCCCAAGGGTTCAGAATGTTTGAATGACCTTTTTAACACAAATAAAGGACTAATTGGAGATTCCTCCTTTAAAAAACAAACAAACAACCCACCCCACCCCCCCACCTCTGGTTGGCTGACTTTCCACTACTAAATTCCACCCAGTACAAGCCAGTCCTATTGTGGATCAGGATTTGTTTAAAATGCTCAAAGCTCCACTTACGTTATAGGAGAAGTAATGTACCTATAAAGATTACGTAAGTTCTGTAGCTAATGAATACACATACAGGGCTATATTTTTATAGTAAGAACAGCCACCTAGCCAACTTCACTATATGTGAGGAAATCATCTATTTATTTTAATATTACAGTGTTCTTCACAGGTAGTGAAGAAGTGAGAGAAGAAATAGAGAAGAGGGGATTCAGACCTTAGAGGTTTTCTCTGTAAGGAAAGCAGATGGTATACTGGATATTGTCTCCTAGGATTGGCCCTTTTCACACAGACACTAACACTGATAAAATGGGTGTTTACATTTTATTATACATGTTACAGGGCACCCAGAGCACACCCACAGCCCAGAAACATGTATAGTAAAATGTAACACCCATTTTATCAGTGTTAGAGCGTGTGTGTGAAAAGGGCCATTGGCTCTTATTCTCATGTACACTTTTGCTGGAGGCAAGTACCTTCTAACTCATTTCAACCTCACCTGTGTTCCAACAAGCAGGGGCATTAGCGTCAGGCACTTCTTGAGACAGGGGTTGAGTAGCTGCAGGAACTGGGCCCAACCAGAGATCCAAAAGGGTCAAAACAGGCAGCAAATTCAAGTATGTTACCAGAGGCAAGACAGACAGCAGATCCAAAGGGACAATCCAAATACGCAATCCAAATCCAAGCTAAGGTCTAATCCAGGAGGGCAGCCCAAACAGGCAGGTCAGGAAGGATGGGAACACCAAGGCAGTAAACAGGCATGCAGAGTCACAAGGCAGCAAACCAAACAAACACAAAAGCCTAGTTACTGCTCTGTCTGACCCGCTGTTGCCAGTCATCTGACTTATATACCAATCATGCCTAGGGAAGGACCAATTGGGGCCTGATGGACAGGAACCCCCCGTCAGGCTGTATGACATGCTAATGGGACCAAACCAAAGGCAGAGTCTTGCCTCACTGGTGGAGCAGAGGCACCAGCACTAGGGTCCCAAAGGTGCTGGTTTGAGGCCTGGGTTCTGATAAAGTAAGAATAAAGGGGAGGGTCTTTGCCTTCTCAAAGAAGTGGGGTTAAAGTGGTGAAGGAGTTTCCTACATCATGGGAAAGAATTTTTGTGAGTGAATGGACTCCTTAGTCATCTGTGTTATATCATCAGTTTTCAGCAGTTCTAAACCCACTTCCTCACTTATTTTGTGTGCGGATAACCAATGTGTCTGCCTCACGGAGTGCTTGTCGTTTTAGCTTCCTCCCCTCCCCAGCAGCTTCCTGCAAGTTCATAATCAGGGAAATCATGGGAAAGTAGGATTAGGTTTCTCCTGCATGTGAGAACAAAGTAGAAGAAGGCATGGGTGCCAGGAAGGGGGAAAGGGAAAAGCAAAGGACTCCTGCCTCGCTCCCCCCTTCCCCCGCTTCTGAGCCAGGTCAACCCAGAAACGCCGCATCACATGTTCCTGTATCAAATACTGTGATGTTGCAATGCTTAAAGGGACATGGCCATGTCAGAAAGGGGCAGAATGGAAGAGCTTTCCCTTTCCCTTGAGAATAAGCCTTTGATTGTCAAAATATGGTGGCATTTTTGGCACAGTAGCTCACACTTTACACAAGCACTGGTGATTTTGTGGTCACTTTCTCCTTGTGTTGCTCCCCCAATACTACACTTCTGTAGTTTAGAGACTGTAACGTAGTCTCTTGTCCAATTGTTCCTATGCCTTTCTTGACTGAAATCTATTTTTTTCTTCAGGGACATGTCTAGGTGCATAATGACAACTTCTTTTGAGGAACGGACTATCAATATTTTATTACATATATAGTATGTCCCCCTCTGCCATTACTCGTACAATAGATGCCATGTGTTGACAATTAGCTAGGGAATAAAAAGACAAACTCTCACCCTATCTTGTATTTTTCCTCATTAGTACAGTGAAGAAATGTAACTAGTTCCCCCAAGATCTTCTTATAGTCTGGTTGAAATGCAGCATCTCTTTCAGGGAATCTTTCTAATTTGTCTTCATTGTCCCTTATAATGTTGCTGCTCTGCTCTAACCAAGACAGAGTGTGTGGATAAGATGATAAAATACTGTCCTCAAAAATTCTGTTGTAGTGAATATAGAGGCTATTCAGTAAATTCCAAGTGCTAAATCTTTGCTCTGCTGTTTCTTGTCAAAGGTAGAGTTGAAACAGAACCCCAGTAAAATGGTAAACCTTTAGGATTTGCTGTAACTGAACTATCAGAAATGGTGTCTTGCTTTCTGAGGGATTTCCTATTTGAGGGGGGCTTGGGAAAGTGTCTCATATCTACTACAGCTATGATGCTGGAAATCCTGCCCCCACCCCCCACCCCATGCTCTGTTTGATGCTTGACTGAAAGGGAAATGCTGGCATGTTACTTTATTTTTATGTGGCTGTTCCCTTTATTTTGGGAGCAGATACTCCAGTGAAAGTTGGGAGAGAAATTGTTTCTGCCATAAGACAGGTGGATTTATTTATTTTTAGACTAGTGATTAATTTACTTATGCACACACTTTTGATCTCTACAGATCTTTTCTTGATCCAATGCCCATAAAGTCAGCAGAAAAACTAGACTGTAGTGGGGTTTGGCATAGACCAAGGTGACCAAAGTTCCTGATCCCAAGTGCTGCACGCTAGAATCTTCATATGGCTGAAAGGTGCAACACACACTAGAGTGGCCAGATATGCAAATTTTAGAGGACACCTATGAGAAATACAGGTCACAGGACTGCAAAGGGGCCAATGCATCCCTGCAACCGGTATTTGTTCATGTGTCCTCTAAAATTTGCATATCTGGCCACCCTAACACACACACGCGCACACACACACACACACGGCCACTTGCACAGAAATGTCTCCTGCTTTGTGACTGGCTGACGGAACTGGTGCTCTGCAGTCTTAGCTGCTGAGACTCTCCAAGAGCAGGTGTGACTCAGGTGTTGAGGAGACTCGGGTGCAGTGAAGACATGGGACCATTTAGCTGGCGTGGGGCCCAGGAGAAGCCCTGGCCAAGAGTCACACTTGAACTGCCCAAAAGACATATGAAGTTCTTGAATCAGAGTTTGATCTGTATATGTCTTAAAAGCAACCTGATTTGAGAAGAAGGCTATGAATAACAGAAATAGTTGAGATAGCAATTTGTCAACTTAAAATCATTACGGTGACCATTGTACTTATTGTACTTAAAGTATCTTGACAAGATTTTGATCATCCTGGCGAATAGTCTGAGTTTTGAAAATGATCTGTTCATATTTATTGAAGACTCGAGAGAGCAGAGACTTCTTTACCCGATTCTTTTAGTCTGACATTATGTGAAACTGGCCAAACGATAGATCTCCCCCCCCGCCCCAATATATAGGGAATTAATTAGAAACCTCATTTAACATGATTTACATTTAGAATGACTGACCTACTCTCTGCATAAACCAATCACGTAGGAAATAACCAGTTAAGTTGCACATTAAAAGCACTTGCCCAAACCTCTCTGATTTTTCTCATCTGCTATTTCTATTTTGCAGATAAACCAACTTTTCAGTGCCATTTCTTGCTATTCAATGCCACTTGTTGAACACTCCCAGGTAGGGACGGGCGAACAGAACCGAGTTCGGAAATTCGGTTCGGATCGGTTCAGTTCAGTTCGGAAATTTGGTTCGGTCGACTGAACTATTCAAGTTCGATCTGAACTTCTGAACAAAATTCAGAAATTCAAACCCCATTGAACTAAATGGAATATTATCTTTTAGGGATGGGCGAACAGAGCCGAGTTTGGAAATTCAGTTCCATTCGAAAATTCGGTTCAGTTCAGAAGTTCGGTTCGGTTGACCGACCTGATCGAGTTCGGTCCGAACTCCGAACTTCTGAACCGCGTTCGCTCATCCCTACTCTCAGGATTTTTTCATGAGGAAAGGCCTGCCAATTAGTTTTGTTTGGCGTCTTTTTTACCAGAGGCTACGGCTACTCACTTTAATCAGAGTCTAAATTAAGGTGGCATTTCAAATAAGTACTGCAATTGTGGGTCAGACCAATGGTCCATCTAGCCTAGCATCCTATCTGTGAGAGCAGTTAGTTTTTATTGCTTCAAAGAAATGCATACTCTGGCCGCTTTTAGATGTGCGCGGCGAACACAGTGCATAAAACCACGCTGCATGTAAATATCCCATATGTGGGATTTAGACTTGACATTTCACGCATTAAAGCCAATCGTGCATTCTTTTAAAGGCGCTAATTAAATACCTCGACATCGAGGTATTTAAGTTGCGGGTTTAAAAGAACACGCAATCGACTTTAATGCACAAAATCTCACATCTAAATCCCACACACGGGATATTTACATGCAGCATGATTTTATGCAGCGTGTTCGCCACGCACGTCTAAAACCAGCCTCTGTCAGAATGTAGTGATTCTTTCCTGCTGTTCTTCCGAGTCTCTGAAAGCCAAATGTCTTATGCCCTGACCACTTGAATGACAGATATTATAGACCTATCCTCTACAAACATATCAAATTCTCTTTTGAATCTAGTTATGGTATTGGCCTTATTGTGTATCCCCTGCAATGAGTTCTATAGGTTAAATGGGTGTTGAGTGAAAAAGTACCTTGTGTGTGTATTAAATCTGAGGACAAGTGAAGAGGGAGGCAGGTGGGCTAGAAGCAGGTTTGGGAGACAATAATAATAAAAAAAAATATAGTTCCCATCACGGCTGAATGGCACTCTGCATTAGTACATCAAAACACCATACAATTTAAAATCCATGAAAGATCAGTTTTAAAAGGGAGGGGGAAGGAAAAAATACATCAAGGGGAACCAACAGTGGATCTTCTAAAAGCACTTGGAGAATAAAAAGTTTTCAGATTTCTTTTTTGAAGGTGAGGAGGGAAGGACTGAGACAACTAGCTGGAGGGAGGGAGTTGCCACAAAAGCAGGGCCTGATCGGCTGCCTAATTGAGGTGCAATGGTGGAATTCCCCCAATGGCGAGTGGTAACTGAGCACACCTAGCCAGCAGGGTGAGAATCCAGGAGCAGGTCTTAAAGGCTTGAGGGAGGTAGGATTGGGAGCAAGACTCGAAGCAGGTGAAATGGAGGCAGGAAAGGCTAGGAAGAAGCAGGGCAGACTTAAGTATAAAGCCTAGAGCATTGTTTTGTGGGGAGCTGGCCCTTTAAGGCTAGCTCAACACAACTGGTTTGGGCTGGCTGGGGACAGGCTTCAGTCAGAGTGAAGCAGCCATCTTGGAAGGCTGCCTAGGAATAAACTCAGCTTGGTTTGAGTTATCCTTGACTCTGTGTGAGTCTCTCTAATACACAGAACATCACATGGTACCAGGAGTGAAAGTAACTATAGAGCATGTGACAGTTCCACACAGCTTCCTGTTACTGTTGGGCAATCTTTTATATTTGAGGGCAGCCAATCCCATAAGCAGGGAATGTGGTTTGTGCTGTTGCAGAGAAGTTCATCACAGCTCCCATAGCCAGGGCGACAGTCAGGTACCGCATGTGCAGATGGTCTTTTTCGTTCACTGCACATGTGCAAAATGGTGCTCTGTGCAGAGCTGCACTGTGTGCAGCCCCATTTCGTGCATGGCAGGTGAGCAAAAAGATTTGTGCATGCACAGAACCTTTTCCCAGTGCAAATGCACAAAATGGTGCTGTGCATGAGCTAGAGGAGCCAGAAATTCTGATATGGAGCTATGCCAGAACCTGACCTGGACAGAGGCTGGTCCACATCCTCCAGACCTGAAGCAGAACAGGAGAGTCTGCCAGATGCAAAATCCAATCACAATCCCCATTTTTAGCCCTAATCCCAAAAATGATCTAATCTCTTTTGCATCTTTTTTGTCACAGCTAATTTTAAGTCATCTTTGCCCTTGAACGTGTGTGTGTGGGGGGTTTGTTTTGTTTTTAACACTCCATGGTCACAGAATGGAAACCATTTGCTCATGAGTAGCCCAGCTGTAGTACATCCTGAAGCTTACTACTCTTGGGTAAGTGGGCAGCTGGAGCTTTTTATGACTCGAAGCCTTTGCTTATCATCTGCTTCAAAACTATTCAGTTCCTGTAGCACAATGGCACAATCTTCCACACATTAAAGTCAGTGGTCCAGCTCCCATTGTTATTGACTTTAATGGATGGAGGATTACGCTCAAAGTGTAGATAATCTCAAAGTCTATTTGGTTGTGGGAATACACATTTTTGAGATGATCGTGGTTTCACCTCTCTTCCCCAAATCAACATGGAATCTCTGTTATCATACGTTAAATAAAGGGTCAACCTGTTTTCTCACTAACACTCCTACAGCTGCTAAAATCAAAACTTGGGAGCTTCTGAATTCCAATCTTGTTGTCAGTTCTAATTGACTGTGCAGCTTTGAGAAACTCATTTGGCCTTTTTGTCTCATCTTGCCATCTTGAAATTGATGGGGCTCATTGGTGTGAGTTCAAGGGCATATTTGGTTATTTTTCTTGTGTTGCATCACTGCCCTGCTAATAAGCAGAACATCCTCTTTGTGCTATTAATAGCCCCAGCTCAATATACTGCAGAAAACATGGGAATGATGCGATAGAAATTAGCAAGGTAATGACATTAAAAGGAAATTTTCTAATTTGAGATCTGACATCCATTCCAAACTTCAAAGCATTAGTGAATATTTAATGGATCAGATGTCTGTTGAAAGGACATAAACTGAATTATTTAAGGGCAAGCCAAAATCCGTGACTAGTTAACCCCTTTTATTCTGTCAAAGTTCATAGCTGAGGTTGCTTACTTCTGTCACAGTGCACCTCAACCAGCTTTATAAGTTGGACATCTTTATTGAATTCCCTTGGGTGAGAAAAGAAGGATCTGCCCCTTTAAGAGGCCTGCCAGGTATATTAAGGGATTTGGGAGGAACAAAGGGTCATAGTGGCAGTATTTAAGACTGCTTGCCTGGGGTCAGGTTAATGCAGAGGCATATGACTTATTTGCATGAAGCCCAAAGTCATCGAGTAGGGCAGGGACAAAACATTGTTCACACCAATTGTTGCCAGAGACGTGGAATTCTCCCCCAAAAGACAGCCCCCTGCCCCCCCCACGCTCGCCAAGGCCATGTGGGACATGGGTCGGTGGGCATTGGGGAGCTTGAGCGGGATCAGGGCTGAGCCGCAATGGAGCCTCGGGGGAAAAAAACCCTTCATGCAAAAACCAGTCTGCCCTTGGAAAAGGTGATCAGGTGGAGGAAGCCCTGAGTAAGTACACGGCAGTTAAGAATGTTGGAAATACATTCCTTTGGTTGCATCCCCCCTAAGCACCTCATCCTGTTTGTTTGCTAGAAACAGCAGGAGTAGACAGACAGATCAGGGAACCCTTCCCCCATCCTATCTGTCCTACTCCTGTCAGGACCTGATTGGTCAATCTCCTCCCCCAGGAGATTTCTCATCTCTTTGTGTCTCAGAGAGCTTCCTTCCTCCCTCTTGAACACACCTAGTCTTAGGACTTAGCATAGATGTAGGCCTTTCCTATCCTACATGTATTTCCTAATAAAGCTACTTAAGCTTAAGTATGCTTCCTGCCTGCTTATTGATGATTAGCTACTCACACTCCTCTGTAAACTCTGCATTGGGCAAATGGATGCAATGATCTCACAGTCCTTGCATTTCCAACAGGGTTATGGGCCCAGACACCCAAAAGGCAGCGCAGAGTGAGTAAAATTGAGTGCTAGCATTAATCTTAAAGGCAGAAAAGAAAAGAAAGATTTTAGTCTCTGTGACCATGGATTCTATGCTGAAGGTCTCCATTCCAGAGAGGCTCACTGGAGCAACAAACTATGAAGCTTGGAGTCATAATGCAAGGATGGCACTGGGAGGACAAGGCCTAAGGAAAATGCTGGAGTCCAACAGACCTACAGATGCAGGGGCAGCACAAGAACTCTGGGATGAGAAAAATGACAAAGCTATGGCAATCATCTCAATGTCGGTGAGTCAGCGTTTACATGTGCACATACGTGACAAGTTAACTGCAAAAGATATGTGGGAAATTTTACAGAGACTGTATCAAGGGAAGTCAAATATATCAAAGATACAAATGCTTAAAAGACTTTGTAATATGAGAATGGATGAGAGTGAAGATTTTTCAGCTCATGTTAATGGCCTGCTTGAACTAGTCAGGAGACTGGAAAATCAAAAGCTGAATTTACCAGATGAATTGATAGTGGCATTTCTGCTGAACTCTTTACCACCAACAACTTTTCAAACAGTCTGTCAGATAATAGAAATGCAGGATAACCTATCTTTGGATGTTGTTATTCAGAAACTTGAGGAATTTAATATGGCTCAAACTAATGAACAGCCAAACTTTTCCTCACAGCTTGCCTGCAAGGCAGCTGAGAACAAGAAGCCTTTTGCAAATTCAAAAGGATCTGCAAGAGTTAAGCGTTGCTTCAATTGCGGGGAAACCACGCATCTCGCATATCAATGCACCAAGCAAGAAGTTCCCAGCTTCTCTGCAAAGAACAAAGGGAGCCATGATAGGGCTTTCAGCCTGGTTGAGGAAAAAGCATCTCAACTTAAAAATGTGGAAGGAATAGAATGTGAGACTGCTTCACATGATTTCTTTGTTGATTCTGGAGCAACTAAAAATCTTATAAAGGACAAAGACAGATTTATTGATCTGGATAGGACTTATAGAACTCCTATAAGATTGGCTAATGGAGAGAAAGTTTATTGTCAAGGAAGAGGCAGGGCTAAACTCATATGTCATCTGGGAAACGGTGAGGAAATGAAAGTTACCATTGAAGAAGCTCTATATGTCCCAGAATTGGATCATAATTTTATAAGTGTCAAGTATGCTGTACAGAAAGGTTTTGCAGTGCATTTTGAAGGGAAATATTGCAGAATTTCAAAGGAAAAGGAGCTTTTTATGCGAGGAATGCTGGATTCAAATGGCCTATTCAAGGTAGATTGCTTGCAACAGGATCAGTATGCAAATGCTGCAAAAGATTGCAGACATAAGAACTGTGAAAGCAAATGGCACAGAAGGATGGGCCATAGAAATGCAGATGTGTTGCATGCACTTCCAGACCTAGTTAAACATTTTAAAATGAACTCATGTGCAACTAAAGATGAGAGATGTGTTTGCTGTGTAAAAGGAAAGGGAACTAGGCCCTCCTTTCATCAGAGCAAGGAGGAAGCCACACAGCACCCCCTACAGCTCATTCATAGTGATATCTGTGGTCCTATGAAGACAAAAACAATTGCAGGAAACCAGTATGCATTGACTTTCATAGATGATTTTTCCAAGTTCACGTTCACTTACTTGATTAAAGAGAAAAGTCAGGTGCTGGAGAAATTTAAGGAATATGTTGCAAGAGCCAGCAATAAGTTTGGAAGATCACCTCAGATCCTAAGGTCAGATAATGGAGGTGAATATGTTTCAAAACAGATGAAAGAATTTTTGAAGCAAAAAGGAATTGAACACCAGACAACCATCCCGCATACACCAGAACAAAATGGAGTAGCAGAAAGAAAAAATCGCTCTCTCATAGAGATGGCGAGATGTATGCTTTTGGATGCGAATCTGCCAAACAAATACTGGGGGGAAGCAGTAATGACTGCCACATACCTGCAGAACAGGCTCCCAACCAAAGGTGCAAAAGCAACACCTTATGAACTATGGCATGGGAACAAGCCCAGTGTGGGGCACATTAGAGTGTTTGGCTCTAAAGCCTATGCTTATATCCCAAAGGCCAAAAGGACCAAACTTAACACCAGATGTGAAGAAGGGATACTTGTTGGCTATGCACAAGGATGCAAGGGATACAGAGTAATGGACACTGACACTGGAAATGTGAAGATAAGCAGTGTGGTCTATTTTGATGAAAATGAAAAGGGAAGCACTGATCAAATGCCAGACCTAATGAGGCCAAGTTCATCAAGACAGAAAAAGACTGCAGAACTGCAGATAAAAGAGGAAGCTGAAGTTTCATTTGATTTGACCATGTTCAATCAACCTGAACCAGAAGGGGGCACTGACACCAACACTGATGCTGATGCTGAAACTGAAGCAGAACCAGAACTGGAACCAGAAGATAACACTGATGCTGATACTGAAACTGAAGCCGAAGCAGAACCAGAACCAGAAGTGAGACGTTCTGAAAGACACAACAAAGGAGTGCCAGCAGCGAGATTCTCCTATGCGGCAAAAGTGGAGGAACCACAGGAGCCCTCAACATGGCAAGACATTCAAAAAATGCAAACCAGTGAGGCGCGCAAATGGAGAGATGCTGCCAAGGAAGAAATTGAGTCTCTTAATGAAAATAAAACATGGACACTCACAAAGCTACCTGAAAACAAAAAGGCCATTGGATGCAAATGGGTCTTCAAGACCAAGCATAATGCAGAAGGGGAAATCACGCGCCACAAAGCGAGATTAGTGGCCAAGGGATATTCCCAAAAATACGGCGAAGACTACGACGAAACCTTTGCTCCAGTAGTAAGGCACACCACAATAAGAACACTCCTCAGCATAGCAGCTGCAAGAAAAATGGAAGTGCAGCACTTAGACGTGAAGACTGCATTCCTACATGGTGATATCAAAGAGGATATCTACATGCAGCAGCCGCCGGGATTTAAAGAACCTGGGAAGGAGGAACTTGTGTGCAAACTTCAAAAGAGTATCTATGGTTTAAAGCAAGCAGCGAAAGCCTGGAACGAAAAATTGAATCAATTGCTCCTTAAGGAGGGGTTCATACAGGGAGAAGCTGACCCCTGCCTATACTCAAGGTTCAGAAATAAAAGGAGGACATACATTCTAACTTATGTGGATGATCTGATTGTATGCCATGAAAACAAACGAGATTGTGATGAAATCGTCAGGAATCTGAACAAAGAAATAGAGGTGAAAGACTTGGGAGGTATCACTTACTATCTTGGAATACAAATAGAACGAGAAAAAGATGGAAGTTTCCTTCTCAATCAAAAACAAAAGATAAAGGACATTTTAGAATGCCTAGGCATGACAGAGGCTAATGAAGTGGGGACACCTATGGAAACAAATTTCCTAAGCCAGGAAGGCAACGACGAGCCCCTACCACAGGACAACCAGTACAGAACTGCAATTGGCAAAATGTTGTATGTAGCCACCGTCACAAGGCCAGACATTGCCGCTGCTGTAGGAATACTAAGCAGAAAAGTAAGTGCACCAACCCAAAGGGACTGGATAGCAGTCAAGAGAATAGCACGGTACCTGAAGGGCACAATGCATTTAAACTTAAAACTACCAGCAAGCGAGAACCCCAGATTGATGGGATATATGGATGCGGACTGGGCCGGAGACAAGACTGACTGCAAATCTGTGAGTGGAAATGTATTTCTGTATGGAGGCGGAGCAATCAGTTGGACTAGCCAGAAGCAGTCATTAATTGCCCTTTCATCCACAGAAGCAGAATTTATTTCAGCCACTCAAGCATGTCAAGAGGTAGTATGGCTACACAGACTACTAAAGGACTTTGGAATAGACGAACCAAAGCCAACTGAGATGTATGAGGACAATCAAAGCTGCATTCAGCTTACGAAAATGGAAAAGATAAAGCCAAGGTCGAAGCACATCAACACCAAGCGTCACTATGTGAGAGAAGCGCAAGAAAAAGGACTTGTTGAACTGATTTATTGTCCTACAGAGGAAATGATAGCGGATGTGCTGACCAAACCGCTACCCAGAGACAATTTCCAGAGGCTACGAGAAGCATTGGGAATTGTCAGCAGTGCACATAAATGATTCGGTGCACGGGACGATGAGAAGGGGTGTTGGAAATACATTCCTTTGGTTGCATCCCCCCTAAGCACCTCATCCTGTTTGTTTGCTAGAAACACCAGGAGTAGACAGACAGATCAGGGAACCCTTCCCCCATCCTATCTGTCCTACTCCTGTCAGGACCTGATTGGTCAATCTCCTCCCCCAGGAGATTTCTCATCTCTTTGTGTCTCAGAGAGCTTCCTTCCTCCCTCTTGAACACACCTAGTCTTAGGACTTAGCATAGATGTAGGCCTTTCCTATCCTACATGTATTTCCTAATAAAGCTACTTAAGCTTAAGTATGCTTCCTGCCTGCTTATTGATGATTAGCTACTCACACTCCTCTGTAAACTCTGCATTGGGCAAGTGGATGCAATGATCTCACAGTCCTTGCATTTCCAACAAAAAAAGGGCCTCCTCCCTGTTTTAAGAAACTGCTGGTGAATAGAACCTGGACTAGCAATGGCCTCAAAGGCATAGAAAATTAGAGCACCCTATGTTTCCCTCACACAAGCCAACGCCCCCATGCCCAATCGGTGAAAATGCACCTTGGTGTCACCCTCAGTCTAGCGCTCCCCTCATGATTCCCTTCTGTACCCAAATCACCTGAAAACCTTTCTCCTTTCATGCCCAGATGTGTCCTTTGTCCCCTCTGCCCCAGTTTGTTTATCTTGTGCATCTTCCCTTTGTTGTACCTGGGCACACACCCGGACTGCTCTCCTTTCACACCCAAATGTGTCCTTTGTCCCCTCAGTCCCCGTATGCCTCTTCCCTTTGTTGTGCCTGGACACACACCTGGAATCCCTTTTTGTCCTCCCTATGAACCTATTGTAGCACCCCATAGCCTAACCCAAATCCTTTATCCTAAGCCCTATAACTGGTCCTTGCTCCCCCTCTGAAATCAAGAAGGCTTTGGATGCAAACACGTGGGGGTTCCTCCATGTGTGTCTGTGTCTGAAGGGCTCCCCCAGACTTTGGTTTGCCCCTTCCCTCCATCCCTGAACTTTGCTGGATCCACGGGCTGCATGTCCCCTTTTCAACGCCAAGAAGAGGTAACCATTGGTCCTGACTTCCCCTCCTGATTCTCTTTTTCTCTCTCACTCTTATCTCTTTGTGTGTGTCTCTCCCATGTTCCTCCCCTCCCTCACTCCCCACATTACTTTTGTTTCCCTGCAGCCACTTGTGTTTCCCGTGTAAACCGCCAGCCAGACCGGGGCTGTGTTGATTAGTATATGTGTATGTATCCCATTATATGTTTTCCTTGATGTCCCTTTGAAATAAACATTCCTTTTTTTATTAAACTCTTGTCTCCCTCTCTTTCTCTACTCTTGGAGAGGGTATGTAAACCTGACTGTAGCGCATATCGAACCTCAGACTGAGGGTGACACCAAGGTGACCCTTGTGGCACGTGGTGACCCCTAGTTCAACTAACTCGGCTAATTCCCCTGAATTTAAGAATCGAGTGTATATTGGGGTACCGACCTCCCAATAGTCACGCGTGGAAGGGGTTTCTCCTGCTAACACAAGGGTCCCTCGCCATAACATGCACAGAGCTGCCTGCTCAGCATAGCATCTATGAAGCCAGACTAGGTTGATGACTGGCTGAATTTGTAGGCAAAAAATTGATGGGGCACATGTGCTATGAGCAGTTTGGGACAGACAGTTGCCAGATCAAAAATTTCAGAAATAAGGGACCCTACAGGTTTAGGGATACTGGAATAAGGGATAACCATTATGTTCCATGGAGCTGTGGTGGTCAGAATAGAGACATCCTGCATGTAACTAAGTGTTGTTCATTATGTTCTGTAGAGCTGTAGGACTCTGAAATAAGGAATGGCTGGCAATCTAGGGACAGAGTACACAGCAGGTGAGTCCAGGGTTCAAGTTTGTTTGCAGCCAGCCCTTGCCCTCCACTCCTCACAAATCCACTGTCAAGTGTGTCCCCTTTGGCCCCTTCTCTTGGAGACCCACCTCAGGGAACCACCATTGCCCTGACTTAACCCTCTGTTTCCCCTACTGGTCATTGGGAACTCTTCACAATTCTCTGTCAATTAAAACCAATGGGAGCTGAGCCGCTGACTTACTGAGAGAAGATTGCGCACCAACTGTTTGCTTGGAATCAGTGATGTATTAATTTGACCATGAACAGGGGGTTGGACTAGATGACCCTCAATGTTCCTTTCTGCCCAGAAATTCTTTGGTTCTATATTTTTATCAGCACCAGTACCTTGTTCAAGTTGCCTGTTGGCATACTGTATTCCTCTGAATATCTGTGTGTATCCTGAAAGAAACAGTATTCTTAAGAATTATTGTTACTACCTGAACATCAGGATTTTGAGTACTGCAACATCACTCCCAGAAGCAATGCCTAAGGTTTGTCTCATTCATCAAAGGGTTGGTGGTTCTGAATATTTCCTGAAATACTGTATCTCCATTACTGTTAGACAGCTTATTGGCTGCGAACTGGATGGCAGGATGGATATTGCACTTTCCTGGAGACATAACAGGGAAACATAATGAGTGCTTCCACCCCACACCCCCTTCTTTGCCTTGGGTGCATTGGCTGCTCAAACTGCAGCTTAGGTAACTGACTTCTCATGCGGATGCAGAATACTTTTTCAGTAGGGCTAATGCTTTTGGGTTTACAAAGCGAGATAAGAAAAATTAAGGGAGCTCTGTGGTTTTGATGAAATGCTGAGCCAGTGTTCAGTGAAGTAGGCACAATGAATTCATCATCACCAAATACCTAATAGGAAGGGGAGTGGGAGCGGTGAGTGTACATTTAAAACCCAAGCCGAGAAAGCTTGTTAGATGGTGAATTTTAGGAGTGGGACACAGGGCTTTTTTTCGGTTTCATTCCCCACTCCCTCCCCCCCCCCCCTTTTTGGATCCCTGTTTCAGTTTTCAGATTAAGGTTCTGTTTCTTTCCCCATTGAAGTCAATGGGGAGGGAAACTGGACTGAAGA
Organism: Sphenodon punctatus; assembly: GCA_003113815.1. Taxonomy (NCBI): domain Eukaryota; kingdom Metazoa; phylum Chordata; class Lepidosauria; order Sphenodontia; family Sphenodontidae; genus Sphenodon; species Sphenodon punctatus. The sequence continues at coordinate 3,588,477 of QEPC01008061.1, forward strand.
ACGAAAACAAGGGTCTGGGACAGAAAAAAAACTCTGTCCCTAATCTCCCCACCCCTGTCCCCTAGGACAGGGGGTCCAACCTCCCTCACCCCCATTCCCCAGGGCCCATTACCAGCCTCAAAGGGTGGAGATCCATGTCCCTAACATAACCCTTTGGGCCAGTCTTTATCCCCACCCTCCGGGGCCCTGCCAGCTGGCATGTACTTACTCAGAGGAGCTGCCATCTCTGCTGCTGGCCAGGTCTTCTCTGCTGCTGGGCAGCCAGGTGGGGCTACCTCTTGTGCTGGTAGGCTGGGCTGGGCCACCTCCACAGTCAGGCAGGGCTGCCTCTGCTGCTGGGCAAATGCTGTGGTTGTGGGAGGCCAGCCGGCAGGCCTTCTTCCCAGGGCGCACAGCTGGAGCTCCCTGCTCCAGTAACGCACCTGCATAAAATGGCCACTGGGGGCATTATTCGCATGTCAGCCCTTTTCCAACAGGGAGCACATTCCCACATACAGCAAATAAGTGCTTGTTTCTTTCCCCCGCATAATTTAATGCTGTGGGAAAGTCTCCATGCGCTTAATTTGCTGCACTTGCGTTTGTTAAACAAACGCATGAGAGGGCAGCGAAAACCTACCTTTGTAGAAGCGCATGTCCAGAGACCCGCATGACTCCTGCTGTGAGAACGCTGTTCCCCTTGCGCATGGCCGGAAGTCCTCTCTTCACTTCCGGGTTCCCCCGCCACCGTTTATGGAGCCGCCGCTGCTGCCTCCATCCCCACGGGCTTTGCGGGCTTCAGGGTGTCATCCAGCTGGTGTCTGCTTCTTTTGGCTTGTGCTTGTTCTCATTGTTGAATGGATTTCCTTAGGCCCCCGTAGTGGCTGCTTATGGAGCCGCTGCCGCCACTGCCTCCTTCCCCGCATAATTCAGGTTAGTAAGAATGTCACTAGCGCATTCTGTAAAGTAGCTTGAATGCGCTAGTGACATGCTGGTGTGAATGAATGTAGGCGCATTTTTAAATTGCCTGCATTCACAAACACCAGCGTGTTTCTGTATGTGGGAATGCGCTCAGTGGCTCTCTGGACTGACCTGGGGTGGGAAACAGCAGCAGCAACACCTCCCTGGACCAGGGAGGAGCACTGAGAAAAAGTGCCCACGGCCAGAGAGCCAACCCACCACCTGCACACCGTGGGTAGGGTGCGGCGCTCAACAAATGTGCGGGCAGGCAGCCCTGTCCTGCTCCCCCCGCCCCACTATGACGGACAGCCATGGTGGCCCGTGCCCCGAGGCAGGGATGACGGGGCTGAACAAATGTGGTAGCCCACGTTAGCCTGTGTGGGCAGGCATTAGCCTGGGCTGTGTCCTTGCAGATTATTCAAGGAAAATTTGAAAATTAATACAGTTTGAAAATTAATACAAGTTCCACAGGCTGGATGGGACTTGGGGTGAGGATTGTTAAGGGGTATGTTCAAGATGGGCCAGATAATGGATATATGCCCTGGATCCTTCCCCTATCCTTGAGTGCATGCCCCCATCTCTACTCCCTTCCCTTGAATTCACTCTCTTAGTTCTTGGTGTTAGGGGTTAGATCCATGGGCTAGGGGAATTGGGAAAAGGACTAAATAAACAGCTTCAGGATGGATTTTGCCTATGGGCTGGAGGTCCTCCCGAGCTTAATCTACATGAATGCAGATGGGATTTTAAAGTATCAGAGCAGCTAGAAGGAAGGAGAGGAGAAAATGTTTTCATTACATTTAGCAGCTGACCCTGAACTTCATGTTGGGGGAACAAAGTGGTGTCAAGTTCCAGACATAATAATCCAAGGGTATGAAGATAACCAGAAAATGTGAATCCAGATTTCACAGTTATAAGCTAGTCTGTGAACAGGTGAGTCATATATGATAAAGTGGTGCATGGTCACATGGATGATGTAAATGGATCTTGCTGCTAAAGAGCCGACTCACAAATATTATGCTTCTGTGTACTCATGGGGAATCCCTTTTTACTCTTGGAAGAATCTAGTTAGGTTCTGCATTATACCTAGAAGAAAAATCCATACTCAAAAACTCTTTGTTGTAAGACTCTTACAAATTCAATCATGCTCCAAAAATCATGGAAATTGTAAGTTAAGGCTCCTGCCTTAACCTCTGTGCCATGTAAACAGTCAAGACATTGTACAGTCTCGTATATTATGCTCACAACCTAAGCTCCACACTTTGTCTTGGTCTTTCATTCTAATCCAATTCCCCTGCAGGTTTCGGGCAATGCCGAAGCTGAGGACAGTGCTATATAAAGGTTTTTTTAAAATTAAAAGTTGGTACATATTGAAATTAATAAAATGGAATGCATGTTGGAAGGATTGGAGGTAAGAGCAATATCATTTTGGAAATAAATCCTGTCGTCATGCACAGATCCCATTAAGTGGCTGTGAAAGAGTACAGCAGAACTGCATCTTTGGGAGCGGAAGGCAGGAGTGTGTGGAATAATGGGTAAAACCAGATGTGACAGCGGCCTGCTTTGCCCTGCGGGCTGCTGTCACATTTAGTTCAAGGCCATCAGATGTTGACCTGGGGTATCCTGGGTCATGTTGGCTGCTAGCCCAGGGTGACACCTCAGCAACCAGCCAAAGTAACAGCCTGGGGTAGGACCCACCTGACAGGGTCAAAGTGGTCCATCCTGGAGCTGCATGTATGTTTCTGGGCCAGTCTGCCACCATGGCTGTCCGTCATGGTGGTGGGAGTCACTGGGTGGGGGTGACTGACCAGCTGCATGTTCCCCATTCTCTCTGCTCCTGGGCTGTGCTGTTATCATCCTGACCGGGAGCATGCATGTTGTACTCTGGCCGTCACACACCCTGTTCATCCAGGCTGCCTGTCCTGGGTAAGACTAGGATGCAGCAGCCTGGCTGTCACTTGTAGCTTCACCTAGTAAGTAAGGCACCAGGAAGAGTCAGTAGAATGACAGGGAGGAACAGGGAAAGGGTGAAACAACAAGAAACTGGGTGGGATGACAGGAGGAATGACAAATAGTTAGAACAAAAAGATTTTGAGTAAAATAACTGATACAGAAGAAAGTTAGGATACCATTGGGAGCACCCCTATAATTTCACCCAGTTCCCATAGCTGCCTCCCTGTCATTCCACTCCCTATAGCCTCCTTCCCCAAGACTCCTGGGTTCTCTGTTAAAGGGTTGGGAGCTAGTGGCTTAGAGCAGGAGGGAGCTGGAACCAGGACTCCTCAGTTCTGTGGAAGGGCAGTAGGAACCAGTAGGTAAGAGGCAAGGGCTGTGAATCATTACTCAGCTGTCCCATTCACCCCCTCCTGTCCCCAGCTTCAGTGTTATCCCTAACCTGCAGAGGAAGAGGGTTGGGACTGAAAGACCCAGACAATGTGTGGGTGCATGAAACCTAAGTTGCAAGCAAGCACAATAGGCGAGACTGTACAACATCTTTACTGCTTACATGGCACAGATGTTAAGGAGGGAGCCGCCCCTGTCATGTCTGTTGGGGCTGCGCAGCTCACCACAGCCCACGGTGAAACAATTGACACCAGGGTCGGATTCACTGTGGTGAATCTCACCACGTCACATCTGAAATCACCCACAGATCCTGGAAGGAGTGATCCCGGGATGCTCCACTTATGTGTAGATGGGGCGGGGGGGGGGGAGGGCAGGGTTCGACTGTTTCCAATGTGATTTCCATCACACAATGCAGGGCTGGAACCCCACGCCCAGTTGGATGCGTGGGAGGTGGGGGGGGTGGCGGCGAGGGGCTGGCACAGCCAGCCCAGCAGGAGGGGGAGGGAGCAGGACCCCAGCGGGGAAGGGGGACCCAGCAGCCCAAAGAGACAGGAGGCAGCACAAGGCACAGTGAAGTACAACAGGTGTTTATTGAGGACACAAGCAGCACCGGGCCGGCACAGAGCCATATAGAGTGGGAGCACGCGGGGTGAGGGCGCGGGAGAAGGGGCTGCAGCAGGGGGGGCACGGGGCCCAGTTCGTGAGGGAGGGAACCACCAAAATGGCTCACCACAGAGGCCACACGGAGGGGTTCGTGGTGGCGGTAGTGGGTCCCAGGCAAGGGGGCGATAGGCAGGCAGCCGGCAGAGGGTCCCAGGGGGTCCAGTTGTCCGGAAGAGGCAGCAGGTGGTGGCGCGAGCACCCAGGCCACTGACGGAATGGAGGCGCCGAGGAGGCAGCCGGATGACAGATGGGGCTGGAGCGCCCTACACCCAGCTGGCGGGAGCCTTAACTTAAATCATGTTTCAAAAAGCATGGACATTGTATTTGTAAGGACCTTCACTTCTCTCTTAAACCAAAGGATTTTGAGTGTAGAATTTCCTCATTTTTTGAGAGGATTTGCAATAAAGAAAATGTTTGCAATGCAGAAAATTCCTACTGCTATCACACTACAATGATGAGCAGTGTAACAGTGAAATTTCAGAATTACAAAGGTTCACTGTGTATTGAAATATGCCTACCTCTGGGGTGGTGGCAGCCATAAAAAATCCTAAAGTCATTGCAGATCCAGCTCACATGCACAGCACCCCAGCCAGCTACACACATTCACACACAGTCACATGCACAATTTCTCACCCACCATATCACTGCAATGGACCACCCATCTCCATACATATATGCACACTCACATGCACAACTATCCCCCCACAACCCAAACAAGAGGCCACAAGCGGATTTTGGGAACAGACATAACAGGATTTATTGTCACCCATTACATGGTATTGTGAAGGGTGGGGGGCTGTCAACAGGTCTACTCAGTTGCCTGCCATCTGGGCGACAATACACCGACACAGAGCATCCTGGTTCTCCTCAGATATGCTCCAGAACACGCCACCCTGGACGTGTTGGTAGAGGGGCATGGGATCCTCTCTCTGCACCGGTGGGAGGTAGTGAAGGGCAGCTCCCCCAGTCTCACAGACATTGTGCATGATGCAGGCTGCCAGTACAAGGATGGGGGTAAGTTCCAGATCGAACTGGCTCCTGTTCATGAGCAGGTGCCAACGCTCCTTGAGCAGCCTGAATGCCCGCTCCACCACGCTCCAAGCCGATGAGGGCCATTCATTGATAATCTGGCACTCCGCTGTGCGCACAACGGGATAGGCCCTCATGAGCCACGGGCTCAGCAGGTAGGTGGGGTCCTCTATCACCACTGGGGCCATGGAGACCCCCTTGATGACACAGTACAGGTGGGGCTATCTCTCCATCAAACATGAGTGCATAGAAGGGGGAGGCCCGCAGTATGCAAGCATCATGGCTCCTCCCAGAGTGGCTGGTATAGACATCGGTAAACAAAGCCCGGTAATCCACCATGGCCTGGAGATTGAGAACACCTGCTTCCGATTTAGGTAGTCCGTCTTGGCGTGTGGGGGCTGGTCGATAGGGATGTGGGTGCTGTCTATCGCCCCTATGCAATGGGGGAAGCCCACGTCCTCGTCGAAGCCATGGATCACAACCTCTGGATCCCGGCGCTGTATGACCCACTCAAGCAGTAGCTCAAATAGCAGGTCACACACATCATGGAGCGCCCTGTTAACGGTCGCGGTCCCCACCCTGAACTGCTCCCCAGTGCTCTGACAGGTGTCTGGCGTGGCCAGTTTCCACACGGCCATGGCCATGCACATCCCTGGTGGCAGTGGATACCACATGTTGGTCTCGCACCTTCGGAGATGTGGATTCAGGAGCTTCCCAAACCAGGCGAACAGCGATCGGTTCATGCAGAAGTGGTCCGTCCATTCCTCATCTATCCAGGTGGCCAGCATATTCTCCCACCATTCATTGGTATGAGAGCGCATCCAATTCAGCCTCTGCATTGGGACAGTGACATGGCAGCCGTAGACAATGAGTGGCCACCGGGACAGTACCAGGTGCATGTCCTGGGACACCGCTGTTCCAAACATGGACTGTCAGCAGACAGCTACCCTCCGCGCCCACAACAATGATGCAGCTCGGCGCAGGTTGGTCACTCTCCTGCGCTGGATACCATGGTTGCAGAAGCGGTGACCTGGCAGTAGTAGCTCAAGTCATTGCTCCAACACCAGCACCAGGATCATGAAGCAGGAGGACAGGACCGTTAACAGGACAGGTCTCCCCTCAGGGGGCTCATCAACAGGTAGCATGGTACCACCCACAACACTCACACTCTGTGGGGGGGGAAACCACCCTAGAAGCTACCTGCCTAGGTGTTACATGGCTGGGGGACCTAACCCAGGCCCGTGCAGCTGTGACTGCATCCCCTTTACCCACCCACCCACCCACCCTGTGAGCGGCCTCTGTACCTAGCAATCACCTGGCTGCTATCCGTTACCCCTGGCCCCAAGCCCTGTGTGCCCTGCACACCCANGGGGGGGGGGGAGGGCAGGGTTCGACTGTTTCCAATGTGATTTCCATCACACAATGCAGGGCTGGAACCCCACGCCCAGTTGGATGCGTGGGAGGTGGGGGGGGTGGCGGCGAGGGGCTGGCACAGCCAGCCCAGCAGGAGGGGGAGGGAGCAGGACCCCAGCGGGGAAGGGGGACCCAGCAGCCCAAAGAGACAGGAGGCAGCACAAGGCACAGTGAAGTACAACAGGTGTTTATTGAGGACACAAGCAGCACCGGGCCGGCACAGAGCCATATAGAGTGGGAGCACGCGGGGTGAGGGCGCGGGAGAAGGGGCTGCAGCAGGGGGGGCACGGGGCCCAGTTCGTGAGGGAGGGAACCACCAAAATGGCTCACCACAGAGGCCACACGGAGGGGTTCGTGGTGGCGGTAGTGGGTCCCAGGCAAGGGGGCGATAGGCAGGCAGCCGGCAGAGGGTCCCAGGGGGTCCAGTTGTCCGGAAGAGGCAGCAGGTGGTGGCGCGAGCACCCAGGCCACTGACGGAATGGAGGCGCCGAGGAGGCAGCCGGATGACAGATGGGGCTGGAGCGCCCTACACCCAGCTGGCGGGAGCCTTAACTTAAATCATGTTTCAAAAAGCATGGACATTGTATTTGTAAGGACCTTCACTTCTCTCTTAAACCAAAGGATTTTGAGTGTAGAATTTCCTCATTTTTTGAGAGGATTTGCAATAAAGAAAATGTTTGCAATGCAGAAAATTCCTACTGCTATCACACTACAATGATGAGCAGTGTAACAGTGAAATTTCAGAATTACAAAGGTTCACTGTGTATTGAAATATGCCTACCTCTGGGGTGGTGGCAGCCATAAAAAATCCTAAAGTCATTGCAGATCCAGCTCACATGCACAGCACCCCAGCCAGCTACACACATTCACACACAGTCACATGCACAATTTCTCACCCACCATATCACTGCAATGGACCACCCATCTCCATACATATATGCACACTCACATGCACAACTATCCCCCCACAACCCAAACAAGAGGCCACAAGCGGATTTTGGGAACAGACATAACAGGATTTATTGTCACCCATTACATGGTATTGTGAAGGGTGGGGGGCTGTCAACAGGTCTACTCAGTTGCCTGCCATCTGGGCGACAATACACCGACACAGAGCATCCTGGTTCTCCTCAGATATGCTCCAGAACACGCCACCCTGGACGTGTTGGTAGAGGGGCATGGGATCCTCTCTCTGCACCGGTGGGAGGTAGTGAAGGGCAGCTCCCCCAGTCTCACAGACATTGTGCATGATGCAGGCTGCCAGTACAAGGATGGGGGTAAGTTCCAGATCGAACTGGCTCCTGTTCATGAGCAGGTGCCAACGCTCCTTGAGCAGCCTGAATGCCCGCTCCACCACGCTCCAAGCCGATGAGGGCCATTCATTGATAATCTGGCACTCCGCTGTGCGCACAACGGGATAGGCCCTCATGAGCCACGGGCTCAGCAGGTAGGTGGGGTCCTCTATCACCACTGGGGCCATGGAGACCCCCTTGATGACACAGTACAGGTGGGGCTATCTCTCCATCAAACATGAGTGCATAGAAGGGGGAGGCCCGCAGTATGCAAGCATCATGGCTCCTCCCAGAGTGGCTGGTATAGACATCGGTAAACAAAGCCCGGTAATCCACCATGGCCTGGAGATTGAGAACACCTGCTTCCGATTTAGGTAGTCCGTCTTGGCGTGTGGGGGCTGGTCGATAGGGATGTGGGTGCTGTCTATCGCCCCTATGCAATGGGGGAAGCCCACGTCCTCGTCGAAGCCATGGATCACAACCTCTGGATCCCGGCGCTGTATGACCCACTCAAGCAGTAGCTCAAATAGCAGGTCACACACATCATGGAGCGCCCTGTTAACGGTCGCGGTCCCCACCCTGAACTGCTCCCCAGTGCTCTGACAGGTGTCTGGCGTGGCCAGTTTCCACACGGCCATGGCCATGCACATCCCTGGTGGCAGTGGATACCACATGTTGGTCTCGCACCTTCGGAGATGTGGATTCAGGAGCTTCCCAAACCAGGCGAACAGCGAACGGTTCATGCAGAAGTGGTCCGTCCATTCCTCATCTATCCAGGTGGCCAGCATATTCTCCCACCATTCATTGGTATGAGAGCGCATCCAATTCAGCCTCTGCATTGGGACAGTGACATGGCAGCCGTAGACAATGAGTGGCCACCGGGACAGTACCAGGTGCATGTCCTGGGACACCGCTGTTCCAAACATGGACTGTCAGCAGACAGCTACCCTCCGCGCCCACAACAATGATGCAGCTCGGCGCAGGTTGGTCACTCTCCTGCGCTGGATACCATGGTTGCAGAAGCGGTGACCTGGCAGTAGTAGCTCAAGTCATTGCTCCAACACCAGCACCAGGATCATGAAGCAGGAGGACAGGACCGTTAACAGGACAGGTCTCCCCTCAGGGGGCTCATCAACAGGTAGCATGGTACCACCCACAACACTCACACTCTGTGGGGGGGGAAACCACCCTAGAAGCTACCTGCCTAGGTGTTACATGGCTGGGGGACCTAACCCAGGCCCGTGCAGCTGTGACTGCATCCCCTTTACCCACCCACCCACCCACCCTGTGAGCGGCCTCTGTACCTAGCAATCACCTGGCTGCTATCCGTTACCCCTGGCCCCAAGCCCTGTGTGCCCTGCACACCCACACCATGCCTCCCATGTCCCCGGCTACCCACAGCGTGTCCCAGGGTCCTAGGGACGGCTGCACAGATAGACCTGCTGAGCACGCCTGCCAACCCCCTCCGCTGCACCTGCACCCCATTCTGGACATCAGCACCAATGATCTATCACAGAGTCACCTCACTATGGCCTCTCATTCACCTCGCTCACCCCACCTCTCACTCTACACCCCATGCCCAGCTGCAGTTACCAGCACACATATGTACTGTGGCAGTCCGTGCTGTCTGTTGTGCGATTGGCATGTTACCATGGGTGTGTTCCGCGTACCTGATGGGGCATGCCATGGGCCTTGGGGTGCTCCAGGACTCCTCTGTGGGCTGGGGGACCCCCCACCCCCTGTGCCCCTGTTATGACCCAGTGCGATCCCTGGCCAGTGCGCATCTGGCCCAACCTTGCTTCGGTCACATCGCTTGAAGGCCACAGCAATGTGCAGCTGTGTCCCATCATATACAGTGCATGGAGTGTCTCGTTAGCTCCCTGCTAGAGGCAGCCATGGCGTTGCTGATCTGTCAGCGCTACCACTGGAATGCACCCGCCAGGTGCGTGGGGCAGGGATTCACAGGGCCTTGCAGCCATCCCACTATCAGCTGTGAACGGCCGCAGCCCGGCTAGCACTGCACAGCTTCTTGCACCTCACTCAAGCACAGCCACTCTCCATAGGATCCCTGTGCATGCCGCGGCGCAGCCCTTGGAACAGTCATGGCTGGGTGCAGAACAGGCCCCGAGGCCGGCAGTGGTGCAGGGGAGGAGTGGTTGCCTTGTGCCAACATGCTGTTGGGAATGCTGTGGCAGAGCCACAATGTCCAGCTGCTGATGAACGACCCCCTGTCGGTGACAGATGGCTTCGCTCTCCTGTCGCAGCACATGTGGGTGATGGGCCATCCATTCGGGGGTCTGGCTTGCAGGAGGCATGCCAGGGAGCTTGGCTTCACCTTCCTTCAACAGCCTCTTTGGAACCAACCATCCACAGTTGCAGTTCCCTGGACCGCACCGGAGATCACGGCTGTTTGCCTGGTGGCATCACATCTGGAGTATGGGCTGGCCCTTCAGGCCAGGGATCCCCATGTTGCTACTGCATCCTACTACATGCCTGTGGCATCTCCCATCTGCGATTGAACTGCCAGGCACTTCTTGGGTAACTGGTAGGGGTGGGACTACTGGATCTACCGGTATCCGATACTGCCGGTGTTGGGTGAACCGGCAGTATCAGATTAAACCCAGTAATCCCGGTAAATTACCAGATTCCCCCCATACCGGATTTTTTACATTGCGGCCATTCAAATGAATCCGGGTTCCCCAGAAGGCCTAGTAGTCTGCTCAAGCCGGCAGCAGCCACAGCCAGCGCTGAAGCCGCCGGAGTGCCGCCGCTGCCGCCCGGAGCTCAAGGTAGGCAATGGCATTGGGGAGGTAGGGTGATCCCTGGGGTGGGTGTGTGTTTTAAACCATCCCCACCCCAGGGATCAGTTAAGTACCGGTACACTTACCTGCTGCTGCAGTGCTGATGTGGGCTCTGGGTCACCGGCGGCGGCCCAGAGCCTGCACTAGGGGACTTAGGGGAATTTTTTGTTGTTGTTTAAATCCAGGGTGGGTGGGGGGTGTCCCCCCTTCCACCCGCACAGTCTGGGAGGGGGGAGGTTTTTGTTTTTTAATTTTTTTCATTGATTTCAATGGGGACAGTTCCCCATTGAAATCAATGGAAAAGATCTGGTACCAGTAAACCGGTATTAATCCGGTAAACCGTTTTAAAAAAAATCTGGGAACCGGTAAAACCGGTACCCGGTATTTGCCCTCATGTCCCACCCCTAGTAACTGGGTCTGCTACCCACCGATGTTGGAGGACCCCTGCTGACCGGGACCCCAGCGACATGTGAACTTGGCACCCTCCGATCGGTGATGAACCTATGACTTATGAAGGCTGTCACTGCCATGGGGAACCACCTCCTGCCCCGTTTCATGGTGGATGCACCTTAACCCGGATCTCCTTGCCTTTTGCCGGCAATGTAAAACCTGGTTATTCCGCCAGGAATTTTGGGGGTGGGGGTGTTATGATGGGATGGGTTATATGACTTTGGGTGGGTAAATGATTATTCACAGATCTGGATTTTATGCTGATGATTCATGTTATATATTTTTGGATTTGTTATAATTGTTTTTATTTTTTTATATTACTGTTAGCCACCTCAAGTCACTGTTAGGAGAGAGGGGCGGGATACAAATGTATTAAATAAATACTCTGGGCCCAGCAAAAAATTGTTTGGGGCCTGGAACCACATCACTTTCCATTTCCTCTATACCAGCCCATCTCCGATGACAAGAAATGCTGAACTGCTGCTGTAGACTGCCCAGACACTTGCTCAATTTTCATAATAAATGCCAGCATTTACATTTGCTGGAACTGGAAGACAAAACTAATCCAAGGTTTGATCGGAGGTATTTGTTCATATGTGACTGCCTTGAAAACTGGGTCTCCCCACGAGTCAAGAAACAGAAGCTTCCCTATTTTCTTATCTCATATTACCATTCAATTTGTGTTATTAACATGAGCTATCAAAGCACCAGAGCCTTGGTCTTTTCGGTGTGGCTTATGCCAATAGACAATACAACCGTTTGCAAGGCTGCAGCCTCTGGGAAAGGCAGCAAACAGGACAAAACAAGACAACAGATGGCTTAAAGAAAGGGTGTAATTTCAAGAAATTTGCTGTCTAGAAGAGGTATTTCCAGCAGAAATCTCCTGTTTCTGTCTCCGAATGTGCAGGTGAGAGAGAGAACACGCGCTAGCTGCCACACACAGCAGATAACCATTCCTACCATTAATGCAGCAACCTGAATGGCTTGATTCGACTATTGCCCTCACACTGAATAATACTGTATGCTATGAATAGTGAAATTGTCTTGAACAGGAATCCTTAAGCTTTCATCTCCACTGGGAGTGCATTCCACAGTGACAGCATGGTTGCCAAAAACACCCGCCTGTCTGTCCGGACCCGCCAATTACGTGGGATGTCCAGGAGGACACCCCCAGATGACCACAAGGGCTGCTCAGGAGCCCAGGGAATGAGGCAGTCGCTCAAATAAGCAGGGACCAGGATGTGTAGGGATTTAAAGGTCAAACCAGCTCCTTGAATTGGGCCCAGAAGACAATAGGCAGCCAGAGAAGCACCAGTTGAATATGCTCCCTGCGACCTGTCCCAGTAAGCAGGTGGGCTGCTGCATTTTGCACCAGCTTTAGTCTCCGGACCATCAGCATGGGTAGCCCCACATAGAGTGCTTTACAGTAGTCCAGCCTCGAGGTGATGAATGCATGGATGACAGTGGCGAGATCGGAGTCTGAGACGTATGGGTGGAGCCTCTTCACCAGATGCAATTGTCAAAAGGTGCTTCCAACCACAGCCAATGTCTGTAAATCCAGGCGCAGCTGCAGATCCAGGAGCACAGCCAGGCTCCACACATGAGAAACGAACAGAGGACAGCGCTCCCCCCACCAGTAATGGGAGTTTCCCCCTCCCCTGGAGCACCGATGCCACCCACCAACATTACCTCTGTCTTGTTGGGATTAAGTTTCAATTAGCTCAACCTCATCCAGTCCCCCACAGCAGCCAAGCACCGGGACAGCAATGAGACTGTAGGGCCTGGGTCAGTTGAAAAAGAAAGATACAGTTGGGTGTCGTCGGCATATTGATGGCAACAGACTCCGCAACTGCGCAAAACCTCCCCAAGTGACTGCATATACATGTTGAATAAGAGTGGAACCCTGCAGAACCCCACACAGGAAACCTCCAGGGAACGATGTACAGTCCCCTAGTACCACCCGCTGAGATCTACCTGCTAGATAAGAATGGAATCACTATAAGACAGGGTGAGTGTGTGCAGCTGGGAGAGGAGGGGCTTGGAACAGGGGACAAGCTACCGCTTGGGCCCACTCATTGGCTGTCTTCATCTTCCCCCCTAGGTATATTATACAGGGGCTGGGGCCCTTTGGGCACCAGTCCTTGGGCGGCAGCCTGAAGGGCGACACCCAAAGGGTGTCGGCTGTTAGCGGGGCCGTTTGTGGGGCCATGTTGGAGTTGGCGTCACCCCCCTTCGTTGTATGTCTGCTGACTTGGATGTAGCTGATTTGTCTGAAGTCTGGAATAGCACTCTCCAACTTGACTCTCCACCTGTCACTGGAGCTCCTGCCAGGGGAGAGTCATTTTCCACCTCCCTGGTTGTTACTGCTTCACTTCCTGCCGGGCCAGCCAGACCCTCCACCGCTGCACCGGGAGTCTCGATCCACCTGCAGGGAAGGAAAGGGAAGGATCTATGAGTGTGGGGGAGCAGGGGTCACTGCACCAGGGTCCCCACCCCCTCCTCTCCAGCCCCCACCTCACCCCGTCCGCCACCGGAAGCTGACCCAGAGACTCTTAAGGATTCCACCTGCGGTGGTTCCGCAGGCTGCCCGCCACGACTGCAAGGGGGGGGGGTATGTTTATTGTCAGGGGTCCTTTTTCCATCTGGGACCAAGTTGCTCGACGGGTGGATACATATTTACTTGTAGAGGAGGTGAAGTGGAGTTCTTTGGACAAAATGACTAAAAAAGGGAAACAAAACATCATCACTAGAGCCCGTGGGAGGCAATTAAAACTTACTAATTTTGTTGTTGTTGTCGTCAAAGTTTTAACCCTGACGACAGAGAGGGATCTTTTCAGACCTCTCTGGACAGTGCTCTGGTGGCAGCTCTGGTGCTCTGGTGGACATTTTCCAACAGGCCCTCCCCCGCCCCCTATCTGAGCCATTGGAGCCAACTACAGCTTTGTCCGCCCAGCTGGTTCCCCCATGTGGGGGGCTGGAGCCCCAAGTTCCATTACTGGGGTATGAAGGGGGGAATAATATGCACCACATTGTGGACACACCATGTCAGGACCTTGGGGGTGCATTGACAGTGCTTTCGGCTGGGGTCAAGGGGATAGAGTCCCAGCTTTTGGCACTTCAACCCCAGTTGCAGGAGATGTTGAATCTCTATAGACCTTTGGAGGCCACCTTGAAGGAGATGCTGGCCAGCCACTCTAGCCAGGGGATAGGTGGCCCTACGTCAACTTTAGAGTCACGTGAATCTTCTGCCACGCCATCCCTTACATTGGGTCGCAGTGACAGGATGATCCTCCCCCTGGTAGATTGGCCTAATCATCAGGTAATCCATGAAGCCCTCACATTGAGGATTCTGCCATTGTCCAATGGGCATATACTCCTTTGGGATACGAAGGTTAGGGTACTCCGCCATTTGAGTGCCATATTGGGACACAGGGTCCCAGTTCACAACCTGGAACGGGTGGTATATCTACCCTTCCTGGGTTGGGAACAGACGGTTGTTCTCTATTTTCGCTCCCAGTCCATGGCCAATAACCTACGCTCTCATTCCTCTCTTTTGGCTTCATGGGCAATTATCATATCTAGGGTTTTCCGTAATCCTGGTACTTGTGCGCCTGGTCAAAGTCAGTCTGGTCCCCCCCAGGCCGCTTCAGGGTGCTATACACCAGCCCCCCAAGGAAGTTGCACAGTTCCCAGGTGATGGAGCAGGCTCCCACTCCTTCCCCTATGGAAACTAAGGAATCCAACACTCAACCACCTGCACATTTTCAGGTCATGCTCAGGCGGATATAAGTTTGTCATCAGCCCCAGTTCCTCTGGTGGCAGGAACCTCCCTTGTGGGGGACCTTACTGCTGCTGCTTCCTCCCAAGGCCTTGGGGCAGTGGGGGAAGGGAGCTGCTCCTGGGGGTTCTCTTTGGATCCCTTAGCAGTGTCAGCTGTTCAGTCAACAGACCTAATGGCTGTGGGCCCTAGCCCAGCCCTCAGTCAGTCCGGCTCCTTATGACTACTGGATAGAGAGCCTGTCAAACAACTGCGTATATGTTCATGGAACATAGCTGGTTGGGACAGGCATAAGAGTGACCCTGATTTTTTGGCCTTCATTAATGACTATCAGATTGTCTTACTTCAGGAGACTTGGGCCACCACGCCCTTATGCCTAGAGGCCCAGACCAAGTGCACATAGAATTTCTGAAAGCTTATAAGTCGTGGTGGGTTCCTCTTTTAGCTAAGCTCTTCACTACAATTAATCATTTGGGAAGGATTCCCATTCAGTGGTCAAAGGCAATAGTGGTTCCCATCTACAAAAAAGGACAGCGGTCGGATCCAGCTAATTATTGCCCGATCAGTCTCCTTTGTGTTGTTGGGAAGGTTTATGCAAAAGTCCTTCTTGCAAAACTTACATCCTGGATGAGACAGGAAAAGATCATTCACCCAGAGCAAGCTGGCTTCCAAGCAGGTCGCTCTACTTTAGAGCAATGTTGCCTGTTGGATTACTTAGTCAGCAAGTACTAGGCCCGGAATCACTCTTTTTTTGTGGTCTTCTTAGATCTGAAGGCCGCGTTTGATTCCCTAGATAGGAATATACTCTGGGACAAGCTTCAAAGGTCTACGATGGACAGAAGGCTTCTTTGGCTGATCCAGGCTCTGTACTCTGGCTCTTCCCTAGTGGTAAGGGTAGCCCAGATGGCCATGTGACAAACTCAGTTTCCATCCAGCGAGGCATTAGACAGGGTTGCGTCCTCGTGCCGACTCTTTTCAATCTCTATATAAATTATAGTATTCCTGAGACGTCCAGCTTGGCACATTTCCCCCCCAAGGTTGCAACCAGGTCTCTGGGGTGTCTCTTGTATGCCGACGACATTGCCCTTCTTTCCCAAACCCACATAGGACTTATGAGACAGATGCGGGCCTTTTCAAACTACTGTAAATCCAATAAATTAACAATAAAATTATTCAAAATCTAAAGTCCTGGTATTTACCAATAGAAGGAAGGTATACAGTTGGGAGATAGGGGGCCACACAATTCAACAACTGACCTCCTACCGGTATTTGGGACTGCTCTTCCACAAATCTGGTAGCTGGAGGGAACACATTTCGGAGGCAATTACGGCAATCAAGGGCTCTCTTTATGCCCTACTTAGTGTTTTTTTACCAGGCAGGGCAGAGATTCCATCTCTTCTGCCTTACAGGTGTTTAATGCTAAAGTTGGTGGGCAACTAGTACCAACTACTATATGGAGCAGAATTGTGGACTGTATTCTACACCCACCGATTAAATCCAGTCCAGGCTAAATACCTCTCAGCCTTACTTGGTAACCCTATTGGTATCCCTCAAGCCATTCTCTGGCTGGAATTGGGACAGAAAGGCTGGGCCCAATTAGCCGTCGAATCTGCCCTAAAATTCTGGTGGAAAATCCACTATGTCTGTACTTCTGAGTTAGTCAAAGAGATGCTGAAGGACGTATGGGCCAGTCCCTGGCAACAGAAAATTTGCTCTTACCTACGTACCATAGGACTCTCAGTTGAGTACCTGGGACACAAACCATCAGGGGCAATTTGGAAAGAAATCCAGATAAGAGCAAACGATATCAATAGGCAGACAGAAATAGCCGTTATTAACTCCTCTCCTCATGTCAGTTCCTACTTGACATGGATGCCTGCTCAGGGACAGATCCCCGCCTATTTGGGTGCCCCTATTACAATTAGAGCCAAGAGGCTTATTTTTAGGGCTCGTGTAAATTCCCTCCCCTCACGGGTTCTTGAGGGACAGATTCAAGGAACGCCCTTCCTGGATAGGGTTTGCCCATTCGACCACGCAGCGGTCGAGACAGTCACCCATATCTTTTTCTCATGCCATCTTTACGATGCCTTGAGGGAAAAATATCTGTTGCCATTTATTCAAAGGTTTCCAGATGTTTCTACAGAGCTCTTGCTATGTTTGTTGTTAACTAGCACTTCACCTCAGGACATAAAAGACATTGCATCCTACATTACTCAAGCTGTCCGCTGCAGGCAAAATATTTTGGACTTCAAGGACACTGCTGGTAGCTTTTGTTTATCTCCTTGAACTTCCTTATTACTAGTCTCCCTGGACCTTGAAGCCTCCTCATAGTATTGCTAATCGAAGGGGACAGATTAGCTTTTTTATCAAGTTTATTAGTTATGTTTACTTGTATATACTTATCAGTTACAGTGTACTCTAGTGACTGAGTGGTAACGCTGTGAATAATCCCTATTGGTTGTTTGTATTGTTTTGTGCTTGTTTTGATGCCTCGACCAAATCAGCATTGTATGTATCCATGCATTTAAAATGTAACCCTTGGGTACTTCCGCCCTAAAATTGATATTCATTTACCTGCAGGGGTGAAGTGCTGCCGACACAAGCCCCGAGAAGGGAAAGGCTAATTTTACTCATACTGTCAGGGGCCAAGAGTTGCCACCTCAAGCCCCGAGAAGGGCAAGGCCTGTTCCTTTTCCTTGCTATACAGGGGTCAAGTGTCGCCAACGTAAGCCCCGAGAAGGGAAAGGCAGTCTATTTAAAGGCTACCCTTGGGTCAAGTGTCGATCGCCGTAGCCCCTGGGATGGGTAACGCTGTTTGGGAGAATATTAAGCCCTGAGTAGGGGAAGGCTTGCTCCTCCTCCTCGCTATACACAGGGGTCAAGTATCGCCAACATAAGCCCTGAGAAGGGTAAGGCAGTTACACTTACATTTAAAGTAGATTACCCCTAGGGGTTGAGTGTTTATCTGTGCAACCTATGGGAAAAGGGCCCACAGCCGAGTGGTCCCCATTATGGGCCTGGTCCCAAACCCTAGGAATTATACCTGAGCAAGTTTCCCTTCCCACCCAGGCTATAGTAGGTCTTAGCCCACTCTTAGTCCACAGGAATTGATGTGTATTAATTTATTTTTTTGTAAGCATTATACGGCATTTTGTTATGTATTGCTTTTTATTTGTTCTTATTCTATATTTATATTTGTTACGACCTATGGTCAAACAATACCTACCTACCTACAAGACAGTGCGTGTGAGCCACCCTGAGGTGCACTGTGAGCAGGAGGGTTGAGGGATAAAAGAAAACTTAAATAAATAAATAAATAAGACGGTATCTACCCCAGCCAGGTCCGGCAGGCGAGTCACCAACATCTCATGATTCATGGTATCAAACGCTGCTGATAGATTCAGTGGAACCAGTATGGTCATCCGACCCTTATCCAACTCCACTAGGAGGTCATTGACCAAGGCCACAAGCACAGTCTCCATGCAATAACCTGGGCAAAAGCCAGACTGCACAGGATCCATAAAACTGGTGTGATCTAGATGAGCCTGCAGCTGACAGACTACTACCCACTCAATAATCTTCCCTAAAAAGGGAATGTTAGAGACAGGCTGGTAACTCGCTGGGGCATTAGCGTCAAGCACTGGTTTCTTGAGAAGTGGCTGGACCACGGCCTCCTTAAGGCAGTCCAGGACACTCCCCTCCTGAAGGGAGGTGTTGATCACCCCCGCCAGCCCCAGCCCCAATGTTTCCCTGTTGGCCTTAACCAACCAGAACAGGCAAGGAACTAATTCACAAGTTGTAGCCCGAACACTAGACCCCAGCACACACACCGCCTCGGCAGGTGTCACTGATTTAAATTCATCCCACAAACTCAGACCCGACAGAGTTTTCCTAGCCTCTGGCTCTGCCACTGTCTCCGAAATGGTGGAGTCAAAGTCATGCGCAATGCGAGCAATTTTATCTACAAAGTAGGCTAAAAACATGTCACAGCGGGCCTCAGACGAATCTGGTTCCAGGTGGACACAGGCCGGACTGACCAGACCCCGCACCACCCGGAACACTTATAACATGACTCCAGTCCCACACAGATAACTAATTATTTAATAACTTCTTGTTCGCTGTCTCTGGGATTTGATCTTGGCCTTTTTCTGCACCCTGGTTGACCAGATCATTGCTTGAAATGTTGCTTCCATTATAGCACTGCTTCCAATTGGCTCAGGTAAACTGTTCAAGATCTAGAAAGATACTTAGCATACTTACTGATATAACTCAACCATCCAAAGTTTAACTGGACATCTGAATGTGTTGAATCAATAGACCCAGGTAAAGTATACCCACCTTCCTTTTTTATTTGCGACCTAGCATCCCTCAAATCTCTCTGCCATTCGCCATGCAAGCAGCTAGTACCGGCAGGGGTGGTAGGATGGACTCCTGTGCTTGAGACCCCTGCACTAAAAACAGCTTGTGCTGCCCAAAGTAAAAGAAGAGTCCTTCTAGACAATTCATGAGGAATACAGAAAAGTAATGACTGAGCCAGGTTTTAGAACTGGTGTGTTTGTGAAGGTGCAAGAAGTGAATTCCCCTGAACCTCAGGAGCCCTATTCCTGGTCCCTCCAGAATGTCAAAGGGGTGGTATTCAGAGGGTTTGTACCTGCCCCTTCTACTCTTCTTAGTAAGGACATACTCTCATTTCTAGCCTATCTGTCTCACATTTGACCCACCTTTGCTTTCCATATACAAACAGGTAATGGGGCTGATCCTAAAGTCATGTGCATGCATAAGTTGTTCACACATCATGTTCCCCATGCAGGGGTTGCACGCACGTTTTGTACATCTGCGCGCACATGACTATAGGATTGACCCCTCTAACAGGGCATGCTTCCCTATAGTAAGTCCTTTCAGGATCAGCAAGGTAATGATTGAGCCAGGTTTTAGAACTGATGTGTTTGTGAAGGTGCATGCGAATCCCCCTGAATCTCAGTGACCATGGTTCCTTACAGTAAGTCCCCTACAGTAAGTTCCCTGTTATTCCCCTAAAAGGGCATGGTTCCCTACAGTAAGTCCTTACAGAATCAGAACCTAGACTATCCCTCTCTCTAGGAGCTTAGTTCAATCAGCCATGGTCTCTTTAATCTCTACATACAGTCTTTCATATACAGTCTCAATCCATATGCAAAGTCACCACCATATTATACAGTATCAGTACTCAGTCTCTTAAGCCAGACAGCAACCTCTGGCTACCTCTCACAGACTTCAGGCTGCTCTGGCTCATTCATCTCCTTTGAGCATTCCCAAGCCTTCCCAGCCCAGTCAATCTCCTCTGGGTGAGGTTTGGTTCTGGAAGCAAAGCAGAGCTTGGCTCCTGCTGCCCCAACAGCCTAACCAAGCTACAGACTGAGCGTCTGCCTCTTCAAAAGCCAGTCTCTCAAACTTAGCCCTGGCTCAGCTTTATTCCACTCTGGGCTGGCTTTGCCACACCCAACCACAGGTGTGCCAATTAAGGTGCTATCCCTCACTTCCGGCAGTGTCTGCAGTCCTGCGAGCCCCTGCACTGGCCAGCGCTAGCTGCACTCTTAAAGGGCCAGCATTATCCTCAAGTTGTGCCCTGCTACTACCCTGTTGTCAGTGATGGGTGAACCTCAAAAGAACCATAGGTTCCATTTGGAAGAGCACTATGGGCTTGATAGCCAAACTGCATAGAACAGGTGGCTGCCTCTATTGGACTGGAACTCTCTGTGAACTAAACCCTTCTCATGAGTTTTGCTTCTCCTATTCCTTATACTTGCTAAAGGGTAACAAACTGTGGTAGGGAAAGGATCATATGGAAAAAGAGGGAGCTCTTGTCTAGCAGGGACCTAAGTGATGTTTTGTCCATTTTGGCCACGATGTTAGGTGGACAGAGAAGCACAGCACCATCTGAAGTGCCAGATTTAACAAGGCTGTCTTGCTAATGGGGTATCGGAACCCCTCCTCCCCAGTTCCCATGTTTATGATCTTTGATGAATAATACCTAGAAGAAGTGTATGCAGGGGGGTAGTAAGGCGGCGGCAGGTCCAGACAGGCCCATGTTCAAATCACACCTCCTCTGGCAAGGTGGTGGGGGTCTCTGAGTTGTGGGGTGGGGCTTACCTTGCAGGGGCAAGAACCCCTGACATCAGGTTGCTGCATCTCTGCAAGCTGCTGAGGAGGGGGGTGGGGGTCAGGAGCCCACTGGGAGCCATTCCAAGCCTCTTGTAAAGATCCCTGTCCCCTGATTCCAGGGCCCTGATTCCAGGGCCCAACTGAGCCCCCTCACACCATGGTAACTACTACACCACTGAATACATGGTATTGGACAAAGACTGAAAATCGGAATCTCTCTATCTAAAGTGGCTTTGATTTCCATGAAACCAAACTTTTTTTTTTTAAATTTAAATCCTTTAAGGCGGGAAACTAGGGCCGTTTTTACATAGGCTGTAGCTGTGTGGGGGATGGGTGTGCACGCTGCTGCAGGGGCGGTGAGGGGAGTGGATGTACATGGGTGCACACCCACCCCTCACGCATCCCCACCCATGCCCTCGCATGGAGCAACTTCTGTCTTCCCCGGTTGCTTCATGCGGGAGCGATGGGTGGAGGTGCGTGCATGGGTCACAGGAGCATCCACGCACCTCCCACTCTCCCATTGCGATGGTCATACAGGTGGCACCTACTCATGCCTATGCAACGGACCTGCGTGGGCATGATTGGGTGTATCTCGTGTAAAAAGGGCCTAGGATAACAAGCCTCATCCTATTCTGAATGAAAATAAATGATTTATGGGGCTTGTATTGGGAATCATCGCGGTGTAGTATGGTGGTGATGTGAACATTCTTAGCCAGTCCAGCAAGGTGAGAAGGGCAGGTTTCCCTGTTTGCTCTATAAAATCCCTGGGTGGAAATTCAGCATGTGCTTTCTACCCACAAGGAGGAGAGGATTAAGAGATCACTTTAATTATAGGAAGGTTATGGCTACTGTCTGCACTTCATGTTCTGATCCTGGCATCTGGGAAACCTTCTGTAGAACTGACTCAGGTAGCCATAGATCAAGGTGAAATTGCTAGAACAGTAAATGAAGAGGAAGATGATTTAAAATAATAATAATAATAATAATTAATAATAATAAATAACAAATAATTAATAGCCCCCCCCCCTTTCACAGACATGTACAGATAGTCTGATAATCTTATGGGTATCTGAAACAGCAAATATGTAAAAAGGTGCTCCATCAGCTGTCGTTTCCTGGATAGGTAGTTCAGGAATGGAGAACCTTCATCCCAAGGGCCAAATCTGACCCACGACTGGCTTTTGAATGGTCCCTTTCCAATTTCTGAATCTTGTCCATGGATCGACCCCTGAGTCCCTACTCTACGGGCACTGAAAATGTGAGCTTAATAGAAGAAAGTGTAGATGAGGGCATGCACTCAAGGATAGGAATGGAACCATAGCATAGATCCATAATTTGGACCCTCTCTTCCTTCCTTTCATCCTGTACAGTACATATTTTTTAAGCACACCTCCTGCATCTCCTATTTGGCAAGTGGAGCTTGTACTAATTTTCCACAGGAGGGAAAAGGCCTCTTACCACTGATCTTTTTCTTACTAATTATCGCAGTATAATTAATAATGCTTAATAGTGATGCAATAATAAGAGAAGGACCACTTCATTGTGACCTGTTGTGCATTTCTCTAAAGTTACCAAAATGGGCCTTGGTGGACAGGATGCTGGGCTGGATGGACCATTGTTCTGACCCACTATGACACTTATGTTCCAACAACCATGCTTTCATGACCGCAAGTCTAGACAACTGCATTGCACTCTGCTTGCAGAATGGCTGACTTTGAAGACTGCTCGGGGTCTGCAGCTGGTGCAGAATGCAGTCACCCACCTTCTGACAGAGGTGGATCGCCAGGCACATTACATTAGTGCTCCAAAGTCTGCACTGACTGCCAATAGCATTCCAGGCCCTAGATTTGGGCCCGGTTTTAAATGGATTTTAAATTATTGCATCATGTTGTATTTTTTAATGTTTATGAAGTGTTCTGAGCACCATCCAGCAGAAGGGTGTTATAATAATACATTTTAAAATTTCTGTTACATATTTAAAGGTTTATTATTACACTTCCTTCTCTATGGTCTATCATGCTTCGCTGCTCCCTTAGGTCAACCAGGGGTGGGGTGCCCTCTTGCAAATCTCATGAGTGTCTTTACTGTATGGACATGGCACTTGCAGAGAGGCATTTTCAATGGCTGCTCCACTCTTTTGGAAGTCCCTTCCCCTGGAGGCTCACTAAAACCCAAGCGTGAGCATTTTCCAGAGGTGATGTAAGACCTACTTATTTAAGAACATAAGTAGTGCCCTGCCATGCTGGGTCAGACCAATGGTCAATCAAAGCCCAGCATCCTGTCTCCGACAGTGGCCAATCTATGTCTCTTACGAGAAGTACCCAACAGGTCACAATGAGCAATCCATCCCTTTGTTCCAGCCCCCAACAATAAGACATTAAGTTCCCCAAACCTACTTGACTAATAGTCATTAATAGGCCTATCCTCCAAGAACTTATCCAATTCCCTTTTTAAAACTAGCTGCACTACCAGCCATGACCACTTCCTCTGGCAGTAAATTTCACAAGCTAATTGTGCACCGAGTGAAAAAAAATACTTTCTCTTATATGTTTCAAATCTGCTGCCAGTTAATATCATGGAGTGTCCCCCTTCCTGTTAAAGAGGGTAAATAACTGCTCCCTATTTATGTGTTCCACATCATTCATGATTTTATAAACTTCTATAATATCTCCTCTCAGTCATCTCTTTTCCAAGCTGAAGAGTCCCAGCCTATGAAGCCTCTTTTTATACAAGAGCCATTCCATACCCTTGATCATTTTTGTTGCCCTTCTCTGTAGTTTTTCTAGTTCTACTATGTCTTTTTTGAGATGGGGTAACCAGAACTGTAAACAGTATTCCAGGTGTTGATGTACCACAGATCTATATAGAGGTGTTATGATAGGGTATTTTCAGATGTTACGAGATCACAGGCAACCACAGTGAACCACGGTCAATTTCGCTGTGGAGCCAAAGCGCCCTGAACGTCTGTTTGGCGGCCGCCAGATGTTCACCACAGCCAATTCCCACATGGGGTCACTTTGAACCACTTTCAAGCAATAAAAAGTAACGTCTGACCGACGATCATGGCCCGGAATCCCCGGCAGGATTCCGGGCCGTGGTCAAAGCAGCTGGCCGCTGCGGCCGCATTGGCTGCAGCGCCTGCCTGTCTCCCCAGAGGACAGGCGGCAGGGGAGTGTGGGGGGGCTGTGCAGCCGCACGTTGTGCCGCGCGGCTCCGCCCTCTCCCCTATTCCCCACCGGGATCAGCCAGCACGTCTATTCGGGCCATTGTTTGACCACGGGGGGTGGTTATTTCATTCACCCCTGCCGGGGATTCACTGGGACGAATCGGGCCAGCGTAATATCTGAAAATACCCATAGTTTCAGTTTTATTCTCTAGCCCTTTCCGAATGGTTCCTAAAATTCTGTTTGCTTTTTGACTGCCACCACTAACTGAGCTGAGGATTTCAATGTATTGTCCATGATGACTCCAACATCCTTTTTCCTGAGTGGGAACTCCTAGTTTAGAACCCAGCATTGTATATACATATAGTTTGGGCTATTTTTCCCTATGTGCATCACTTTGCACTTGTCCACATTAAATTTCTTCTGCTATTTAAATACTCAGTCATTCAGTCTCACAAGATCCTCCTGCAATTCTTCACAGACTGCTTGGGTTTTAACTACCTTGAATAAGTTTGTGTCATCAAGCACAACCAGGTTTAATAAAAAAAAGCAAAATTCCAACAGGGTTGCTAGTAACCAAACAAACCGAACACAGGGGTATGCTTACAGAAATTAAGTCTCTTCGCCCCACCCCTAAAAAGGAGTAATTGGAATTGACTTTGCGTCATCTGCAAATTTGATCACCTCACTCTTTACTCCCTTCTCCAAATTGTTAATGAATATATTATTATTAAGGAACACCAGTCCCTGTACAGATCCCTGGAGAACTCCACTAGTTGCTTCCCTCCACTAGGAAAACTGACTTTAGTCCTACTCTTTGCTTCCTATCTTTTAACCAGTTGCCAATCCACAATAGGACACTGCCTCTTATTCCATGACTCTTTAATTACCTCAAGAGTCTCTCATGAGAAGCCTTATCAAATGCCTTCTAAAAGTCCAGATACACTATATGGATGGCCCAACCTTATCCACATGCTTATTTACACCCTCAAAAAATTCCAAAGATTAGTGAGACATAAATCTTTTAAAATCCTAAATCCATGTTGACTCTTCCCCATTAAGTCATGTGTATCAGTATGCTCAATAATTCTGTTCTTAACAACTGTTTCCACTAGTTTGCCTGGCACCAACATCAGGCTCATTGATCTGTAGTTTCTAGAAGTTCTTTTTAAATACTGGTGTTATATTTGCTACCCTCTGGTACGGTGGCAGATTTTAGCAATAGGTTACAAATCGCCACAAACAGGTCTGCAACTTCATATTTGAGTTCCTTCAGAACTCTGGGATGAATACCGCCTGATTCTGGAGCTTTGTTACTATTTTGTTTGTCAATTTGTTCTAGAACCTCCTCCAGAGTCACACTTATTTGTGACAGTTCTTCCAATTACAAAGACTCAGTCCAGCATGAGGATAGGTCCATTAAAGGCTGTTAGCCAAGTAGGCTGTGGGTTGTAATCTCTGACTGTTGGGAGCTGGGAGTGAACAACAGGGAGTAGATTGCCCTATTTAGGTACTTCTCCAAAGCAACCGAGATTGGCCACTGTTGGAGACAGGTGCTGGGCTCAATGGACCATTGCTTTGACCCAGTGTGATACTACTTATGTTCTTATTGTCAGGCCCTTCTGGAAGGGCTTGAGGATCTGGGGACCAGTTGGTGGGGGGACCCGGCGGCACCAGCCTACCTGGAGGGTCTGGGCACACAACAGCCCCACCTCCACCACAGGGGAACCCCCACCAGTGCAGGAATTACCAGAAGCGCCGCCGGTGCAAGAAACCCCGGCACTGCTGCCAACATCCCAGGTGGCGGCGCAACCCAGTAATGCAGCAGGGGAAGCTCCACCCTGCAGAGATGCGCCCAGCCCAATGCCCATAGCCATGCCCCCTGTGGTGCTGCTGCAGCGCTCAGAGTGCCTGCGCCAGCATTGCCCTCCCACACACAGCACATAAAAGGAGCCTTCTGAACCTTCACCGTTGCTGGTGATCAGTGCCTCGTGCCTGTGAAACTGCCCCCCCCCTCCTGCCTATTGTATTGTGGTTGTGAGTACCTTCTGGGTGAAATTCAGTGTGTGAGAGAGAGAGAGACTGAGCAAGAGCGAGAGAGCGAGTGTGACTGTGGAGTGATAGCTGCATGTCTGTAAGTATTTGCATGTCACCCGTGCTTCCCTTACCCCCCTCATCACTGCAGGTGACCCAGGTTCCCCCTTGTGTGAACGTCTGGTCCTCCCTTCCCCCTTCCCCTTGGGACTCTGCACAGGGCACCCCCCACACTCCTGACCTACCCGTCCCTTAGTCCTGGTCCCATGTGGAAGGTGGGGATAGTGTATCCCATGTGAGTGTGTTCCCTTCCCTGTGCCAGGCATTACACTCGCCTCCCTGTGATGATCTAGGCTCGGGGTGTCTACCCCAAACGCCAATTACGATCCTGAGGAACATATTATGAGCAAGCGTTGATTGACATCGGGGTCCATGCCCGTTCCCCCTCCATGGTTTCCCAATTCCCCACACTTATGTACAGAGAAATGCTGACTGACATCACCCCAAATTCTCTTATTTCATATAACTGAATCCACAGTGCCTGAGTTATTTCAGTGTCAAATCAGAAGCATGATCTGTGACCACAATGAGAATAAATTTGCAGGGCATTCTGCTTTCCCCCTTAACATGGTCCTTCGGTGCTCTAGAATAGGGGCTGGATATAATAGCTAGATACAGCAAATGAAAAGGGGCCAAATTAAAATCAACCGTGGGCCATATTTGACTCATGGAATGAGAGTTTCTCACTCTTGTGGAGACATTCTAGTCTTGGTGTTTAAGACTGAAGCAAGGCTTCTATTAAAAAATGGGTCTGAAGTTCATTTTAACCTTTGTCCCACATGGTAAAAATGCTCTAAAACGTTTACCATTTTGTTGGATACAACGCCACACTTAAGTGTGTACATTCTTAAAAATGGCTAATGGGTTAAATTCTTAAAAATTCTTAAAAATTCTTAAAAATGGCTAGCATTCCACATGGTGATATGTAAATCTAGGTGGACACGTTAATAACAAGTGTCGTCGTGAAGGTAAAGAGGAAACAGACTCATTTCTCTATTCTCAAGGGCTCAAGAAATTTATTTTACAGGTACACGGTTAATTTTCAAAACCACTAAAAAAGAATCCTTTAATGCAACTACAAGAAAATATTAATATCCAAGACACATAGTAAAAAAAAAAAGTAAGTTAAATAAATTAAATAACATATGTAAGAGAGATTCCCACAATCACAGACACACTTTCCCTAGGCAAATACATGCATTGTGTCATTAAAAGCAGTTATAACCATCCAATATATACATCCAGCAAACTAAACTTTTTTTTTTTTAGTTTGAGGAAAACACCAAACAGAATCAATATGAATTAGAAAGGACAGCTCCAAGTACTGTAGAAAAAGTAAGGCTGCTGTTTGGTCCCAAATATAGGCTATAGAGACAAAGTAGTACAGTGATACTAAGAGTGATACACTCTAGCTCCAAGTGAGGAACTACTATTAATATTGTGAAGCATGGTGCTATTTTAAAGAACTTAAAAATCAGAAATATTGTTATAATTACTTTCTACATGTATTGTGCTAGTGCCTAAAAAAAACCAGTCATGAGATAGGGACCCACTGTGCTTGGCACCCTGTGACCAGCTGGTGCCTGCTCCAAAGAGCTTACAGTGTAAGAAACCATTGGTGAAGCTGAAGCAAATACCTGTGGTGAATATTGTATGCAACTATTTTGCTGATTTCTAACCAGCTCAGGTGAAGCAGATATGAAGTACTATTTGTTTCTGCTTCCTTTACCCCATTTTAGTTATTTCTTTAATTTAGGGTAGGGTTGTTGGCCATTTCTTTTCAGCTCTTTGGTCGAATAACTGAATATCTAAGCCAAAATGACTCAAATTACTTGAGAACTTGTACTGTCCAAAATACAGTTCAAAATTGTGCTGTCAAAATAACTGAAGACTCAAATGAATTTTATTTAAGGTGTGGATATTTGACCACTCAGATGACTAGCCAAGAATGTGAATAATGTCCATGAATAAAAAAAAACCAACTACTGTTTGTTTCATCTGTAACCACTGTAAAACTCTACAGAGGAACTGAGGGATATTTTGCCAACCTAGACCTCATGTCATGCATTGAGAGTCTTGCTGACTTCATTAAATTTGATCCATGAAACTAGGCATGGGCATAAATCTTTGCCAGACGGAGGTCCTAGAATAAATCTTGTACTGCAGGAGAGGGAAGTCTGAAGACTTTGAAAAGATTTGGTCTCTGTGCTTTGATGACTGTAATGAACAAACTAGATTATTAATAGAGAACAGTTAAGAGCATATGATGCTTTACAAAGTACATACAAACAAAGATCCCCCTTCCCCCTTTCTTCCTGGAGAGACTTAGAAAATGCAGGATAACAGCTGGGAGCCCGGAGGAAGGAAATATTGCTAGTAAGGAGCTCAATTCTGGAAGGCTTTGAAAATTAGTGGGTTTGGGGCTGGAGGAAGTGGCGATGAGTGCTACTTTGTGCATGGTTAATAAGAGGCTGTTTAAAGCATAGGTCAGAGGTGGGCAACGTTTCCTAATCCTGAGAGCCACATCCATTTATCACAATGGGGCCAAAGAGGCACATATAGTAGGGTTGCTACCCGTTCCATATTTTAAGGAACCGTACCATATTGAATATT
This sequence comes from Sphenodon punctatus, assembly GCA_003113815.1. Lineage (NCBI taxonomy): Eukaryota > Metazoa > Chordata > Lepidosauria > Sphenodontia > Sphenodontidae > Sphenodon > Sphenodon punctatus. The sequence goes on from QEPC01008061.1 coordinate 3,617,191, forward strand.
AAAATGTAGTGCTCTGTTTCAAGTTAATAAAAAATGCAGTTTGTTCCTTATTTTGCTAAACGCCTCATTCCTGTGGTGCAGTGTGGATCCTCTGCTTGGGGCAACTAGGACTGGAGCTCCCACCCCTGTTGCTTATTTTGGAGCTCCTCAGGTAGCAACCCTACTCTAGAGCCATCATTTGCCCACTTCTGGCATAAGTGATAGTGAGAAACTGAGTGGAAAGAGGAGGCAAAGGGGGCTGTGGAGTTGTGTGAGTAAGTAACACAGGAGAGATTAGGAAGGGACAAAGGCAGAGATGGAAGCAGGGGTCAAGCTCTGAGAGACCTACTTGAACAAAAGAAACCTTTTCTTGATATGGAAGGAAGTCACTGAAGACAAATGCAGAGAGCTTCCCACTACTGTATTTATATACTTATTTATCATTACTTGAAAGTTGGCTGTACATAAGTAGCTTCACATGTTGTCCTTCCACCTTTTTATTGAAATCTTTTAAAAGGGGGAAGCAAACCTAGACTGACATCTTGTCCATCACTCACTCTCTGTTTTGGTTTTGATTGAAGGAGCAGTAGCCGGGCCCCAAGCCTCTCACAGTGCAGTCAGTGCTGTCAGTGTCACAGCTCCCGCAATGGCACCCTGTCGCCACCGGGTAGGAGTAAAAGGATTCAGCATGGCCAGCACAGCCTGGCAGCTTCACGGTTTCATACACAAGCTCCTTGAAAGTACACGTTTGCTGAAGAGATGGAACCAGTGGGTGCCTGTATATCGGATCCTGAAATATGAGAGGAAGGAGGGATTGGCTGTGAAATGAGTTTGTGAAACACACCATAGTTTTCAGTCTTCTAAAACTAGACTATGCACATAGGATCAGATCCAAAGTCTACTAAAATCACTTGAACAGACTTTGGATCAGCCCCCTTAGATGTAGTTTTAAGTCTTTTAATTAATCTTTTTTTTATATATATATATATATATATATATAGCACCCTCCTGCCATGGCACTTGTAGTGCTTTACATGCAACAATTTAACACAACTTTTAATCCTCACAACAACCCTATGAGGTAGGTTAGGCTGAAAGACTAATGCAACTGGCCCAAAATAGCCCAGTGAGCTTCTGGCTAAGGCAAGATTAGAACCAGAATCCCTCCAAACTACCTTTCAGATCTAGTACTGCACACTTAGCCATTACACCACACTCTCATGACATGAAATGTTTGCTATGGAACATCTAGATTTTTATGTCTGTCAGTGCAGTGCCCCACAGCACATTGACACATGCTGCAGAACAAGTTTAAATGGGAGCAACTGTTAGTTTACAAGTGGATCTAAAAGCAAGTGGCAATTTGATCTGGGGCAACACATTCACACAGACCTAAAAACAATCACTTAAAGCAAGGCTAATGAGCTCTGGAAGGAAAACAGATGCATAGATGCTTTGCTCCAGAGTAGTGTACAACCTGTCTCTTATACACATCTAGATGTGTATAAGAGACAGGGCCCACGTATCGTCTGAAAATACCCATTCACACAGACCTAAAAACAATCACTTAAAGCAAGGCTAATGAGCTCTGGAAGGAAAACAGATGCATAGATGCTTTGCTCCAGAGTAGTGTACAACAGAGTAAATTATAATTGGGGCATATTGCTCCATAGCAAACCTATCATGTAGACAAACCTTTAGTTTTCCCTGCTCAGATGACTTGATATGGTAAAACACATGCCCCAAGTAGCTGGCTCAAACTTCAATGACTGAGAATTTGCGGGGGGGCTTAAAGGGGCTTTTGTTTGAAAGTCAAAATCTAAATAGTTTAGTAAAATACTCTAAAATTAAATACACTAATTCCAGCACAAACACCAGAATGTGCTTATTATTTCAATGCTTTATTACATAGAAATGGGCCCAAATGTTGGCATTTCCCTGCTCAGGTTCTGATTTGTACCCTGATTTCACAACCTTAGCTTTTCTGTTTGATCAGGATCATAAAATCTGAACATCCTAAAACATGAGGAAACTATTGAGATCTAAATTTAAGGGCTTGGGCCAATCTTTAATATTAAAATTTTTGGTTCCCAACTGATTTAAAATCTACATTCTAAAAACATCAGAATGATTTGCAAGAATCCTTTTCAGTTAGAAAAGTAAATGCGTGATTTAGAATCAACAGCTCGTTAGTCCTTAGCTCAGAATACTCATCAGACTTAATAATTGAGACTCCTGTAGAATTTATACAAGTTTACATGTTTCAAAATAAATATTGCAGACTCCGAATCACTCTCAGTGGAATGTGTGCAATTCCCAATGACGTCAATATAAATTGCACCAGTGCCACTGAGGATGTGTTCTTTCAAGCTTCCTCAATCTATGTTAGTTATTCCAGAATAAACAATGTTCTTTGACGACTCTTCTGAGTAAAAATCCCCCATTTAATCACAATTTCAGTCACTCTGATTGTAAAAACAATGGAATGTTCAAAGTGTGTTAATGTGTTGTTAATTCGGAACAGCTAATTATGAGAAGACACCTTGGCACCAAAGCCTCCTCTCAGAGTTTAACTTGAAACAAAAATGTTCCCAAGTCTCAATCCTGCAAGGTAGTGAGTGGTTCAATTGGGTACCCTGGCTCCAATGAAAATTAAGAGGACTCACTTGGCATCTGGAAGGAGTGCTCAGCACCTTACAGGAGTGAACCCTTTTCACGTGCATGACATAAAGCAAAACTGTCTTCCATCAAGGGACCTGTGTAACCCTCTAACATTTCATGAGATCCAGTATTTTTTACATACACAGAAAAGGGAAGAGAGTTGATCAGTAGCTTTCAGCCTGAGCTGAAGCGAGCGTATTTTCTGCAGTCTGCATTGAGGCATGCAGCTGAATAATTGGCTGAATTCTGGCAAACCTAACAGGCTCTGACCCTTCTCGCTAGGTTCAAAACTACTGTTCGTATTTCCAGTTCCACTTGGGAAAACAGTGATTATTTAAGGCTATTAGCTCACTTTTGCCCAGAGCTTGCCTGAGTGGTCATTACAGTTTGGAAAACTGGCTTGTTTTAAATGTCACTTGAGGTTGTATTTAATTTTACTCCCAGAGTTCTCACCATTGTGTCACAGTAGCCAGAGCACCAGGTTGCATTCACGCTGACGCAGAAACCGCACTCCTCTCTCTCCACGGTTATGGTGATATTGGACAGCTCACAGATATTGCAACTGATTGCTTTCCAACAAAGCAGCAGGGCATAAAAATTAACTGTCTTCATCCTGTTGCATAAAGGTAGGCAATAGATAGGGTTGAGGGTTGTAAGTACAGTTATTTGCAACACAGGATTCCTCTAGAAGCAGCTAAAACATTGGATGTTAACAAACAAGACATTAGCTCACACCAGGTGGGTGTCCAGTCCACTTGCCCATTTCTTAGGTGTTCACATCCAATGGACACGGGGTCACCACCCACTGGACCCACAGCCCCCACTAATGGCAGGGTCTATCAGAACGTGGATCCCTCTGTGTGGATGAATGCAGGCTAATGTGCACCGACATGTCCGCATCCAGTGAATTAGGTTGTGGGCAGCACCTATGCACACACAGGTCTGCCAGCACCATAGAGTCACGGGTGGAAATCCTAAAGCATCTGAAGAGTGACTGCTTCCTTCCTCTCTCTGTGCTTTTGTTCTCACTGGCACTGCCAGTGCGGGCTGCCCACAAGCATATGAAAGACATGCTGGGGTCTGGCTGTTTATTAGGCTGGACATGCAAACCATGTGAATGGGGGCTGCACTAACCAAACCTGGACTGCAGCGAGCTAGCGTCTCGTTAGTTAACATCTATTGTTCTTCAAAGCTTGTCTTTTATTTTAGCATACGTAGATAATATAGAGAACATTAAGCAAGAGCATAACGTATAGGAAAGCACAAAGGGTGGTTATTAAAGGAGATTGACTTCATTGAATGGCTAAAAGCATAGTCCAGTAATCTGAAGTGCATCTAGACATATTTAGTGAATAAATATCTGTATTTTGTTGGAGATTCCAGATATCCTTCCTGTTATGAAAAAGAAAAGCATGTAAAGGGAAGAAGAAAACAATAATGAACAATCATCATTTAAAAAATATTCAATATTTGCCATTTCAGACACAACCCTACTTAAGAAATAGATGAAAGCTTACCTGTTATTCCACTTGCTTGGCTGGTAATAGCTATAGAGTAATGCCTCCAACTGACCTTTTATACAAAATCATGTGTAACTTACACCTTGAGGATTTGGAAGGTATTAATGTTAACCAGCATTAGTTTGGTGCTTGGTGAAAGAGAATTAATTCCTAGCCAGACAGTGGGATCAAACCTTGTAAAAAGAACACTGAGTTCAGGAGGTCATAAGGAATATTAATGCTTCTGAAAATGCCTGCAAAGGAAGCTTCGTCAGCTTGAAATGTCTTTTTCGGAAGGTAATTAGGAGAGCTGAATTAAAATGTTTGGTCCAAATGAAATTTTGATGAAAATTCCATTAGAAAAGTCATGAAATTTTTCGCTCCAAATTTGTCAACATTCCATAAATGTGTTTTTGTTTTTCAATAGAACTAAAAATGAACTGACCAATTTAGAAACCACTAGGCAACTTAGTAAGCAACCATCTAAATCTCAATGAAGCAGGCCACCTAGGCAAATCTACAAAACTACCTTTAGGTGGCCAACACCTTTTAAAAAAGAAAAGGTGTCAAGTGGTATTAGGCAAAGCCTAAATATTATTTACAGAATACAGATCTCATGAGTAGGTCAAAATGGTCCAAGTCCATCCTGAGTCATGTGGCCCATCAGGATGCAATGGGGTGTTTTAAAATGTGATGCTACCACGTGTGGCCACACTTACCACGGTGTGGCTACTCATGGTGGTGTCACATTTGTTCCTGCCCTCCAGATGTTTGCTATGGGTGGGAACAAAAATACCCAGGACCGGGGCAGGATTAACTCCGGGTTGTGTGCTGGACTCCCTGCCAGTGCACATCCCAGAGTTAGCCCTGCCACAGTCCGCGAAGCCAACCCTGGATCATGATAGAGCGGGCCATCACATCTGATGGCTCACTCTATCTAACTCCAGCCAGTGGCCGGAGCTTTTCCAGGCGGGCGCAGCGGCCTCATAGGCCACCGCACCTGCCCCACAGGGAGGGGGCCAGGTCGTGCTGAGCAACGCAGGAGGTGGAGCTGTACAGACCACATCCACATGTCTCCCCGTCCCGGCCACCGTCACATTTATTTGGCGGCAAGGCCAAATCCTCCCTGGGGTGAGTGCTCTCACCCTGGGCAGAATTAAAGCTTGGTGGCAACTAGCACCGTCATATATGAAAATACCCATGGTTAAGGCATGCCAGTGTTTGTAACCTGAGGCATCATCTGAGAGTTGGAAGGGACATAGAGGGTCATCTAATCCAACCCCCATCTTGAAGGCAGGATGATTACAGCTATAACATCCCCCAACAGATGGCTGCCCAGCCTCTTTTCAAAATCCTCCAGTGATGGGGAGCCTACAACCTCTCTAGGCAGCTTGTTCCATTGCTGCTCAGTACTGTTAGGATGTTTTCCCAGATATTTAACTGAAATCTACCCCCCTGTAACTTGTGCCCGCCGTGTCTAGTCCTGATCTTTATGGGCACTTTCTCACGAGACAAAGCCTGCATCATTTACCTCCGTGAAGAACTCCGGGAGGCAAATGCTGTGCAGCTTTTGTCATGTGGAAAAACAAAGCTGCGCGGCTTTGGTCCCAATCATGCGAAGGATGCAGAGCTCGATTTTCCAGCTCTGCATCCAGCTCGATTTCCCCCACCTGCAGTGCGGGGGAACTCTTGCTCCATGCTCATCAGCTGATAGGCAGGAAGCTGGAGTCCAGGGGCAGGCCTTTTGAAGGCGACAAGCCTGTGCATCTTTCAGCTACAGAAGTCACACAATCTCCTCAGGGTTGTTCCCGGAAATGTCTTGTCCTGGATAGGGCATCTGTATTTGAGCCAGCTTGATTCAAAGTAATACGGTAATTCGGTAATACGGTAATACGGTAATATCTGCTAAACCTTTTGGGAATTCACTGTTTTCTGCTTTAGCTGCTGGAAGAGCTGCTGTCTTTTGAGCGACTGAAATTTTTACCCTATCTGAAATATTTAGCAATACTTGTTCCAGTTCTCTACCTGGCCCCATTTCATTATTTATAATAGTTGTAGTTCTTCATGTAAGGGAGAACAGTCAGCAAAAAAAGGGAAAGGTCTAAGAAGCAAAACGCATCTCTTCTCTACAGGCCATGACCAATCTAGGAGCAAAATGGTTGCTCTCTACACGAAAGCAGAGTCTTTACGCATGTAAAGATAGAGTACACAGAAAACAAAAGGGTACCATCTTAGGATGTGTATAGTGCAGTAAACACATGACTAAAAGGTACTTATTGCAGTCAGCTTCACTACATCAGTCTCAGGCCCAAGGGCAATTTCTATCAACTGTATATTGCCAAATCTCTTTCCTGGTATAATGAACATTTCCTCTGGCACCATGGGGGTTTATTATTGTGAAATTAAACTGTGTTTATATACTTCTGACTTCCTATGCTACATAGGGTGGCCAGATAGGCAAAGTTTATTTATTTATTTATTTATTTATTTATTGGCATTTCTATGCCGCCCCCTCATGCCCACGGCATCTCGGGGCAGCTAACAATACAATAAAACATTAAAATACAATAAAAACCGACATCAATTTTAAAATAATTTAAAAAACCCCAACCCTAACCCTACCCTCTGATTCCCCCAAATTCCCCACCCCACCAATCTCCCCCATTTACCCCTCCCTTCCCTCCAAAGGCCTGGGCGAACAGCTACGTCTTGAGAAATACAGGTTGCAGACTGTATTGGTGCCAATGCAGCCCTACAACCTGTATTTCTCATAACTGTCATCTAAAGTTTGCATATCTGGCCACCCTAATGCTACATGCCTGAGGAAGGACCCTGTCTGGCCTGAAAGCCTGCACATTCTCACCAACAGAAGATATAATTTGAACTACTTTGTTTCCCATCTTTTTATATTTAAGGGTCCAACCTGGACAGAAGACTAGGTGCACTAACTTCTTTGCCTAAGATTGCCGTTGCTTTGTGTGGCCAGGTATGCATATGCTAAATAAATACATTTCAGTAGCATTTAGAGGCCTCAGCTGAGATTTGGGCTATGTTTGCTTGGCATTGTGCATAATATGCAGAGTGAGAGAAAGTTCTTGTTCCCTAAAGCTTACAGTTTTAATGGAAAAGACAGATAAAGAATACAAGAATGGAAGTGTTATATCAATTTTATAGAGGAGACGCGGAGGTATAAAGAGGTTAAGTGACTTACACCAAATTTTAAACACACTCTAGAGTCAATATAGCCTAGCGGATAAAGTGCTCGCTTTGGAATGCGGATACCTTGGTTTAAATCTTGTCTTAGCTGTGAACTCACTGGGGGGCCTTGTACAAGTCACCATCTCTCAACCTTAGTTTTCCATCTGTAAAATGTAAATATTAATGATGTACCTCACAGGGCTGTTGCAGGTGTGAACCAGATAAGGGTTATAAAGCACTTTAAGCACTGAAAGTGTTATAGAACGTATACATATTAATATATCAGAGTTGGAAAATGTGTCTCTGGATATCCTCAATGTCCAAAACCTTTATATGCTGCCCTTCCCAGAGGTTCAGGGTGTTTACAATGCATAAAAAGATTTAAAACTAACAGCCTATCCTCCCGCTTTAACTGCCTCAGGTTCTCTGTAAACCAAGAGTACTTGTGCTGCAGCAGCAGCGGTGGAAGCGGATGTCTGGGTGTAACCATGTCAATGACCATTGTCAAGATGTCATTCCATAAAGCAACCAGGTCAACAACAGAGTAGCTGTTAAGGTTAGTAGGTAGACCACCCAGAGACTTCTGGAAACCAATCAGATCCATTAGTCTCCAAGGGAGGTCCACCACCCTGACAATGGCATAGCGGGGCAGGGATCTGAGCCTTCAGAAGGTAAGGGTCTGACCATGACAACAGTGTTGCAACAACACCTCTGGGAATTGGAACCCCTGTTTCCAGGCTGGTGCAAAACATTAAATCCAATGTATCTCCCATCTCATGTGTTGGGCCAGATATTACCTGGGATAGGCCCATGGTTATTCTGATGGCCATAAACTCTTGCTCCACCCCAAAAGGCTCACCTCAGTGTGCATGTTGAAATCACCCAAGACAATAAGTATGGGTGAACCCAAAACCACCTCCGAGATCAGTTTGGCTAGAGCAATCAGGGAGTCTGCTGTCCAGCGGTGGTCAGTACACCAGGGCAGAATCCCCAATCTATCCCCTTCCACATCCAACCTCTCCCATATTGGGTGAGTCAGGCACCAGATACTTCCAAATGGTTACAGTGTCTTTAAAGATCACAGCCACTCAGCTCTCTCTTCCCCACCCCCGGCCCCAATCCTAGTCTTTTTTGTTTAAAGAGGTTTTATTGGTTCCATTAAGAGATACAGTTACAAGTATTTATTAGTCAGTCACAGTATACCATAATTTTTGTCTCATCAAATCTCATATACTTTTTGGTAACTAGTATCTCATATCCCCGGTGTGAACCAGAGGGGTTACGTTTATCCCCGCACTTAGACCCATCCACTTCTTTAATGAAATAAATTATGTAAAAACATAAATGAAATAAATGCAATTATACAACATATAAGAGAAAGAAAAGAAAATGGTAGAGCTTCTATAATTGAGTCCATTATGTGTTTGTTGATATGTCCCCAGAGAACTGTCGCTGTTCAGAAGCTGTCCGTCTCCAATATTTCCTGATTTTCACAGGTAGGTATTTCTTTTTTATTAATTCGTAGCGGGGGTCCAGGTTTCATAGAATTCCTGTAGTGTACTTTGTACTTGAGCAAGTATCTTCTTCATTGTAGAGACAAATTGATCCATTCGCCTTCTGATGGAGTCTTTACAGACTTCCAATTTCTCGCAATAATGTTCACTCCAGCTGATATCAGGTGAGTACATATCTTCTTGCATTTTTTCACTGATTTAGTTTCTGGAAAAATGAGAATAGCAATGTTAAGTCAGTAATTTGGGTAATGTGCTCTTAAATCAGTTTCCAAAAGGGCTTGATAACAATGCAGTTCCACTAGCAGTGAAGATATGTGCCCTCTAGTCCACATTGAATTTGTCTCCAGCATAAGTCGGATGCAGTTTAAAACATTCTGGCTATTTGTTCTGGTGTTCTATATAGTCGCATACAGGGCCAGCTTCAGGTTTTTGTGCGCCCTTAGGCAACAGGGTATGAGCGGGCCCCCCTTTTGCCCCACCCTCTTGGACCCACCCAGTCCTCCTCTAACCCATGCTCCTGCTCCACCTCTTCCTCTAGCTCCACCTCTTTCTCCTTTATCTCCACCCCTTTGGAACTACCCCTTCAGGCTCTTAGGACACTCTTAACTGCCCCTATGTTTCTCTGTATTTGTATATATTAGAACAGACTTTTGAAAATAATGTAAACATTTATTTTATAGCCCAGTTTAGAATTACAGGCTCATCCCCTGAGAAGCAACTGGCAAAATGGCTGTCCTTCCTAAACAGCAAATCTGCAGAATGGATTGGGCTGAAGTAATTACTGATGTACTGAGGTGCCAAGCCTAATTTCAGTCCAAGCTTTTAGGTGTATTCAACTAAAACACTTTCCAACTTGTTTTTTCAGCAGCAAAACAGTGAATCACAGAATCAAATTCTACACATTCTGCTTCATGTGACTCAATTGACTCCATGGCTTCTATTCCTGTAGGGAATACTATTACTCCGGACAGGTGAGAGGAACATTTTAGGTCTTAATTTTTTTATTCTGCCCTTTGTTAACTTCAGTACACATCCCTCCCCTGGAATCTTTTCTGGCCTGGCCTCATGTATCCCCCAAGGAAGTGATGGAACTAATCTCCCAATTGAAACCTAACAAAGCCCCAGGGCCTGACTGTATACCATCGGAAGTTTTGAAATCTAACGTGGATTGGTGGTGTATAGTTTTGGCCAGACTTTTTACAACTATAAATGAATCAGGGAAGTTTCCACGCAACTGGCTTAAGAGTATTATAGTCCCTTTCTATAAGAAAGGCAATACCATTAACCCAGCCAACTTTTGCCCAATTAGCCTACTGAGTGTTATAGGTAAATTATATTCTAAGGCCATTTTTAGATGGACAGCGCAGCAGTGCCTATGGGTGGAGATGGGTGTGGATGGGTGGGGGAGCACACCCAGCGAATACCCAGTGGCAGCGAGCAGGGAGACAGTGAGACGGACAGCGCCACGGGGGGTTGTGGGAAGGGAAGGGGTAGGGCCGGCAAACACCCAGCGGCCATACACCCATCTCGGGAAGCACCCAGCAAACACCCGTGAAAGTACACGGACAGCCGGGACCGGCGGGGAAGCCCCGCCCAGCACAGCGACAGCAC
>QEPC01008061.1:3640754-3679834 GCA_003113815.1 Sphenodon punctatus
TCTTCACAACCTCACTCCCCCTACCTCTCTGCACTTATCGCCCTCCATACTCCAGCCCGTGCACTTCGCTCCTCTTCTGTCCCTTCTCTCACCCTTCCATGCCTTCCCTGCTCCCCTAAGCGCCTTCGTCCCTTCTCACTTGCTGCCCCCCATGCCTGGAACTCCCTCCCTGTCCACATCCTCCTTGCCCCCTCCTTTCATACCTTCAAATCTCTCCTTAAAACTCACCTCTTTTGCTCTGCTCTGTCTGACTCTTTATCCTGCTGAGCCACTATTTCCTATACCTACAGTCTGTTTACTTTATCCTTGCCACATGGACCTGCCTGCTGTCATTCTCATTGTAACCAAGCCAAGTACGTGCACTTGAGACCTCGCATCTTCATGAATGTTAGACCTCTTGTCTCTCCCTCTGTTCCCCTTCTTATGTCTCTCCCCCAGCTCCTGTCTCTCAGATTGTAAGCCCCAGGGGCAGGAACTGTGTCTATTTTATTACTTTGTGAAGTGCCAGGTACACTGCTGGCACTATATAAATGTTTGATGATGATGATAATAATAATAATAATAATAATAATAATAATTAATAATTAATTAATACATTTAAAACAAATAAGAGAAAGTGTTTTTTTTTCACTCAGTGCACAATTAACTTGTGGAATTTCCTGCCAGAGGAAGTGGTCAAAGATGGTATTGTAGCTAGTTTTAAAAGGATTGGATAAGTTCTTGGAGGATAGGTCTATTAATGGCTATTAGCCAATTAGGTTTTGGGGACATAGCTGTCTTAAAATTGTGTGTTCTTTTGGATCAAATCAGCGATGACTCAAATGAGAGGTGCCAAGAAAGCTGTTTTATTAAGTTCAAAGCAAATGCAAAAAGTAAAGAAAAGCATCTCACATCCTTTTCTGCAAGCCGGGGAACCCCAACAATGGCTGTGAGATGATCCCCGAATGGGCCCCTCAGCACGTCTGCCGCACCCCTCAGTACGTCTGCGAAGTAGCCAGCAGTGAAGTTCCAATGCTGGTCACTGGTTTATCTGTCTTTATAGTATCCTAACTTTGCAAACCCACTATACAAACACTGCGTGTGTGCTAAGCAGTTCTAACTATGGCAAACGTGCCTCCCCCTGGCCTGAGTCATTTTCAACTTCCAATTAAGCAAACTTAGTACCAAGGTTACAGGCTGATAAGGAAGATCAAAACACTACATTCCTAGCCTGTCTTAGTACCCAGCAAAAACAACTATTATGGGCTATACAAAGCAAGCTCATGCATACAGTTTATAACAGACAAGATGGATTCCAAAGCAAGAGCAGGCCGAATAAGACATATAAGTGTCCCTAACTGGCTCCACCGATTTACAATGGGTCTTCTGCAATCTTTCACTACAATAGCCTCTTATTGTTGGGGACTGGAATAACAGGGAATGGATTGCCCATTGTGACCTATGAGGTATTTCTCCCAAGAGAAAGAGATTGGTCATTGTTGGAGACAGGCAGTGGTGTAGTGGAGCAGGAACATGGGAGAGGGGAACAGAGCTCTGGCGCTTTTCCTGCAACCCCCCTCAGCAGTCTTGAAGGCTTTGGGGGGACGGTGCTCTCATGAAGAGGTCCTTCACTTTTAAAATTACCACTACACCACTAGAGACAGGATACTGGGCTTGATGGACCATTGATCTTATCCATTGTGGCATTACTTATGTTCTTAAGGATATTAGGAGCCCAGGGTGAAAAACAAGTGACTGTGACACCGTGGCAGCCCAGGTTGGGATGGGAAGCTATACTGGACACCGTCCAGACTGGGTCAGGCCACTCACTGTGTTACCCTGAGATTCTCCCAGGAATTAGCTCCATCAGGGGTCAGGGATCTCCACAGGAAAACGTAGGTTTTCTTACCAAAAAGTCACAATAGGCAGTTATTATGACTAAATACTACAGTGTATTGCCCTGACAAACTGACTTACACACTACTATAAAAGCACCATGGAAGCACTACAGAAGCTTGCAAAAAGGCTATTGATTACAAATGTATAGTCTTTAAGAATATATCTCACCACACAGATATAGACAGGTCCCGTTTGTTTCCAGGGTCCTGCTGGGGAAGATGAGACATCAGCTTGCTGCTATGCTGGAGGCTTAAGAAGAATTAAAGTAGAAATAAAATATAGAAATAAAAAATAAAATATTTATTTATTTTATTTATTTATTTGCGACAGAAGCCAATAAATGAACAGAAACTAAAGACATAAACATAAAGACATACAAACAATAATAAAAACCTTCCCAAGAAATAAATGTGTATAACACATAAATCAAGAGAATACATAACAGGGGGAAAATGTGCCATCATTCAAACATCCTCACTCAAAGGTTGCCTGAACTGGAGAAAAAGCATACACAGATTTATTGCCTCAATCAGAAACTGTGAGACAGTTGCTGTAAAAGAAGGATCTATATCTGCCAATGCCAGAATACATAAGTTGTGCTCTGTGTGGCCTGGGAATTTCTGGAGAAAGGTAGCAAGATATTTTAAACGGATTACATCATAGAGATGACATTGGAACAATACATGGGAAACAGATTCCACATGTTGCCGCTCAAAAGGGCAGGTGTGATCCACAAAATTGACTGCATGGAGTCGACCCTCCAGTACTGCGGTGGGAAGAGCATTTACTCGCGCGCACAAGAATAGATACTTACCGCTCTGCGGGATGGATGACAGCAAATAAGCAGCTGTGTCATGTCTAGCCCTAATAAAAGGAAGGTAGTCCACCAAATGGCGTGATGCATGAATTGCTGCTGACTCCTCCTGTAGCTCCTTGTCCTCTAACATTTGGGTTAACTCTTTCAACGCCGCTGCCAGCTCCTTCCCAGACCATTAATCTGGGTGGAACCCCAGCTGCTGCAGAAAGAGCTAACAGCCTTCTGCCAAGGGCTCTTAAAAGCGTTGTTGGACCAAAAGGGCATCAAACCCTTACCAGGGGTTATGATCGACTTTAGCCAGAATCGCAGGACAGCCATCCAAACCTTAGTAGACCACCTGACCTGACCAACCTCCTGCCTAATGGCTGCAAAAGACGTGGTGCTAGGTATCCTCCGCAGCCGCTAAAATAAAATATAGAAAGGATAAAGAATTTTTTTAAAAAAAAATTGTCCAGAGGTTGAGGAATGGCCCCTCAACAGGCAAGGAGCATGGAGGCTCCAAAAAGTGAGGGGGAAAAGACACAAAAGCACACGGGGGAACTCTGCCCCAAAGTAAAAACTTGAAAAGGCTGAGTAAAAACTTGAAAAAACCCCCAGCCCCAACTGTATAAATAAAATGGGCTGTGTGTCTAAGCAGTGTCACATGGTGAACCCAGGGCCAAACTGGTGTTCATATCAAGGTCAAAACACATTCCAACACCCATTGACATTATGTCTAAAGACACCCAATATCTAGCTGCTTGCAGCTCTGGATCAGGGCTCCAATAGGCTCACAGGGAGCTGTCCTATTACATAAACCTTTAACAGAATTCCACAATGTGAACATAGACAAGTATATTAATAAAGACAATTTCAATGGGTGTGGAATAGATCTCAAAAGTCTATGCTGAAAAGACTGGAAGAAACCAACATAAGACAAAGAAGCAAGTTGATTCCATTTACTTTCAAATGAAACAACAAACTTTGATCAAACAACAAATAATCAATAACATCAAATGAACAATAGATACATATTATTATAGAACTGTGGTATCGCCTCTATAGTTAAGGCAAGTGGCACTGTCCCTTATAACCCCCCAACATTCTAGTGGGTGTAAACTTTGGCATGTTCAGATTTTTTGTTGTTGTTGATATTTTGTTTGGATGGTCTTTTGGGTAAGGGCGGAAATCTGTGCAAATTTGAAGCGAATCGCTTCTGAAACAACAAAGTTATGGATGTGGGAAGTTGATTCCCCCCCCCCATTTTTTGGCGACTTCTAAGTTTACCAGGTTTGTGGTGTCGTGGACAGTTTCAAAGCTAGGGAGAAGTGATGAAAAATTAAAAGGGGGGGGCCTATGTCTGCTTTTGTGGTTGATTTGGGGTTTCCCTTATAAAGTTCCTAATTTATGAACAGTTTAAAAACCTACGTTAGGCTATGGGTAAAACTTTCAGAGTGGGAGCAGATGGAATGTGGTGTGCGTCAGAAGATGGTGATATTGACATCACAGTTCCGTGAGGCAGAGGGAGGGTATGCAGAGGGCGTGAGCAACCTTCCTTGCTTTGCTTAGTGCTACCCCCCTGGCAGAAGCCTGGGCAGAGGGGTGTGGTGGTGGAAGATTTATAACCGACCCCCACCCTGCTACCTGTCTACTTGGCCTCCTCTTGCTCTCTGCCTATCGCTCCCTTTCTTGCTGGTAGCTGGGGCTGGCACTGGCGTTGCTGCCGTCTCACTGGCTCTTGAACTGGTTGTAGTGAGAAGGGGGGCAGGATTTCTTGGCTGGGGGGAAGGGAGTTATTGTAGGGGTGTGTGCCAGGAACCCACGTCGTTTTTTGTTTTTGGTTTCATTTTCATTTTTTGTTATTAAAACTGTCGTTTTTGTTATTGTTAACAAAATTTCATTATTGATTATGTGTCATTATCAGTATCAGTATCAATTTTGAGTGATAGCAAAGATTTTGTTTTCAGTATCATTTCCGTTGTGGGCTGTCACCAGTTGTGGAAGTGCCAGCAGACACCTGTCCCAGACTTCTCAGAAGCTGAACTCCTTCCGCCCTTTCTCATTATAAAGCAGTAGTAATAAGTGCACAATGACAATATGAAAAATTACTAATATGTATGTCTAACCTAAACCTACACCTAATAAACTATACTATATGCAATATATTCCTATCTATCTATCTATCTATCTATCTATCTATCTATCTATCTATCTATCTATCTGTACAGGGGGAGACAGATAGGGGAAGGGAAAAGGGAAAATAAAGGGTATAAGGATATAACACTGATGGCTGGGCAAGATTTTGAGTGTAAGCACCAGAGTTCTTTAAACGCAACCTGTCACAGCAAGAACTAACATAAAACAAGAGTTAACCTGCCTGGCCTTGCAATGCCTTCCCCAGAGCCCCCATGATTGGTTCTGAGAGGCAGGAGGCATTGAGCAATCACAGTGTGCCATTCAACTGCCTGGGACCTGTTTGCATTGCTCATTGGCCAGTGATTATATCCATCAGATCCTTCCCCTCCCCTTGTTATCATTATCAATATAACAAAAATGAAGTGCACACCCCAAGTTATTAGGACCTTGGCAGCAGCCTGGTGATGGTGGGGAAAAGTCAGGTTGCCCCCACCCCCCTGGCAGCTCAATTGGCTATATATATATGAGGAACATACATATGTCTGAACATATATATATGAGGAACATACATATGTCTGAACAATGAATATAAGAAACATAAAAATATGTGACATGAACAAAAAAAAAGAGGAAATTAAAAAAAGATCAAATGAGTTGCACAATCAAAAACAGAAGGAAATTTACCAAAAAGAACCCTCTGGTTTAAGTGACTAGTTAAGGCTTGTGCCATTTTTTCAAACCCACAACCTCCTAGCCAGGAAAAATTCCTTGCATCAATTTACTCACCGAAAACCTCCCAAATACAAACCCCCACCCAAACAAACATTCAGCTAAGCACCAGAAAGCAAACAAATGGAAGATTAAGGCTCATGTATCATATTCCTAACCAAAAAACCCACCACAATAAGGGATCAGTGGAGCCTCTCAAAAAAACAACTAAGCACCAAAAAGCAAGGAAATGGAAGATTGAGGCTCTCACATACATCGACTAACCTCCCTAAAGCTCTTGCCTTAACTCTCCCTTTATGACTGTAGGATACATTCCACTGTTTTTTTCTTACACACACTTTTTATTTTCTTCCTCTGTTATTTGGTGTTAACTGGGTGATGAGTATTCCCTCATTTCTAGCTGTTTGTTATTTCTGTTGGTTTTCCCTGCTTTGTTGGGGAAAAGAGGAGGGGGTGGGACAGCAATATGTTTGGTTAATGCTTGCAAGCTGTATGCTTGCTAGTGTGTTGTTAGTGGGATGCTTTCTGCACACATGCTAGTTTGCTGGATTTAGGTTTGCTGATGTTCATCTATGCATCCTGTTGCTGGGTGTTCCTTTGAAGATGTTTTCAGGTTTGCTGGTTTTTTTGTTTGCTCATGTAGATCTATGTATCCTGTTGCTGGATGTTCTTTTGGAAGATGTTTTCAGGCTTTTGAAATAAATAGGTGTGGGTTTCTGGCAATCTATGTTCATGTGGGGCGAGTTAAGGCGAGAGCCTTAGTGAAGGTTAGTCAGTTGCTCTGGAGCGGCCTCTGTGGTCCGCTGGGGGCGTCCTTCTCGAGGTCCCCCATGTGGCCCGGGGAGCCACTATGAAAGGGTGTTCTCGGTGGCTGCACCTAGGCTGTGGAACTCCCTCCCGGTGGAAGCCTAGGTGGCCCTGGATCTCCCCTCCTTCCGTCATATGTGTAAAACCTGGCTATTACGCCTGGCTTTTGGCGAGGAAGATGGGGTGTAGGTTGGGATGGGGGGAGGGCACGGTTTTGGTTTTATGCCTTCCTTTTTATTGTATTTTATGGTTTTATTGATTTTATATGTTTTAACATTGTAAGCCGCCCTGGGCTGATTGGAGAAGGAGGGATGGGTTATTAAATAAATAACTAAATAAATAAATAAATAAATACAATTGGGACTTGGGACTAATCCAGGGTCAGAACCTGGGTTAACCTCCAACACAATCCAGGAAAAACAAAGGCCAAGATTTGGTGGGCCCTCAAAACACATGCTGGTGGCTCATGGGTGAAAGCATGAAAATGCAGGTCACAGTGGGCCACCATCTCATCTAGTTTTACCTACAGTGTCTTTTAACACAGCACCGTTTTTTCCTCTCCTCCTCTTCTGGTATTTTAGGGACCCATTGCAATAACCCCTCAGTGATCTGCTTCAGCAAAGCTGCACACTGAGTTTAGGGGTGTGCATGTCATTTTTGTTATTACAATAACGAAAATAAAAATTGTAATTTTCATTATGGTTATTGCAAAAACAAAACCACCAAAAATAATAATAAAAATAGAAATGAAAACAACATTTTGTTTTTGAAATAAAGGGAAAAAACTGAAAAATGTATTTACGGCTATAACATTTTTGTTTATTATTAAATTGTGATGAACTTTGGGCTTCCTGTACCCCCAATGGAGGACATTAAGTGTAACAATATTTGAAACAATTCAATAAAGGGAACAGATTTTAGAAGCAATTGAATGTTCTGATTTTAAGAAAATCTCCATAAACATTTATGGCTACAACCTCTTTATATTCCATCTAATTTGCAAGTTATCTGTAAATATCATGTCCCTCCATAGTCTTAATATTCCTGACAAGTCTCAGAAAGATTGGATGAAGGGTCCTGATGGTATAAGACATTAACTTGAGAATACATTTCCAGCTGTAACATTTGTATATTCCATCCTGTTTACAAGATATTTGGCAGGAATGTATCACATACCTCCCCTGTCATCTCTGCCAAATTATAAAAAGATTTGATAAAGGGACCCAATTTTATAAGCATTTGAAGTTGTTTCCTTGAAGACCATTATTCACATAAATAGCAGCACATGCAGTGCCAGTCAAAGGCAGGCACCTGGCATGGCAGGGGGAGAGAGGCTATAGGAGGGAGGATGTGGAGCAACCCAAAAGACTGACAGACACATTCACTGCCCAATTACTGCATGCTTCTTGCTTTACAGGACCAGCCAGTAGTGGCTTCGGGGCGGGCATAGGGGGCATCCCTCAGGCGGGCATAGAAGGGACATAACTGGGACTTTGGAGATAGCATCCCAGAAATCAGGAGACATAGTTTACACATCCAGGATGGCCAATTATCATCACAATCCTATCATGCAGCACTGTGACAGAGGACATACGAGAATCTCTATTGGCTCTTTCCTAAACAGTTGTTTCTGACTTCCCAGTAACAAGTGGGGGACAGATGTTGGGATGATCACAGCACAGAATGAGGATATTTGGTTGACATTTCTGCCGGCCAATTGACATCACAAACCGATCTTATACCACAGTGACATGTAAGAGAATCCCTGGCATAGGCTCCTTCTCCGCATATGCTGTGTGGCATATAAAACTGGGACCCTTTATCACATCTTTCTAATATTTCGAAGAGATGATTGTGAAAGTGTGATATACATCCCTGCCAAATTTCATGTACACTGGTTGACTACAAAGACGTTACAGTCAGACATACATTTATAAGTTAATTGCTTATACCACCAGGACCCTTTATCAAATCCTTCTGAAAGATGGCAGAGGTAGTAAATATGGGAAGGGATATAAACATGCCAAGTTTTATCTACATTAAATGTGAGGCAAAGAAGTTACACCTAAGAATGTATATGAAGATTTTTGCAAAATAAGTTAATTCAACTGCTTCTAAAATTGTATTCTTTTATTCAATAATTTTGGAATTTGGTACACATAATGACTTCCATTGGAGGTATAAACACTTCAGGTGTCAGCCAAATATAGTGAGAAACAAAAAAGGTACAGCCAGTGTTTTCCATTGAAACCAATGGAAAACAAAAATGAAAACCAAAACGAAAATGACAATTTGATATTTATGAAAATGAAAATGACAGATTTAAATACTGAAAACAAAAATGACATGGGCCCCTGGTGCACACCTCTAGTTATCACTAGATGTTTGATGGCTCCTTATTTAAGATCATTGCGATCATCGCGGTGCCTGCAGCAGCACACGTTATATAATCTGCATCAAGATTCCTCTAAACACTCAATGAAGTTTAAAAATAATTCATTCATTAGAAGTGTCATGTACTTCCAGACCCCTTCAGTTCCCACCACCCCAACAACATTTGCCATGGGATTTTCTTTTGCATTTTATTTTTCTAGTGAAAGCAAGCATATATTCTCTTTTAGGAGGTGCTTCCTGAGAGAAGCTGAAATCAGTGCGGTTACACAGTGGTCTTAAGATTATATTATTGTTTTCTTTATATAGATGTGTGTGGAGACTTGTGTTCTGATAAGGAGCAATTTACAATGCGGGTTGGTTGGCCATAACAACAAGGAATGTTAAACCAAGGCGTAACAAATTTGCAGGCTCAAATGTGGATTTGAGCCTGACTAAACCTGCTTTTATATGTTTTAAGATTTGTTCCCTCTATTTCAGTAAGTTTGTGTGTGTGTGTTTGTGTGTGTGTGTGTGTGTGTGTGTGTGTAGGTCAGGAAATGGGTATTACAGCAGAGCATCAGATGAAGCAATAGCTGTGCTCTTTCAGCCATTGAAATGTCTGTTTAATTGGCTTACTGGAATTGTCAGTAAGCTTTCTGTAGCATTTTGACTAAAATAGACAAACACAAAATGATGAGACTCCAAATAAAACTAGGGAATCTATACTAAATGGACCAATCTTCCAATATAGCAATGCAGAAATAAATTCTGGGCTTTGCTGTTGAAAACCTTTTCAAACCAGAGAGTAACGGTAATAAGCAAAACAAACTATGAAGTTATTAGGTCGTAGGTAGCAAAGGAGTAGGGTATATCCTTCATCCCTTGAAGACAATGGCTCAGCTCCCACTGAATTTAATGGTGGAGAATAGCACCAGTAATATTAGGGGCCTACTTTGAATCAAGCAGAAGTCCTGTGCCGTGTCAGCGGAATTCCCACCCCTGTCAGCAGAAGTCTTGGCCGGTGATCTCACAAGTGGGTCATGTTTTATGTAAACCATATAGGAAAATGGAATCATGTGACCCCTCTAAGAACTCTTCCCACCACCCTGAACCAATTGGCAAAGGTTTTGTCAGCATAGACCCACCATCTAAGGAGTTGTGAGCCAATGGGGTAGCATTTCTGGGGGCAGGTGATTTGGCAGAAAGGGGTCATGTGGCCCCTTTAAGAACTCCTCTCACTGCCTTGAACCAATTTGCAAAGGTTTCATCAGCATAAGCCCACCCCCTAAGAAGCTGTGAGACAATGGGATGGCATTTCCAGGGTAGCATGAGATGACATAAAGGGGCCATGTGAGCCCTCAAAGAACTCCACCCACCCACTGTTCCAAGGTAGGACTACTTAGCAGAAAATGGGTCATGTGACCCCTCAAAGAACTTTCTGAGACCCTCAACCAATCAGAAATATTTTCTGGTTGAAAGGCTTGTCTTAGGGGTTTGGCTGGGTCTCTGTTATTCAACACAGCAGAAATAGGTCATGCAACCCCTCAAAGAACTCCTTCTGCTACCCTCAACCAATTGGAAAGGTTCTCAGATCCGTAGGCCCGCTCTACAGGTTCAATTTGGTTTCCGTAGAGGTTACCCTAACCTTTCCGATTGGCCAAGAGTGGTGGAAGGAGTTCTTTGAGAGTTCACATGACCCCTTTTTTCTAAGTCACTCTACCCTGGAACACACCATCTCATTGACTCAAGGTCTCTTAACAGGGCAGGTATTGGGTGAGGGTTGGAGTAGGTGGTTCTGGGATCAGGGTAGGGTGTATTGTAATGTATTTTAATGTTATTTAATTGTATTATGTTTTTACTATTGTAAGCCACCCTGAGCCTTTTGGAAAAGGTGGGGTATAAGTTTTAATAAATAAATAAATAAATAAATAAACTCCACTATTTGGTCCAGGGCAGTGGGGGGAGTTCTTAGAGGACTCACATGACCCCTTTCTGCAATGTCATGCTACCCTGGAAATGCCATCCCATTGGCTCATAACTCCTTAGGGGGTGGGCATAGGCTGATGAAACTTCTGCCAATTGGTTTAGGGTGGTGGGAGAAGTTCTTAGAGGGGCTACATGACTGACCCCTTTCAATATTATCTGTTTTTATAGACAGCCCCACATCCAGCCCCTCCTGGGTCAGGTTCAGATGAGCCCTGCAGGTTCCCTGGCCCATGGTCTGTCCACGCAACCCACCCCCCCATACACACACACCATAGAATTGTGGGAAATCACCCACCACTCTAAGCCTGGGGCAACAGCTGGAAGGAAGTGGAACAGCAGCGTGAGTCCACACATCAGAGGGACAGCTGTTCCGCTTTGGGCCAGTGCCCTGGGTTTGGCCAGCCTTCTTCTTCTGCTGGCACTCTGGGATGTTTCATTGAACCTTTAGACATATAGGCCACCCAGGGGTGAAGTGGGTTGGCGCGGTCAGCAGCAGGGCACCCCGTCTGTCTGAAAACACTCTAGGTATGTGTTTACTCTTAGTTCCTGAGACAGTAAGTTCAAAATGGCATTAACATTCTTTCCAAAAAGATCAACTTTTAAAAGAAAGGGCTATTGTGTTAACCAAGTACTATGTAGCCTCGTCTAGCTTGTTATTTCTAGAATGCACAAAGGTTAGTGACCAATATTTTTCAAACATGATTAGTGATTAGGGATGGGCGAACGCGGTTCGGTAGTTCGGTGTTCGGCCCGAACTCGGCCTGTTCGGACAACCGAACACGAACACGAACACACCGAACGGACCGAACACCGAACACCGAACAACAAAATGGCAAACACACCGAACGGAACCGAACACCGAACGACAAAATGGCGAACACACCGAACGGAACCGAACACCGAACGACTAAATGGCCGAACAGTTCATTCAATTCGAATCGCGTTCGGTTGTGTTCGGGTGGCTAAAACATGGTCTTCTGTCAGGTCACTGGAAGGCCAAATGTAGCAGGGAGGGGGAAGTCATTTGACTCAGCTAGGAGCAGACTTCCAGGCACCAGGGGTGGAGGGTGGAGAGTGGCTTGGAGTAGCAGCCAGCCTGATGAATCACCATCTCTTTTCGCCTCAGACCACTGGCTTGGCAGTCTATGATTGGCCACGGGCTAGGCTGCACGGAGCCAATGGGGCTGATTTGAGGCGGGCGCAGCAAGAAACAAAACTGTCTGCCTCCCCCCTTCCCAATACCTTCTGAGCTAGTCACTGTTCCTGAGCAGCAGGCGTTTCAGAAGGCTCCCTCACCCAGCATTTTCCAGCTCCCCAATCCATTGCCATCCTCCTCCTATTTCACCCATCCAACCCATCTACCCCCATATTCTCATTTATTTACATTAGCTTTGATAGATTTAGTTGTTATTTTTTGTTTTTATCCCTCCCTGTGTTCAATCTTCAATCTTCCTCCTTCCCTCCCCCCTCCATTGAATATTCCCTCCCCATTCCCTTCCCCTGTTTTTTTGATTCATTAGAGTAGTAGTATATTATTAATTTATAGATTGATTTAGGTTTCATTTCAGTTTTGTACCCCTCCTTGTCTTGTTTGTGATTGCCCCCCAACCCCCATCCCATATATTCATAGGTAGATAGATAGGATTAGGTCGATACATTTTTGTTTTGACATAGTAGGAGTAGTTTAGTTTAAGGTTTACTGATAGAGATAGAGTTTACTGTTTTCTGTGATTCAGCTTTAGGGTTTGTTGGAGTTATTCATAGCATTTAGAATACATTTATTAGTTAGGTAGTTAGTTAGTTATTAGTGTAGATATAGAGATATAAATATTTGATAAAAAAATTCAATAAAATTTTTTTAAAAAATTATATATTAAAAAACATTGTTTTTTTCGGGAGAAATGGAGAAGGGAAGGAGAGGCCGATCTGCTGCCCGTAGGGGAGGCAATGGGGCACGTCCCAGAGGCCGTGCACGAGGAGCGGCAGCAGGCAGCAGCAGTAGCCAGAGGCAGAGCGCCTCACCCCCTCCCAAAATCAGGAGGCCTGCTTTAGGGGCCCAGGGTGCTCTGCAACGTCTCCTGGCAGTGCCCTCCACTGACACTCAGGGCACTGGAAGGCCTGCAGGACTTGAGGCTCAGGCTGCTGCATCTGTGTCTGCTGTGCGTGGTGATGGAGCAGGAGCTGGGGCTGCTTCTTCTACCGATGTTCCTCCAGGGCCACCAATGTCCCCCACAGTCGAGGAAATCCCCAGTAGCCCAGAGCTGGTGGATCCCACCCCGGCTGCTAGAGGCAGGGCCCGATCCCCGGGCAATGCCAGTACTAGGGACTGGGAGAGGAGGAGTGGCAGCAGCGGCAGCTGCAGCAGCACTAGCAGCCACAGAGGGGGGCACAGGGAGAGTGCCAGCAGCATGGCGGGCACGGGCAGTCTACCCTCCGGGTCCCAGTACTCCCCTTCTGGGGACATCGCCATGATCGCTGGGGACAGTGAGGAAGAGGCAGCAGTCAGTGACACTAGTGCCGCAGAGGATATCTATGTCCATGAGGCAATGTCTGACCCTCCTCCTCCCAGAGCTGCATCACCACCAGTGCCACAAAGTTCTCCCTCTCCCAGCAGCACTGGCAGCAGCACGTCTGCCGGGGCGGGCAAGAAGGCAGCAGGAGGGGGAAAAAAATCCACTGTCTGGGAGCATTTTAAGCAGGTGAGGGCAGATGATCCCAGAGAGGTGCAGTGCACGCTGTGCCAAAAGGTGGTGAAGCGTGGGCGGGCGCTTGCCAACCTTGGCACAACTGCAATGGCCAGGCACCTGAAGGCATGCCACAGTGCTGTGTTGCTGAGCGGGAAGGCAGGCGAAGTGGATGCCAGCGGGTTCCCGACTCCAGCGGCCAGTCGCCCGGCCCATTCAGCGGGCCAGCGTTCTGCAGCTACTGCTGCTGCCTCTACCAGCAGCAGGAGCATTATGGGGGCAGAAAAACTGCAGGAGCCTCCCCAGCAGCACCGCCAGTCCACCATGGAGGAGATGGGGTGGGGCGATGTGTCGAGGCCATCGGCAGGGCGCCGTGGCACAGGCTTCCAGGAAAAAGGCAAGCGCCTGGTTGCCGAGATGATTGCCCTGGATGGCCAGCCCTTCTCCATTGTGGAGGACAAGGGCTTCCAGCGTCTGCTTGCGTTCCTGGCTCCCAACTTTAAGCTTCCTTCCCGCTCCGCCCTGAGTCGGACTGTGGTCCCACAGTTATATAGGGCTTTGAAGGAGCGGGTGAGGGAGCAGCTTGCAGGGGCTGGGGGGGCAACGGTCCACTTCACCACGGACCTGTGGTCCTCCAGGAACGCCCAGCATGCCTACCTGGCAGTGACTGCACACTGGTGGCAGGACGCAAAGGCAGTGCTTGGCAGTGGCAGGAGGGGACCTGAAGCAGGGTATAGGTGGGCCCTGCTTCAGTCCCAAGTTATGGACAGCTCCCACACCGCAAGGAAGGTAGAGGCAGCCCTGACCACCATGGTGAGGGAGTGGCTCACGCCAGGCGTGGCCTTCACCAAGGGGTGTGTGGTCACGGACAACGCGGCCAATATGCTTAAGGCAGTCCGTGACGGGGGGTTCACGAGTATCCCTTGCGCCGCACACACCCTCCACCTGGTGGTGAAGGACGCTCTGGGCTTGGGTGATAAAGGCATTGGGCCAGGCACCCTTAGCTCCCTGGTCGAGCGGGGGAGGAAGCTGGCGGGCTTCTTCAACCGCAGCGTGAAGGGCAGCGAACTCCTCCGGGAGAAGCAGGCTGAGCAAGGGTCCCCGGTGCACACCCTGATCCAGGATGTCTCCACCCGGTGGAACTCCACCTTCCTGATGCTGGAGCGGCTTCTTGAACAGAAAGCCGCCCTGCATCAGGTGGAACTGGAGACAGACATCGAGTCACCTCCAGGGTACAACAGGGAGGAATGGGATATTATATCCCAAACCGTCTCTGTCCTGAGACCATTCCTGGCCGTCACGGAGACACTGAGCAGCTCCACTGCCACCCTCAGCCAGGTGACCCCGCTGGTGCATAGTCTCCACAGCAGCCTGGATGAGATTCTTGGGGCGGTGGGGCGGGATCGTGGCCCTCAGGGCAGGAGAATGTGCGACGAGGCGATGGAGCTAGCCGACAAGTTGAAGGCGGGCCTGAGCGCTCGCTTTGGTGACCTCCTGCGCCGGGACGAATATGTCCTGGCAACCATGCTGGACCCCAGGATCAAGGGCAGCATGGCACGGGAAAGTGCGCACTATGGCCTCCAGAAGGGGATGCTGGTCGATAAGGTCAGGCAGGCAGAGCGGGCCATGCAGCGGGATGCCCCTGGGGATGGTGGGAGTAGGAGCAGCGACCCTCAGCCATCTGGGTCTATCCCTGCCTCCAGCAGCAGCAGGACCCTTACTGCCAGCAGCTCCTCCTCTGTTCTGTCCACTCAGGGGAGCATGGGGACCAGCAGCACAAAAGGGCAAGCAGCGTGGCTGAGGGCAGTGGGGCAGGTGGTGCCCACCCAGAGCTACCGGAGGGAGTATGATGGCGCCTCAGCAGCAGTGGAGACCTATCTGGAGGAGGAGCCTTGCATAGAACCCGGCAGCGATCCCTTGGCCTACTGGGCCAGCAAGGCCCAAGTGTGGCCGGCCCTGTCCAAAGTGGCCAAGGGATTCCTGTCCTGCCCACCAACCAGTGTCCCCAGCGAGAGGGTGTTCTCCATCGCGGGGGACATATGTTCCCCGCACCGCCTGAGACTGGGGGCCAAGTTGGTGGAGCAGTTGCTCTTTCTCAAGGTGAACCTTCCGCTGCTGGGATTCCCGGAGCTGCCCCTGGACAAAGAGTGATGGTGCAGTGGCACACGCCATCCATCCCATGCCAGGGGCAGTCGTGGGACAGGGCTCCTCCTCCTCCATCCAGGGCTCGGCTGCAATAGTACTGTGCTGCTGAGGTGCTGTCCCTCCATCCCAATGCTTGCACCCACCCTGCCTCTCTCTCTTTGCCTCTCTCTCTCTCTCTCTCTCTGCCTCTCTCTCTCTCTCTCTCTCTTACTAGACGGCCTAGGCCGCCTTATCTGACTGACCTCATGATGCAGGCTGGGCCTAGGAAACCAAACAAACAAACTGTAAGTCTGCCACCCGGCTTATGACTACCCAATTCCTCGTGGGGCAGAAGCTGAATGACAAACCCTCTCCCCTTTCCAGAAAGAAAAAGAACAGCTTTAAATAACATTTAACAATTTAATTAACACTTAAATAACCAACCTTAACTTAACACTATATACTTAACACTATAAAAACAGAACAACAACAAAACAACATTTCAAACAAAAGCAAACATGAAAAGGAAACTTAAAAAACACAAGCTAAGAGTCTCTGTCTCAATGGCCACTGCCACTGGGCCTGTCAGTCTCAGAGTGCCCCCCCCGTGTTTGGGGAAAAGGCAGGATGTCTTCCGGCGGCTGGCAGTCCAGAGGGCAGGCCACCGTGGAGGGGTCGAACCCGCCGTTCTGCACGGCATACTCCAGCGCCGCGGCGACATTGTTGTGCCACCTGGAGAGTGCCTGCTGGTAGCCACGCAGGCATTGCTGCTCGGTGGCCACATACTGGCCGTAGGCCACCACCCGCCGCTTCTCAGAGCGCAGCGCCCGCGTGCGCTCCAACATGCACTTCTCCAGGTTGGCGGTGGAGCGGTCGACCTCCTCCGTGTGGCGCCGTGCCGAGCGACGCAGCTGCTCACTCGCTTCCCTCAGGTCCTCATCCTCCGTGACATCGGGGCTCTCGACGGTGAGGGTAGAGGCGGAGGGAGGGGAAGGGCGTGTATGCCTCCTTTTGCGGGAGGCCTTCCCCCCCCTTTGGCGTGGTGGCTCCACGGCAGGTGCAGCAGCTGCAGTGGCACCGGCAGAGTCCTCATCTTCCACCTCGCCTGCCCGCCTCACCCGGATCTTGTGGGTGCCCTCAATGTGCGTGAGCAGCCCCGATGTTGTGCCCTCCCTCTGCCGCCGGAAGACTTTACTGCAGATCTAGAAAGAGCAGAAAAAGAAAGGAACATTAGCATTATTATTATTATTATTATTATTAGCATTTATATAGCACCAGCGATGTACCTGGTGCTTTACAAAAAACTAAGATAGACACGGTCCCTGCCCCAGAGAGCTTACAATCTAAAGATCTGTCTTTATGGTCTGTCTAAATGGTCTGTCTCTGTCAAGCCCTGCCTGCATTCTGTCTCCACGAGTGGGTGGACTGGGTGGCCATCCAATCTGTCCTTGCAGGGGACTTTCATTCCTAACAGGTCAGAGGGTAATCCTCCATCCAATGGGTGCTGCTGCTGCTGCTCCTACCAATATGCCTCTTTTCAGCTCACTCACTCACTGTTCCACGGGCTCTGTGCACGAGCAATCCAATGGGTGCTACTGGGCGGCCTAGTGAGTCACCACTGGGCAAGGCTCGACCACTTTGCAGAAACTTGTTGCGATCTAGAGAGTATGTTGCAATGAAGCCTGCAGTGAAGCCCCACACGACATACCTTGCATGTGGCGATTCGGTCGTCCTTCGAGAAAAAGCGCCAGACGTCCGAGGACTGGCGCTGGGGAGGCGAAGATGGTGACCTCCGCCTCGATGTCCTGCGGCGACTTGTCCTCCTCTGCCTCCGGGGGCTGGTGGAAGCAGGGCTGGCCTCGGGAGCAGA
Source organism: Sphenodon punctatus (assembly GCA_003113815.1). Taxonomy (NCBI): domain Eukaryota; kingdom Metazoa; phylum Chordata; class Lepidosauria; order Sphenodontia; family Sphenodontidae; genus Sphenodon; species Sphenodon punctatus. The sequence goes on from QEPC01008061.1 coordinate 3,658,138, forward strand.
GGAGTCCAATTCCTCTCTGAAATGGGAATACATAAAAAACCAAGTTAATATCACGCATTTAATGATGATGCCTCTAATCCTCCCTCCTTCTGGGTGCTAGGGACGGCAACTAAAAATAACATAAAGCACGTGCAAATCCTGCCATCCCAGGGCTGCTAGGGGATGCTGCTGCTAGATGCTAGAGCAACTGAAAAACCACCCCTTGCTGGCACGTGCAAATCCTGCCATCCCGCCCCTGGCTGGCACACTCTAACTCCCGCCCCTGGCTGGCACACTCTAACTCCCGCCCCTGGCTGGCACACTCTAACTCCCGCCCCTGGCTGGCACACTCTAACTCCCGCCCCTGGCTGGCACACTCTAACTCCCGCCCCTGGCTGGCACACTCTAACTCCCGCCCCTGGCTGGCACACTCTAACTCCCGCCCCTGGCTGGCACACTCTAACTCCCGCCCCTGGCTGGCACACTCTAACTCCCGCCCCTGGCTGGCACACTCTAACTCCCGCCCCTGGCTGGCTGGCACACTCTAACTAAAAAACTAATACAGCCTTTCTTGCCTTAAAAGTAAAAGAAAGGTTTACAAACCTGGCAGGAATCATTGTTGACGAGCCCCCCGCCTCGTCCGAGACGGAAGGCACAGCGACAGCGGCAGGGGCAGCGGCAGCAGCAGGGGCAGCAGCAGGGGCAGCGGCAGTGGCAGCGGCAGTGGCAGCGGCAGCAGCGGCAGCGGCAGGGGCAGGGGCAGCGGCAGCAGCGGCAGCGGCAGCGGCAGCGGCAGCCGCCTCCTCCTCCGCAGCCAACAACTCCTCTGCCGTCGGGCGTGGCCACACCCGGCAGATTCGGCCCTGAGACCGCTTCATTTTTTGTTTTTTTTTTAATTTCACACAGTCACACACCACAGTCCAACCCACAGGCAACAACAACACACACCAACCCACCCAAACACACAGCACAGCCAAAACAATCACCAAAACACACTACACAAGCAGCCACCGAAACAAACACACACCCTCTCGCCTCACTCACGCACACGCACACGAATTTCCGGCGCGACGCCGATTTTACGGCTTCCCGCGATCTCGCGATATTTCTGGCCGAAGGCCGAATGGCCGAACGCGAACGCGCGAACCACCCGAACACCGAACGACTGAACACGAACGCACAACCTGATGGCGAACGAACCGAACGTCCGAACACGAACGCACAACCCGATCGAGAACGAACCGAACCCCCGACCATGAACGTACGACCTGCCCGAACAACCGAACACGAACGGCCGAACACGAACGCCACCGAACCTAACGGGCGAACATGAACGCGCGGTACGACCGAACGACCGAACACGAACACACGAACCAAACGCGGCCGAACCGAGCCGCCAAACACGAACACACGAACCGACCGCGGCCGAACCGAACAGCCGAACACGAACCACGATCTGTTCGCCCATGCCTATTAGTGATTGAGTGCTGGTGGGTAGACCTGAAATGAATAGTGAATTTTGTATTCATTGATATTATTTGTATATTTGGGTAGCTATCCAAATTATATCCACAACCGAAATGGATATTTGGATGCCCGTTTATTCAGGGATTCCATTTTGATTACTTCATTTTTTCATTTATTTTGGTTTGGTTATTTGGTTACTTTGGTTACTTCATTTCAGCTGCTGCACATGCACAATAGTGCTAATAGTGTCAAAACAGAAACACTGAAATAACTGAACCAAAATGGGTATCCAATGAAATGCAAACGAAAAACAATTATTAATACCCACTTCATTGGTTTCATTTCAGATATTTAATCATTTGCACAAATATTTGACCAGCTTGGGTTGTCTTAAAAGGACTTGCCTTTCAGAATGTGCTATTATGTGTAGTTTTTGCATATGGGGCAAGATGTCCTTTCTCCTGACCCCAGCATGAAGATTGCCTTGAGCCAAAACTTCAGTGTGTTTTGAAATTCAAGGGTAATTCCAGCAAAGATCCATTTCCCAATAAAAACAAACAACATTGAAATGAAAATGGCTTGGAATAAACTGTTAATAATTCCATCTTGGCACATTTCCCCCCACCCCTAATATTTGACAACTCTAGTCATAAGCAATGATTGCTTCCATGGCTCACATAGATAGCGTATGATACTGAAAATCTTTCTGAAATGTCTTCACTCCATCTGTCAAATCAATGATATAGAGGGCAAAAGTCATTGTCTCCAATGATTAAACTGCCTTGGCAGCTTGTTATAGTGCCATCTAGTGGTCACTGTGTAAAAGGCTGGCAAATTGCTCAAAGTACATAATGGTTTCTCTACAGTAGCACATTTCATAGCCTTGGGGTAATCAAAAATAAATAATACTTGTCACTTGCTTACCATTTGTAAGCACAAGATAAATGGTGGCCATATTCAGACCTGTATTACATTGCTCTCTACATCTGGAATAAATGTGCTGCACAATGAGTTGTTTCTGAACTTAAAGACACAGGCACAATGGTGGTGCAACAATCTTTCAATGTCAAAAGATTAATTTTTTTTGGACTGATTTTCCTGACCTCATTAGTGTACATGACAGGGAGGACAGCACAACGAGACTTCCTACCTATGCAGAACTGGGCACAAAAACACTCACATCCTCATGGACGCAAGGACAAGGAGAGAAGGGAAGGGTTAGGTGACTTCAGAATGGCCTTTGAATGAAGCCTTAATGGACAGGAGGATTTGCACAGCAGCCAGGGGTGGCTTTAAGGTAAGGTGGACAAGATGGCTACCTAGACTTCTGCATGTTATGGGGCTGTCTGCTGATTTGCCTGTCTTGCTATGACCCAGGCTGCATGGGGTCCTCAGTGAGCCAGCTGCCTGCCAAGATATTTCTTCTCGTTCTACTCCAGCCTGCAGTGGGGGAGAATGGAGGAAACTAGGCAGATGGGATCCCTTTTTGTACAGGGCTCTTTGTCAATAGCTCCTCCTGGCCCCCATCCCTGTGCTGGAAGAATGGGTGGGCTGTTCTGATGAATGAGGTGGGCTGGCTGGCTGACAGGCGTGTGGAGCCCTCAGCTGGCCACACGGCTCCTTCTGCCTTCCCTGCTCTCACCTGGTGAATGGAAGGCACAGCGTGTTTTGGGGCACTCAGAAGTTCTGCTGGGTAGAGGCAAAGCCTGAACTGGAACAAAATTGTAACTTGAAGCCAGCTGATGAAACGCTAGTGCCCAGGCGCCTGCAGCTGCCAGTCAGATTGCTGGTGGATGGTTCTCTGCCTACCTGCTTCTGCAACACGCACATTACCACCAGTCTGTGCAAAAAACCCCAGCAAGCACGAGTATTCATGATGCTAATGGTGCGATTCAATGTGATGCAGACCCTTCTCCAGCTTTCCTTCCCCTCTCCTCTGCATGCGAGCTAAATGCAACTTTGCACCATGATGGATGGGCCTCCCATGAGAAATGCCTCCAAATCTTGCTTCCTGGGCAGTGGGATTCCATTTCATCTGCTGTTATGGGAATTTCTCTGCCCGTCGAAGAGGCAGAAGGATCTGTCCATGGGCTATTGGCCCCTAAAAGATCTGATGCTGCAAGGCAAATAAAAAGAACTCCACATGAAGGGTGCAATTCTGCTGCTGGTTTCCACTGGCGGCAGACGCAGTGATGATCTGGGCAGCGGGTGCTCAGGCATGCATGTGCCCCACGCATTCAGCAAGAAGTGTGGGGCAACGGCACATCCCATGCTGCTGTGACCCCATAGCCCACACACCCTGCAGCCTGGGGGATGAAGCAGGCATGGCTCAGGGGGTCGCATTGGACAGGGAGTGCTGTTGCTCTGTGTGGCTTGGCATGCTGGCAGGCCACGTGCACGCCTGAGCACCTGCAGTCTTTCACTGCACCTTGTGTAGGCGCAGTTTGTGAGGGCCGCAGGATTGCACCCTTAAAATCTTAACTTAAAACCACATGAGGGCCCCATACAGCCCAGGACCATAGAAGCAGAGGGCTTCATAAACCTTATAATTAGGCTTGGCTGATGATTTTTAATGCTTAGGGATGGCAGTGCTGTACTTCTTCCATCCCAGTATTACTGCTACAAAGAAAGTGCCCTGTTTGGTAGGCTGAGTTTCTTGTCCCTTTCCCCCCAAAACTAAGAATCTTCAAAAAGATTACTTTAAAAATTCCACTCCATTACTCTTTCTCTGTCTCCTGTTTTGCCAGTACCTACCCAATCCATGCTCTTCACCTCAGAAATTATAGCATATCACTTTTTATTGTGTCTTGGAGATTAATGGGCATTTTCAGCTGCAAGCTGAGGATTGCCATCTAATGTCACTTTCAAGTCTTTAATTTCCTGTTTGAATTACCTCTTTATCTGATTTGTGCATTGATACCATAGTTTTCAGTCCTACATTCATCCATGTGATGATATTCCAGGGGAAGACACAAATCTATTACTACACATTTCAGACACCTGGAAGGCAGGCATGGGGGTGACACAACTGCACACCCAGAGCCATAATATTCTATAGTTGATAGTTGGAACAAAAATTCCACTTTGTTGAGCTGATGTGGGGAATGGGAGGGGGTTCAACCTACTTAATTGCATTTAAGATTGTGCTGCTGGGTTTCAGGGTTCTGAATGGTATAGGCCTTGGTTAATGGTTATATTTGAAACCTGTTCCTGGAGTCTCACACTGATGGACATTTGAGCTCAGAAACCAATCGCTGTTTGGGGATCCTGCTGCTGTGTCTTAGGTTGGTGGGTGATTGGATCTTTGCTGTAGTGGGCCCTTCAATGTGGAATTCACTCTCTTGGGATGTCTGTCTTAGTTCCTCCCTCCTAACCTTTAAAAAGCGCCTGAAAACTCACTTATTCTATAGGTGCTTTTTAGGTTCCACTGCCAGTGCCCCTTATTGTAGTGCCTTCATTCACACCTCTCTGACATAGTCCCACCTTTGTAGAGCATTGGGACATTACAATACTCCTTAGGGCTGAGAGGGTGGCCCATTCCAGGCATGCTGGGCTTTGGGCCTTGCAAAGAGCCCAGATGCACTGGATCTAGGCTCAGACTGGTCCCAAAGCAGTTGAGCTCAAACCAAAATTTCCAGCCTGAGTAAGCCTTAAACAGAGACTGAAACAAACACTAGAAAGACTTCCGGGAAGGAAACAGTTTGGAGGACGCTGTGACTGTCAAGGTTGTGGTGAATCTGTCTTTGGGAGAGCTCCTCTGTTGTAAAAAACAGATCCGTCTTTAAATGATAGATACAGCAGGAAATTGTTCACTCCATTATGGCCTGTTGTGCACTTTCCTAAATGGTCTAAAGCTGGCCACTGTCAGAGGCTGCTTTTAGATGAGCGGGTCGCCGTTGCGTGACCCGCTCGTGCAATATTTCAAAATCCCACGACGCAGGATTACATGAGACGGAAGTAGGGGATCACGCTGATGACACCCAACTCTATCTTTCTACCCCCTCTCTCTCTCCTCTTCTGTCCACTCATGCCTCGTCAACTGCCTCCCTGATATCTCCGCCTGGATGTCCTGACGTCAACTCAAGCTTAACATGGCCAAGACCGAACTCCTCATTTTCCCTCCCTCCTCTTCCTCTCCCTCTAACCTCCCCATCTACATCAATGGAGTCATCATCCATCCTGTTCTCCAAACCCGCAGCTTGGGCTTCATCTTTGACACACACCTCTCTTTTAAACCTTACATTAACTGTCGCCAAATCCTGCCGATTTGCCCTCCATAACATTGCTCGGATCCACCCCTTTCTCTCTACTTCCTCGGCCAAAACCCTTGTTCATGCCATGGTTATCTCTCGCCTCGATTACTGCAACCTCCTCCTTGCTGGCTTCCCTCGCTCTCACCTGTCCCCCCTTATTGCAATCCAAAACTCCGCTGCCAAGGTCATTCACTCTACCCGTCGCTTTGACCATGTGCAGCCTCTTCTCTTCTCGCTTCACTGACTCCCCCTTCCTGAATGTATCCTGTTTAAACTCCTGGTACTCATGTTCAAAACACTCCACGACCAAGCTCCTCCCTACCTCTCGAACCTAATCTCCCTACACACTCCTGCACGCACTCTCTGCTCTTCCTCTGTCCCCTCCCTCACTCTCCCTCGTTTCTCCTGCTCGCCNTCATTTCTCCTGCTCACCTAACCGCCTTTGACCCTTCTCCCTCGCTGCCCCACATGCCGGGAACTCCCTCCCTACCCACATCCGCCTTGCCCCCTCCCTCCGCTCCTTCAGATCCCTCCTCAAGACCCACTTTTTCCTCGCCGCCTTTCCCAATGCCGGCTAGTCGTTCCCATATACCTACTGTCTGTTCTCCTCTGCAGACTGCTGCAACCAACCTGATTGTAACCAAGCCAAGCACACGCACCTGAGACTTCGCATCCGCTTGAATGTTTGTTGTTTGTTGGTCTTCTGCCCTGTCTCTCCCACTGTCCCCTCTCCCTGTCGCCCCCTCCTTGTCTTTTAGATTGTAAGCCACAGGCAGGGACCGCGTCTATTTCTATGTTCTGTACAGCACCAGGTCACACTACTGGCGCTATATAAATGTTTATAGTAATAATAATTAATAATAAAGGCGGTTGCACATTATTTGCTGACTGCAAATTAAATACCTCACACATCGAGGTATTTAATTCGCTGTCGGCAAATAATGCACGACCGCCTTTCATGCGCTTGAACCCCTACTTCCATCTCGTGTAATCCCGCATTGCAGGATTTTGAAATATCGTGTGAGCAGGTCCTGCAACGGCGACCCGCTCGTCTAAAAGAGCCCAGAGAGAGGATGCTAAGCTAGATGAACTATTGTCCTTGCCCAATATGGCACTTCTTAGGTTTGCTTATGAAAAGCTGTTGCTTTCTATCCAGTACTCCTCAACCTGTAAACAAACAAACATCTATAGAATTCCTCTCTCCTCAGAGGGAACCCAATCTTGGAAAGATCCCTAAAACCTTTGGGGAAAAGGAAACAACAATTTATACCCTCTCTATGCATATGAGGTTGTGGTTAAAGGTTAATCCAGGGCATCACAAATACTAGAGAGGATCCAGATTTCCCTGGTTTCTGGGCTCTATTACAGAAATAACCATTCTGTGTTTCTCATCTTTATTTCTGCCCACTCCAGCCATCACCTGTTTCTGAATTCTGGAGATTATTGTAAGACTTGAATGACCTACTTAACTGTGCAGAGTTTGACTGAAAGCAATTTTTTTTCTGTTCTCATCTGCTACGTACAGCATCTCCTCTTTTAGAGGCAACTAAGGAATTGAGGATCTTTATTACATGCATTCTTAAGGCACCTTTCATTACAGCATCTTGAGACACTTTATGTGGTTTCTGTTTAAAGGCAAAAAAATTATCACAGGGACATGATGAGGTTTTGAAAAAAAGGAAAGAAAAAGATCAAGATTTGAGTCTCCACAGATAATTACCACCTGGCTACAGGACGTTCTGAATTGCCAAGTGAAATTCCCATGCGGAATGGAAACCAGGCTTAGGAGGAATTTACCTACTTGTGACAAGCAGCAATTTAAGAAACACAACGATGGTGCCAGGTTTTCAAAGGAAACATGCACTTTTGCACGTGTGTGCTGCGGGGCATACATCCTCCAGTGTCTGCATGTGAATCAGGGATTTACATGTGTGACAGCAGATCGGTTTGGCCTGCTGTGGCCTGCTTGTTCACAGACCCCACCTGAATACGTGTGCCGGTGCTGCCAGATGTTTGTACCTGGGTCTGCCCGATCAGGTCAAAGCAGGCTGCCCAGAACTGCATGTTTGTTTCTGGGCCAGTATGCCAGCCCAGGCCAGCTTCACCATGACAGGCAGCCATGCTGGCCATAATTGGGTGCCATAGCTGCCTGTCATGACTGGGTGCACTGCGTGGGTGGCCACGTGTTCCCTATTCTTTCTGCCCACTGGGCTGTGTGGCTGTTGGTCTGCCCAGATGTATGTGTGTTTTGCTGTCCGGCCCGGCATGTGCCCTGTTCACCTGGGCCACTGTTCCGGGTCAGCCTGGGATGCGGCAGCCCAGCGTTATTTGTGTTTTTACCCTAGATGTGTGTGTACACAAAAACCAAATGATGCACATTTTTGGTAGGGGATGGGGTGTCTTTCTGGCTATAGCAGACACAGCCAATTATGAGAATCTGGCCCTGTTAAATATCCACAGAAGTTTTCGTTTTCTTCTACACTAAAAACTGTAACTACATCATTTGGCTTTCTCATAATGTTTGCAGGTTTGGATTGAGAATTGTGCAGCTCTGGCTTACTGCTTGATGATCTTTTGCCACGGAACCTATAAAACCACCATCTGGGAATGAAGTCAAGAGCAAGAATCTTCTACGAGACAATCTGGAAATGAATTAATTCTGTTATTGGTGGAAAATAAATATCTTTAACTTCAAGAGTTCGAATACTGCTACACAAGGGGCATGGCTTCCGTTCACAGAGGAATTCATGAATTTGAGATCAAGAACAAATTTCCAACTATATATCCTAAGTTAATAAAACTACTGATAATAAGTGACTACCTGTTTCAAATATCAAGGAACAGAGACTAAATTATTATATTCCTTTTCCTTTCATAGGCTATGGGACACTGCAACTCCATTCTGTCTTTGTATATCAAATTCATGACTCCTTTATTTTTTATTCTTTGTTGCTTTCAACTTCCTTAGAAATTACCAGCCTATCCGTTTGTTAAGCATTACCAGCAAACTTTATGGGAAATATCTGCAATAGAAACTGGTAACTTGGCTCTCTGAGAACAAAATAATTTTCCCGGAGCAGGCGGGGTTTCAGGAAGATCGTTCCACAATTGACCATGTTTGCCACTCTCCTATTTGCCTGAGAAGTATATAAAGAAAAACAGAAGGTTATATTGTGCATTTGTAGATCTGAGGGCTGCCTTTGACCTAATTAATAGAGATTTACTTTGGGCAAATCTGGGATCTACTGCAATTGATAAACGCTTACTTGGGTTAATCCAAATCTTGCAGTCTAAATCAACCTTGGCGGTCAGAGTGGACTAGTTAGGAAGGCTAACTAAATGAATAGATGTCCATTCTGGAGTTCGTCAGGGTTGTTTCTTGGCCCCTGTGCTGTTCAATTGTTTCATGAATGATCCCGGCAATGTCAAAATAAACTTTTTTCCTGCCTAAGATAGGGACCCGTGAAATTGGTTGCTTACTTTACGCAGACGATGCTGTCATCTTGTCACAGACCACAATTGGGCTCCAAATACAACTTGTGGCTCTGGCCAACTACTGTGAGGTAAACAAACTCCATATTAACTATCAAAAGACCAAGGTTATAATCTTTGGCAATGAGAAGCAGACTTATAAGTGGGCCATAAGCAGGCACACTATATCTCAGGTGCACTCATATAAATATTTTGGGCTGTTATTTCAGTCTTCTCTCAAATGGGATCACCACTTTAATTTGGCTAGTGTATGGGCAAGGGGCAGCTCAGCAGCTATCCTGTGGTTTTTCCGTAGGAAAGGGTGGATATTTGGTCCGGTCGTGAGGGTAATAAATGCCAAACCTAGAGCCCAGTTACTTTACGGTGCAGCAATTTGGGCTATCCAGTGCCCTTTTAATTTGGATTCCTTGCAATCTAGTATTTTGAGATCTGTACTCAATGTCCCTAGGGGTGTTCCTACAGCCACAGTACGCCTAGAGGTGAGCCAGACCTCTTGGAATTATGAAGCCTGGAAGCTGGCCATTGGACTGTGGCTGCATATAGCATTGCACCAGGAGACAGACATCAGCTTATTGCCATATATGAAGGGTGATTTTCAGTTAAGTTCATGGAGTAAGTTGGTGGAGTCAAAGATCTGTTCATTGATAATGGATTTGCTGTTGAAGGGTCAGAGATCAGTCAAGGCAGAGATCTCTGTAAGGTTAAATGACTTTAGCAGGCAAGAGGACAGTGTAGCTATCACCTCCTTTAAGTCTTTGGCCTGTTACATGGATTTGGTCCCCGGCTGTATTGCTAATTATCTGACCACCAAACGTTCATTTAGGTAATCACGTCTTTTTCTTTGTGCTAAATGTGTTTGAGGGTAGACATATTGGGATTCCATATTATATGAGATTATGCCCAGGGCCGGCCTTACCGCAGGGCGGTTAGGGGTGGCTTCCCAGGGCCCCGCTCCTGAGGGGGCCCCGCACCCAGCTCCCAGCCCAACCCCTGCAGTAAGGCTGGCCGTGAGCACAGGGCCCTCAGGAGTCGGCTTGCCGCATCTGACAGGCAGTGGAGGGGGGGCAGCAGGAGTGAGGGAGTAGCGGAGGCCCCACCTCTCCCACACTCCATGCCCCCCCCTCCGCTGCTTGTCACAGTCAGCCAGGGGAAATGAAGAAGAGAGTGGCAGAGGCCCCGCCTCCCCCTCATTTCCCCTGGCTGAAACTGCCCCCTTGGCTGCCTGGCTCAGTCTGTAACAGACTGAGCCAGGCAGCGGAGGGGGCCCAGCCAACCAGCGTCGCAACATGAGGGAGAGGCGAGGCCTCTGCCTTCTTCTCCCTCACTTTCACTGGAAGTGAGGGAGAAGCAGAGGCCCCGCCTCTCCCTAATGCCACTGGCCCCGTCCATAACCTGGTTAGGGCCCAGGCCACCTCCAGCCTCAGGCTGGAGTTGGCGGTGGCGGCCCGGGCCTGGAAAGAGGAGTGACAGACGGCACGAGAGCAGTGACAGCGGATCAGGTAGGTGATCTGAACGGTCGCTCGGACTTGGAGATGGGGGGAGGGGAGTGCCCCTCCACCCATCCCTGAGCTCAGGCCCAGGTAACACCCCAAGCTCGGCAGGGAATGCCCCCCTGAGCCGGGAAGTGCCCCTAGGCCTGGCGACCACTGGCAGCAAAGCTTCCAGTGCCTTAAGTTAGTAGGGGCCCACACATTCTTTCCCTGCCCAGGGCCCCGCTTTCACTAAGGCCGGCCCTGATTAGGCTCTTTCGACAATGCAGACGTGGAATCAGTTGGACATATCTTATGTTACTGACATTTGTACGATAAACCCCGGACTCTACAGCTGGCAGGTATTTTAGATCGCTTACCGGGTAGGGCTCCCTCCGAGCTATGGAGTTATCTTTTGGCAGATAAAAAGCCAGCAGTAACCCAAGCAGTCATGTCCTTTCTGCAAATTGCATTTCAAGACAGAGAGAAGTTTTTGAATTATCAATGTGTTTAAGGAAATATTGTAAAAAAAATTAGTGAATCGTATTATTTATTAATGGTAGGTTGTGCATGAATGTACGAGTTGTTTTGTATTGTGTTTTGTATTTCAAATTTCTTGTTTAACAATGGCTCTTTTGCCACATTTACCAATAAACTAAACTAAACTAAACTTGTTTAGATGGCATTTCTGATTTGAAGGATGATAATCATTGCTTTCCATCTCTCTCAGTCTCATGCCATGTTTGGTACTTACACATCACACATTCTAGTCCATGCTGCTGTCAACAACACAGCTTCTTGTCCTTCTTTCTCTGGATGCTTCCCTCCTGCGTAACCTTGCAATATCAGATTTGTAGCATGACCTGTCAATAAAACTGCATTTTCTTCTGAGCTACCATAATAACAGGCTGCTCTGCAGCCAGCACCATCCTGTGTAATATTTCCCTGTTTCACATTCTCCCTCTCTAGCTAATTTTCAACATGTTCCTATTACACCAATAGTCAAAGGTCCTGAGATGTATATATGCAAAATAATCTTTTTCAAGCTGTAGTTGTCCTTGTCATAGGTTAAAAACACATCAAAGACAAAACTAGCAGAATGCCACTACAAAAAAAGAGAGAACAATTTGTTGGTCAAGGCGAGTGTACTAGATTGTAACCTAGTAGGGATGCTGCCCGTTTAAGAGGGTAGTGCCAGCGTGATGGTGAAGGTGCTACCCAAGGCAGAGGTGCTGTAGTAATTCAGGGACAGTACATGATTCCTCACAGCTCAGCTTGGGTATGGCTGAGCCAGCAGAAAGGCTAAAAGCCTCAGACAGAGCTCACGGAAGCAGCTAGGTCAGAGCTCTGTCTCAGAGAGAGCGAGTTGCTTAGGAGCAGCCAGAGGGTGCTTAAACCCTGCTTAGAGGGTTTTGCCTGACCTGTGGGGGTTGGCAGGCTGCGGGAGGGAGCTGTGCCTGGCCTGCAAAACTGTGAGTACCTTGTGGGAGAGATTGGGAGTGGCTAATCTCTGGCCTAAAGAGGGACTGTGCCTGACCAGAGAGAGGGGCTTGAGTTGAGAAGCCTGTGTCTCTCAAGTTTGAACTGTGTGAACAGAGACTGTCCATATAGAGAACTGTATATCGGATGATGGGACGTGGTACAAAGAAGGGTATGGTGGTGAAATAAAAGACATTTTGAGCTGAGACTTCCTCTGTGAATGATTGGTGAACAGGATACTGCAGAGTCTTAGGGCACTTACACACCTTACGTTCCACACATGTTCTGGCTCCAGGAAAGAATCCGGAAGCCAAAACATGTGTGGGGTTCATCAGGGGCAAACACCCACCTATGCGACTTTGCTGACAATCATCCAGGAGATTGCAGAGTGAATTTCCCCTACTCTGCAATCTCCTGGATCCTTGCTGGCAAAGACACGTGAGGGGGAGGAGGTATTCACACCCGACAAACCCCATCCATATTTTGGCTTCCAGATTCTTTCCTGAAGCCAAAACATGCGCGGACCATAAGGTGTGAAAATGGCCCTACCCAGGTACCCCTAATCCAGTTACAGTGGGGTTACTGCTGGGGCCTCTAACGACCATACTCTTCCCTTCTCAAAAGCTTTATCAGAGGAGTATCAGGATGCCCCACAGGTCATCAGATTTAGACTACAGGGGGAAAAGCTCCACAGTTGAATGCTGTACCCAGTCCACAGCCCTTCACACCGCTGTCTGCAGATGTGACTGTCACGAGGAGAGAGGCAGTTTCTCAAACATAAGAATGTTAGTGTTTTATCTGGATTCATGACATCAGCAGTGCAAGAATATTCCTCCTTTCCCCTACTCACATTAGAGTAGGTTGTGGCATCTCTATCTGCAGGCGTGTGTGTGTGTGTGTGTGTGTGTTAAATGTCAATCTATGGGCTCGCAATACTTCCGGATACTTATTTATTTAAATTTATAGCCTGTCTTTCCCCTAAGGCATATGGGGGATGTGGTTAAGTCCCCAGGAACACATTACATCGGTGCTCTGAAGTCTGCACTGGCTCCCTATAGCTTTCCGTGGACAATTCAAGGTGTTGCTTTTGACCTTTAACGGCTTCAACTGTCTGGGTCCCACATATCTGAAAGACTGCTTGTCCTACCATATTCCCTTGTGGCCCTACAGTTGACTGGGAGCTCCCTCCTGCAGGTTCTATCTGTTACCTTTATCCATGGGACAGGGGTTCATAGGAGGGTGTTCTTGGTTGCTGTCTGAGTTTTGTGGAACTCCCTTCCCCAGGAAGTTCACTTGAACCAGAGCCTAAGCATCTTCTAGAGGCACAGTATAAAAGATTTTTATTTTATGTAATCCCTGTGCCTCTGGAAGATGCTTAGGCTCTGGTTCAAGTGAACTTCCTGGGGAAGGGATAGGGGTTGGTTGTTTTTTTGGGTAGGATAGGGGGGATTTTTTAGGGGAGGGTGGGAATTTTTATTGTCTGGATTTTATTGTCACTTCTATGAATTGTGAGCTGCCCTGAGCCTCTATGGGAAGGATGTCATATACATTCAAATAGATAAATATGTTAGTATGCTCATTGATGTAAAGGAAGCTCTTCCATTCACTTCAATGGTCTGCATGCAGGAGAAAGGAAAATTTATGTTAGTAAAGGATACAGGATGGCGCCTCATGCTTGTTGGATCTCTCAGTTGCCTGTGGCACCCATCAGTATTAGAATGTTTCCAATTAGGGTCTAGCAAAGTGAAAAATCAGATGAATTATATTTAGATATGGTTTTTCTCCCTGGAACCTATCAAGCATGCCAGTCAGTCTGGACCAGAGCAGGTATTACTCAACTTGGTTAGTTGTTCCTGGGGGGAGGACTTGAAGTCTTACCAGGAAATTTGTAATAATTCCAATGAGGTGACAGTTCCTCTTCTACCATATTTTCAAATGCATAGGGTAATTTCAGACATTACGAGATGTCTCACAAGTATTTTTCGTTTAGATCAGTTTCAGTGATAGCTCCAACAATGGGTGCCAAAAAGCTGTTTTATTAAATATAATAAAGCATAAAGATAAAAACAATAACCCCAATGAATACAGAAAGTAAAAGAGTTATTCTCACACATCCCTATATGCATGCCTATATGCATGCCGGGGATGCATCCCTATATGCATGCCGGGGAACTCCTACACCAGCTGTGAGATGATCCCCAAGCAGGCCCCAGGTTCTGCTGCACCCCTCCACATGTCTGCAAAGTAGCCAGCAATGAAGTTCCAAGATGGGACCCCGGCTGCTGCGTCTTATAAGATTCTGATGTACACACTCACTCTACAAATCCTGCACATGTGTGACCAATTCTAGCTAGTAGAGTAGAGTTGTACCTTTCCTTAGTCTGAGTCATCCTCAGCTTCCCAATTAAGGAACCTTCCTTATCAAGCTCACTGCTGATAAGCGCGTCTCATAACATCTTTAACTGACCTTGACATTCTAAACAACAGTTACCATGGGATACAAAAAGTTGCCAAAGAGGCTTACATAAGACTCACTTCATTACATGAAGTGAGTTTCCAATTCTCAACTTTTACATTACATATATGTTTTTACATATTTATTAAACAAGATGGATTCTACAACATATGCAGGCTGAATTAAGATATATAAGTGTCCACTATCTGGCTCAGCTGGTGAACAAAGGTCTTCTCTCAATCTTTTCAGTACACAAGATCACAGTCAACCACACAGAATTACACACAAACCCCAAGCGTGACCAATGAGCCCTGAACGTCTGTTCAGCGGCATCCAGATGTTCATCCCAGTCAATCACTGGTAGGGGCCAAAGCCAACCATGGTTCTGGAACTCGGGATAGGACCACCTCCAGAACCGTGGTGCAATCCCCACTGGGAATCGGTCAAAAGTAATGTCTAAATGGCAACCGCCAGGCGTGATCACACACAACAATCTCTAGTCATGGCGAATGCATGCAGTGTTGCTGCTAGGCAATTACCAACAAACAGAAGAAGGAGGGATATTTAAAGGGCACACAGCACCAGGGGAATGCAGATGCCAAACAACAAACAGGAAGGGAGAGGAGAGACAATGCAGTGGAGCAACAGCAGCAGCAGTAGCAGCAGCACTTGCAGGATCCGTAACAAGCCGCCCCACAGGGAAAACCGAACAGGGGACAGAGACCCCCTGAAAATGGGTAAGGAGACCACAATGGGTGGAGGGGACGCAGACAGGCATGGAGGGAGAGTGTAAAAGGGGGCTGGAACAGAAAGAGCACAGCACTTAATCTCCCCATGTCCAACCAACAGACCAGGAAAAGAACCCAAGCCCTGGAACCCACACAAGACACTATCAGGGAGGAGGCAGAGGAGGAGGAGGCAGCACCAGAGCTGGAGGGGGCACCAGGGAAACAGAGGTACAAGAGAGGGGGACAGTGGGGATACAAGGAGACACAGGACTTCATACTGCTAGGATCTGGGAGTCCCTAGAAAACCAGATAGAGCTGGAAGTGAACAAGAGGAATGAGCACGTCTTCAATCAGATTATCAGGGAAATGGAACAGGCAGGATACTAAAGATTGGCAACACAACACAGGTCCAAGGCGAAGGAATTAAAGAGGGGGTACAAGAACATAAAGGACAACAATGAGAAGTCTGGTCATGCTGTAAGGACAGCGCCCTATTGTGATGCCTTGGACTTCATCCTGCACATGAAGGGCTCCATAATGGCCCCCAGGGTGGTAGGGAGCGCCGTGGCACAGGGCTGGACAAGGGAGGATGTGCCACCATCCATGGTAGCACCAAGGGCAGCCACAGACACTGGTGGCCCTCCACCCCAAGAAGAACTGCCCGGGATCTCAGGGAGCAGCAGGTCTCCATCACAGACAGGCATGAGGAGCCCAAGACCAATATCAGAGTTGGGGATGTCCGGCAATGACACCCTGGTCACCCTAAGTCAGTGGAAACAAGGGGAGCACTCTCGGCTGAGCACCATGGAGCTGCTGGGCATGGCGGACTCCGAGACAGACATAGAAGGTAGGCACAGGGAGTGGAAAACACAGGTACCAGCACAGACACATCAATGGGAGAAGGGGGGGACAAACAGGCAAGGAATGGAACTAACCAACAACCCCCCCCACATTACCTCAGGTAAGACGGAAGTTGAAGAGGTGGTAATGGAGGGGGAACGTGCACGGGGAGTGGTGGAACACATGCAAGAAGGTAAGTGGAAGGGATAGGGCCCACAGGAGGCCAGGAGAGGTAGGGTACGGAACTAACCAACTCCCCCTCCCTATTACCACAGGTGAGACAGAAGTTGAAGAGGTGGTAGCAGAGGGGGAACGTGCACTGGGAGTGGTGGAACACATGCAAGAAGGTAAGTGGAAGGGACAAGGCCCACAGGAGACCGGGAAAGGGAGGGTACGGGAGGGACAAGGGGGACACAAGCACCACAATGACACACAAGAGGGACAAGGGACACAAGCACCCCAATGACACACCACCACGTCTGTTTCCACACAGGTCCACAACCACACCAGCAGGAGGAACAGGCAGATGAGGAGGCAGAAGGGGAGCAGCATCAGCAGGGTGAGCAGACAGGGGGGAGGCCATCTCCACAGGTGAACAAAGGGGTCTGGCCCAAGAGGGAGTGGACGGGAATGCACACATGGATCCCAGAGCCCGCAGGGGAATGGGAAGCACAGCTGCAGGAAAGGAAGCCGAGGATAAACACAAGGAAACGAGGGAGGGGTCGCAGGAGACAGCTATATGTAGGGACGGGACCGGACCACCCAAGAGAATGGGGGACAGTAGGGATGGGATCCCAGCACCACCCCCTTCCAGCACTGCCCCGGGGAGGTACAGGTGCAGCTAACGGGAGTTTCCCGTGTATGGAGGATGGGGGAGCACCAGATTGCCCAGGTGAATAGCTTTCAGTATTTAGGGGTAGTTTTTTCTAGCTTTCCCAGTTGGCGGAACCACTGGGTAATGGAGAAGAGTCGAGCAGGCCAGACAGCTGGGGTAATCCTTGACTTCTACTTTGGTAAGGGGGGCCACTTGATCTTTCCTGCACTTCGGCTATTTCAAGCTAAAGTAATGAGCCAATTATTATATGCTTTTCCCATTTGGGGCTTGGACTTTTTTACTGCAGCTGGAGTCTGTCCAGAATGGATTTCTCAGGGTCATCCTGGGGGTCCCACCGGGTACGCCCCAGGTTTTGCTCCACTCAGAGTTGGCTATTTTGCCGCTTAGAGTTCCTGCGACCCTGGCAGTACTGCGGTTCTGACTGAAGGTGGAGTTACTCCGATTAGTTGGGGGCTCCCTTCTGAGGAGACCCCGGGACGAGGGCTTGCTGAGTTCCTGGAGGGGTAGGATTGAGGGTGTGTTGGGGAGCCTTGGTCTCTCACCAGGCGATTTGGTTCCCTTGGACGCAAAGAAAGCGATGTTTCTGATTAAAAGGAGACTTCTGGATCAACAAATCCAGATTGACTCCAAATTAATTTGCTCCCAAAAGGTGAACCCGTGATACGGTCCCCCTGCCACGCCTCTTGGTAGCACGAATTACCTGGTGGCCTGGGCAGAGTTTCCTCTAAGGTGTGTTTTTGCCTGCTTTCTCTGTGGAGTGTTTCCCTCGGCGGTTCTAGAAGGGCTATATACAGGTGTCCCAGCCCTGCAAAGGTACTGTCAGTCCTGCTCAATGCAGGTCTTAGATTCCATGGACCATATTATTTTCGTATGTCCTAAGTATGCCTCTTTTAGAGTTAAGTTGTTGGAACTGAGCATCCGGGCTTGTGAAATAAGTCCCTTGGCTAATTTATTAACCCTGTGTTTGGATGACAGGATATCGGACCTAACACTGGCAGTGGCTGCTTTCGGGAAAATAGTTATGATTGAAAGGCGCTGATGGGTTGTGAATAACTGGGTGGATAGGAAGGATGGTACTCTCTTAGTAACTCTTGATATGGCCTGGGATTCGGTGAAACCTCCGGTTTTTGTTATGAACGTTATTGTTGCGCTGATGTCTAGTTTTCTGAGTTTAAGTTTAATTGATAATTTTGATGTTTAGTCTTTTTATATATTGTATTATGTTAATTGATAGGGGGCTTGGGGCCTAGCGGTTGGGTACTGCTTTGTAAATAATGTTGATAGTTACTGTTGATAGTTACTGTTTTGCTGAGTTATTCTGCTGTACTGTAATAACCATTGGTTGATGCAATAAAAAGCTTTTATTATAAATGTGATCTTGCCCCTGCCCCCCAATAAATAATCCGACCCTTGCCCCACGGTCACTGCATGGCACTTCTGTAACTTTGTAATGTCTGAAAGCACTGTAAGAAGTGCTAAGGGAACAATTAAAAAAGTTACCGAGACTATTTCTTGTTAAAAGTGGCAAAAATGCCTCTTTGATCTGGCAAGTTAGCTGCTGTGGGCAGGCGTGTAGTGAGAAAAGCAATACAGTAGGTACAGAATGCTTGACCGGGGTGGGTGGGGGAGGACGGTGGTTCACTTGCCTTCAGGTATTAATGTACTATGAAGACATTTTCCTTATCAAAATTGTGATTATTACATTCTGGCCTTGGGCCTTCAGTCACTCATTTGAGTCTTCAGACATCTTAGTCTTCAGTCTAACAAACTGAGGGAAAAGCCTGGAACTCTTGGCGAAGAGACAACTGAGAAGGGATCTGCTAGATATTTATAAAATCATGAGAGATGTGGAACAAGTAAATAAGGAATATTTACCCTCTTCAATAGTACTAAAACTAGTAGACACTCTGTGAAACTAGCTGGCAGCAGATTTAAAACAAATAAGAAAGTGTTTTTTTTCACCTAACAAACAATTAACTTTTGGAACTTGTTGCCAGAATATGTTTTCAAGGCCAGTAGCATATCTGGGTTTAATACAAGGGTTATCCAACAAGGGTTGGATCAATTCTTGGAGGATACGTCTATTAATGGAATGATATTAGCCAAGTAGGTTGGGGGACATGACCCCTGACTGTTGGAAGCTGAGAGTGACTAGAAGGGAATGGATTACTCCACTGTTGGGTACTACTGGGGGTGTTTTTAAATGGGATGCCCCCATTAGGGATGGGTGAAGAGAACCGAGTTTGGAAATTTCGTTTGGTTTGGTTTGGTTCGGTTTCAAAATCGAGTTCGGTTCAGAAGTTCGGTTTGGTCTACCGAATTGGTCGAGTTCGGTCCGAACTTCCGAACCGTGTTCGCCCATCCCTAGCCCCCATCCCACCCCCAAGTGCCTGCCTGAAGGCAGAGTGGGTGAGCACGCACTCCTGTGGCCCATGCACCGCCCACTCATGCCCACACACGGAGCATCGGGAAAAATTCCAGGATTCTCTACGTGGGGGCAGGAGTGGGTGGTACATGGTTAGGGCTGCACACCCACACTGGTCAGTTTACTCCCCCCCCCCATCGTACATATGCCGATGCTCCATACTGCACACACAGACCTGTCCCCAGCCGTGCCCATTTAAAAATGGTCTTTGAAGTGACCAAGTGTGACTGTTGTTGGAGACAGGATGCTGGGCTTGCTGAATGATTGGTCTAACCCAGTATGGCACTTCTTATGTAACACTTTATTTCTACAGGGTTGGGGTAAAAAAAAAATTGGGGGCTGGGGTCAGTGCCTCCCGATGCTTCCTCTCCCTTAGTTATGCGGCTGGTTGTGGGTTTCTTAAATCACAAACCTTTCTTTTACTTTTCCACTCAATAAAAGAACAAGCTAGTAACTTTCAAAGTGTAGCAAGAGAGAGGGAGAGAGCATTTTTGATATGCTTGATTCCCTGTAAAATGGAGGGGGAGAGGAAATTGTTTCTCTGAATACCCGTCTTCCTGCCAGTCTCAGACCCTGGAGTCACTTCAGTACTGTCACTCTGGAGTTGTGCTAGAATGAGCACAAGCGGGAATGCTGTCCTCCTTACTGCCCCCAAAAGAAAAGAAAGTGCCCAAACCTGAAAGTTTTTTCTGCCATCTCTCGAAGCAAAACAGAAACAATGAAAACTCATTAAAAGGATGCTAAGTCAGCTTCACCCACTGCTGAGCAGTAGCTGACACTAAGAGCTTTGTCTAACCCCCTGCTTTGCAATGTTCCTCGCTTGCTTTAATAACCTTTAGGCTAGCTGCCTTTTACACATGACTGGTTGCTATAGATCTTGTGTGCCTCTCTTTTCCACCTCTTGGCATATACATTAACTCCTTGATTGCCCTGAGGACTGTCCTCAGACTGGAGAGTATATCTAATCTGTATGCTCTCCCTCAAGCTTATTTGCTCCTGCAATGCCTTTATGGAAGTAAAGATATTTTTACAAGGGCCGGAGTGGCACCAGGAGCATGGCTGATAACCTAATACTAATTCAATGGTGTAACCACTGAAGAGTTATGATGGGATGGAGATTTGGTATCACAACCCAGCCAAAAGCAAGGTCAGAAGGACAGTGTTGTAAAAAGAGGCCAGGGACCTTAGATGCCAAGTCAGTAGCTGGGCTGCCAGATGACAGACCAGGTGACAATGGGTCATAGGCAGAGTCTTAATCTGGAAACCAGAGCTAAGTCCAGATCATGTAGTGAAACAAAGCAAAGCAGGAACAAGGTTGGAGTGCTCAGGAAAGACTGGGTCAGTGAACAACCAAAGGACTGACACATTGTGCAGACAACTTCCTGCTCCCAGCCCAGGCCTTTTATAGTGGTGTTATCCAATTACGGCTAGAGAACAGCACAACCAATTGGGGACTCAGCAGGCACGGTATGGGTCTTGCTGGGCACAGTTCTGTTCACCAAAGCACATCTCCTGATGGGGAAAGTAGCCAGAGTGATTTAGACACACAGAAAGTTCAGGATGTAACAGCAAACATCCAGGAGAAATGTGTGTGTAAAAACACCCACTGTGGCTTCCATGGAGGCACAACTCAGCTGGAAAGGCAGTAGCAGTGTCACTTGCTACTCTAACCTGCCCCTCCTCTGATTATGATTGGATCCTCTCCCCAACGCCTGAACAATTGATATGTGTATATATAGGTAGTCTTCATTGGGGAGAGGGCAAAGCATTACCTAGAGTCGGGGACAGATTAAAGGTTGTGGAGGCCCCACAGTGGGTGTTTTTACACACACATTTCTCCTGGATGTTTGCTGTTACATCCTGAATTTTCTGTGTGTCTAAATCACTCACCCAGATCTTAAACATCCGGATCTTTGAACTTCTGCATAGAATGTCTCCCAGAACTTTTGTGTGTCAAAGGTTCTCCTGGTAAACTGCTTTGCTCCAGGTAGCTGTGATCACTTGGTTTCCATGGCAGCCTGTCACATCTACAGCTGCAGCTACTTTAGGCTGCCTCAGGGTAGTGTTTGTGTGAAGAACGCATCCAGGAACTGCCTCAGGGCAGTGTGTGTGTGAAAAATTAATCCGGAATTTACTTATGGACTTGTAAACCCAGAAAATTGAAAAATCTGGAACTTTAACATGTGTGTAAAAATGCCCACTGTCTATCCTGCCTATCTCCTGCATTCTGCAAGCCTGTTTTCTAGGGGCGGGAAACCGGTAAAATCCGGTATCC
>QEPC01008061.1:3680146-3699879 GCA_003113815.1 Sphenodon punctatus
CACCCCCCAGGGATCACCCCTACTAAAGTGCATAGCTTGCGCGCCGCTTACCTTGCGGAGCTCCGGCGGCGGCGGGCGGTCCGGCGGCCTCAGCGCCGGCTGTGGCTGCCGGCGTCAGAGACGCTCTAGGCCTTCCGGGGAACTTCCGGGTTTCCCCGGAAGGCCTAGAGCGTCTCTGACGCCGGCAGCCACAGCCGGCGCTGAGGCCGCCGGACCGCCCGCCGCCGCCGGAGCTCCGCAAGGTAAGCGGCGCGCAAGCTATGCACTTTAGTAGGGGTGATCCCTGGGGGGTGTGGGGGTGTTAAACACCCCCCCCAGGGATCGGGTCATACTTACCGGTGGCTGCGGGGACGCCGCGGCCGCTGGTGCTGGGGGGTGGATTCGCCTCTCAGTCTGTTTTTTAAACAAAAATCCAGGCTGGGCAGGGTGGGTGGGGGGTGTCCCCCCTTCCACCCACGCAGCCTGGGAGGGGGAGGGGGAAGGAATTCATTTATTTCATTGAGTTCAATGGGGACACAGTGCCCCATTGAACTCAATGAAATAAATCCGGTACCGGTATACTGGATTTAATCCGGGAATCCAGTTTTTGCAGAACCGGTAACCGGTAAATCCGGTAGCCGGTAATGGGCCCGGGGTCCCACCTCTACTGTTTTCTACAGATGGTGGTGCTGTTGAACTCAGGAGTTCCCTTTCTTGTTCAATCTCTGCTCCCTTTCCCCCTTCTCAAGCAGCAAAACTCCATGTCCTCCCCTTTCAGGGTTCTTCGTGGCCTTGCTCCTCCCTGTCTTTCTGTTTTCACTTTCTGTTATGTTGCCATTGGGAACTCCATTCCTCTTCTGCTACCACCCTCACCTGCCCTGCTTCTCCTTAAACTGTCTTCACCCCTTCTACCTCGCTCTTTTGTCAAGTTTCCCTAGCTCTCTATCCCCATAGATTGATCCCTAATGTTCTTCATTATACTGGCTTATCCTTCAGGTTCCCCCTCCTCTCCTTATAACAAAACTAAGCATGTAAACCTGCTACTTTTAAACTTCTTGACTGTATTCTTGCCTGCGTGTTTCTCTCCTTTGTCCATTCTAGATTGTAAGTCCCTCAGGGCAGGGACTGCTCAGCACCAAGTACATTGCTAACTCTCTATAAATACTACTACTAAATAATAATTAATTCCTGTAAGCTGAGTTTACACGATTTACAACTAGGGGATAATGTTAAAGTTTTCTAATGTGGAAGAGCATGCATTTCAGGTATGGCTGAAGTTATGAGCAGAGTTAGGAGTAGAGATTAGTTTTCAATGAAGAGTGCAGTCTCAAGTCATGGAAGTCAGTGAGTTTTACTATTATTTCAGTGGGTACAGGATTTCAGCCAAAGTGTTGGTTTTGTTTAACTTTCTGAAATAGTCCACAAGGTTAGGTATCAAAAAAGAGACTGATCCCTTGCTTGGTTATATATCCGCCTGTTGTCAGAACTTGCTGACAGGGCTATCACCAAAACAGTAGATATTTTATTTATTTATTTATTTAAAACATTTATACCCCGCCCCTCCTGTAAACAGCTCGGGGCGGCTTCCAACAATATAAAACAATTTAAAACAATCGACAATTAAATACTTTTACTTACTGAGATAATTTTCTTGCTCTTCATGACAATATTTCTATTTCTGGGCGGCTTAATTTGACCCAGTGTGTTTTCCCATGCCTCAATGTATCTTGCTAATGTAGGCACTGTACAACAAGGCCTGCTTTTTGAGCTGTAGCCATCTGTACTTAGAACTCTTAATTGATCCACTTTCTTATTTCTCCTCGTAAGTGGTGCCAATGTGATGATAACATTGCCAGCTCTTAAAGATGGACAGCCTACTAGGGAAAGCACATCGCTGGTAAATAGAAGAGATGAAGATTTACACTAGACGCCCCCAGAACAGCCAGCAAAACTTCCAGGAAAGGATTGCAGGATTAGGCTCCAAGAATGACTGACCATCAGTGTGACCAGACAAAGCCAACAATTCAGTGAACTTTTACAGAGGGAGAACAAGCAGAACTTAAAGTCTCATGTACATGATAAGAAAAGGGTGCATTTTTCTCTTTGTGTCCTTCTTTTGGTTTAGGCCACATGAAGACTCGTGTCGACAGAACAATTACCCCATGTGTATTGTTGTGGGAACCCTGGTCTAACAAGTCTCATTTTCCTGCTTATGCATTTCCCACATTCATTCAGCCAAGCACCAATAAGGAAAGGTCTCTGGTGTCCTGGTGGCTACCAGCCATCTCCCAGCTTGTGAGAGTCCTGAGCCAAGGACTTGTTAAAGACCACACCACCATTTCCTTCACCATAGAAAGATCATTGCAGGTCAGTAGATGTGAGACTGAATGGGATTAAACTGCTGCAGGATGGTATGTGGGAAGGAGGAACCGCCTGCAATAGTCAATCATCCATACTAATTTTCAAGTATGAATGAAACCTCTTGTGTGCATGAACCCTAAGGCAGTGGTGGTGTTTGGCCTAAAGTGGCCTCATGTGAAGTTCCATTCCAGGGTCTCTCTTCCCTCCATTCTGGGTTCTCTATCCCTTATTCTAATGAGACTGTGGCTTTCAAACAGGGCAACAACTGCATTATGGGCTTGCAGCCCTCTGTCATTCAAATCAATTGGTGTTTTGCCATTGGCTTCAATGAATGGAAGATTTTTGCCCTATTTATTGCATTCATTGCTGCAAAACATGCTACAAGGATGGTAATAGCCTAACACTCTCAATTGATTAGCCACAACTAGGATGGCCAACATGCAAATTTTAGAGGACATTTATGAGAAATACAGGTTGCAGGCCGCCATTGGAGCCAATGCAGGCCTGCAACCTGTATTTCTCCATTGGAGCCAATGCAACCTGTATTTCTCATAAGTGTCCTCTAAAATTTGCATATCTGGCCATCCACAACTGATCACACTGTGTCTCCAGTTCAAATTAAATTACTCCTTAAATTTGTCACCAGGTAAATTCAAATCCAGAAGCCTTTGTGTGTGAAGCAACTGACACATGCTGCTGACTAAGCCACAACAACAGGAGCCCTATCCGCCACCATTCCATGTATTACTGGAGTCTAGAGTTAGCACTGGTTTAAAAAAACGGGTTCAGGTGGTCAGCAGGGCATTCCCTTGTCAAGTCAGTCGGGGAGCATGGCGACAATCGGATGAACAGAGCCAACACCCAGCTGCTGCCATGGCCATTTAATTTCTGAAGCTACAGTAATTTAGACCAGAGGTCCTGTTCTCACCTGTTAAAGTCAAGTTTGCCATTGACTCCACCAGGTTTAAAGAATTGCATCCTTAAAGTCAAACCCCTAAAGCTCAGGGGTGTGCAAACTTGGTTTAATGTTGTCTTTGTCTCCCAACAAGCTGCACTGACACTTGAGCCAAGGTCTGTGCCTCAAACGCTTCTTGTTAAATGGTACCGATGGTTAACATGGCAGATGGCTGGATGTTATTCATCTTTAATGTGAGTTAACTCTGTTGTTGTTCTTCTGTCCAAGGCCTCCTTGCTGTCTCTTTTACATGATTATCTTTTCAATTCACAGCCACATTGCTCTGTGGGCCAGATATGTATTGGGACAGGAGTGTTTAAGGGGTGTGCTCAGGATGGGGGAGGAAGGGGAGTGTCCAGATCATGCTAGTCATGGATCCATGCCCACATCTCTGCTCCCTTTCCATGAACTCATTCTTTTTAGTGCTTGATAGGATCTAGAGCTACAGGCCAGATCCAGGAGTTAGAAGGGGGGAGGGGGGGCAAATTTTAAAAAAGCCATGGGCTGGATTTGGCCCATGAGCCAGAGATTTCCCAACCCTAGGTTAGAGACGTAAGCTAGCACGATAAAATCTCTGTTATCAAAACTGAAGGATTAAATACCACATCTGTTGTTTTCAAGGTTTATTTTCCTTTTAGCTTCTAGAGAAAAATAAGACAGAATCCAATTTATCTGAACTTCTTCGTGATGGGAATTCAGAAAAGTTATCCCTTGGCATGGATAATTTTTCAATGAAAAAAATATTAATTTGCTTTCATGAAATGTGTTCCACCTGCACGTATTAAAATGAAAAATACTTCATTAGGGCTTACATTTAATGAGGAATGGCTGGATGGTATCAATCTTTAATGTAAGTTAACTCTGTGACAGGAACGTTAACTTTGCATGCTTCTTATGTTAGGCTACTTCAGGGCAACTAAGAGGTAGACTGCAAACCACGGGTGGTTTACAAGCTACTCAGCTAGTCTCCTGTAAAATACAGCTTGGGGACAGATCACCTCTGTGGAGGAGAATGGGACCTTCACTCCAGGGAGTGTCTTTGGGGAAAGAGAGGGCTAGGAGAGTGCCTCTAGTGCAGTGTGGAATTCTCCTTCCACTCCTGAGACTGGTTGTGGAGGTGCCTTAGAACTCGGAGCCAGCAGGAAAGGTCTAGCCCTGCTGGCACACCAGAGCCAGTGGGAGGGGTCCTGGTAGATCACCTGATGTTGCTGTCTGGTTCAAGTGGATCATGTGAACCGTATGTCTGGCCACCCCTAGGCTACTTGATTAGGGTTGCCACCTGTGGTGTTTTTTTACCTGACACTTCTATTTTGGCCTATGGGAGTGTCAGGTCAAAAACTGACTGGAGGTGGTAACTATTTGCCCCCGCACCAGAAATAAGGCACAGACACAATAAGTTTGGGTAAAATGGCAGCAACTGTTTTATTAAACACAACCAGCATGAAGCGAAACCTGTTGGGAAATGAAAACCAATTATCACCAATTAACCAATTTAGGAAAACAATGGAAAGATCCAATTGCCAAATTGCATTATCCAATTAAATATAATTATCCCAATTACCATGAGTCTTACCAATTCTCCTCTGGAAGAATCAACCTAGAAACATTCTGAATTAAGATGCCAATTAGTAAACCCATTAGAATCAGACCAAATTGATAATTCTGGGTGAGTACAAGGGGAGTGATTGGGCATTAGGTCCTACCTTCTGATATGCCCCAACCTCCAGTGCCCCTCACTCCCCGCATTTAGTACCATAGTGCTAACCAATTGGATTGGAGATACCAGTCCAATCCCCTCTTTCCAATGGACCATAAATGATCCATGCCCCAAGAAGAACTGACGAGCAAGTGACCATATTGGGGACTGCTTAGATCTTTGCATCCTTCTGATATGCCCCCTGACGCCAGACCCTCTTCTCTGGAATAGCAGCGGGGCGCCCATCCCCTGCCTGCTTCCCAGGTCCAACCTCCAGGATGCATACCATCCTCCACCATTACCAGCTGTTTTCCCCACAGCCAATCCATTCCAATGCCAGTTTCCTTTTATGGTACTGAACACCACCACCAAGTTCAGCAGCAGCGCTTGCTTGAACACCCACACACTCACCCAGACTCACCCCTATGCCTAATCCAAACACTTTTGTAAAAAGTTCTGCAAATTTCCCAGATATAGGTCCAAGCCTCCCTCGGACAGGTGAACCCCATCTGCCTGATATAACTCGGGCCTCGTCCATAAAATATCTGGATGTACAAACCAGATTCCCCCCATACTCTCCATTTTTTCATTATTTCCTTATTCACCCTTTTCCTCGATCTGTCCACCACTCTTGGATTAATGGCTCCATGCCATTTCATCCTCTGCATCATTTCAGTGAACACCAAACGCGTCCCAGGAAACAACTCCTTCAACCGAAACCAGTCCTGTCTAACCATTATAGACACATCCAACCCTGACCTCCTGGTCAAATAATTTCCCCCTAAATGAATTACCATTATCCCAGAGGAAGGCTTATTACTCCCACTGAGTAGCAACGGCATCAACTGAGGCCAAAGCATGTCCTGTCTACCCTTCCATACCACCACCGCTTGAGAAGCTAAGCCTAACTGTGAACCCCAATTCATTGATTTCGCCCTCTTTTCAGTCCAACTGACAAAACTATGCCCAATAACCCAAATTACCTTTCTTCCCATGATATGCAGCAGCCCTGAAAAGATAAAAAACCACTATCACCACACGTTAAGTCAGATAATTCTGCTAACCTTACCTACCTTGTTGAAAAGAGAGAACGTAGGATCTGAAAGCCGCAGAACGCCACCTGCCAACTAACTTAATTTTGGGTACAGAAAAACCTGCCATAGCCGCGGTAGATGCAGCCCCAATTCTGAATGAGTGCGAACTAAACTTGCCCCCCCATACCCAATGAATCCAAACAATGCTTCATAACAGCCATAAACTGGAAACAGGTAAGGGATTGTTTAGATTGGTGCACAAAGGCCCAGCTACCTGAGGTCTATCCCTCAAATATTCCCCCATACACACAACCGAACAAATCAATGGCTCAATGGACCTGCAAAGCATCACTCTGGCCCCCTTCCCCATGATCAGTCTTTGACCTAATAATACTCAGCTAAATCTGATCCACCCCCACAAACACATCCCCAACATCCAAAGCTCTGCCTGAGCAGTCTGAACGTGAACCAACGACAAGCTCACTAACTCACAATGCCGCAAAAAAGGCAATCACAAAGGCGGCTTTAAATAACTTAACCTCACTCAAATCACTACACACTCCACCTAACCTGGTAACCATGTCCGCCAATAGCTTGGGCGGCACCAGAACCCTCCTATCGCCCTTATCCTGCCCCTGCCTTCTCCAGGACTCCAACATGGCCCTCAAAATAGGAGATCCTGACAACTCGGAATGCCCCACCATCTTTGACAAAAATGATAACGCTGACCATTTCGCAGCAATCATGCCCGGCGCCAAACCCTTTCTTCGCAGCTCCATCCTAAACTGAACAACCTGTGGCAAAGGGATTGGAAACACCACCGACCACCCTTTTCCCACAGCAAAACCACCAAATTCCTTAAGAGCTCTCTCATATAGACGCCATGTAGCCGGGGAAACTGAGCCCTTCACAGTTTCTATCAATTCTAAAATCCAAGGCTCCAAAGCTCCTGGGGAACGAAGTCTTGCTCCTCCCTGGCTATTGGAATGAACTCCCAAAAGCACTGGATCTGGAAATGAGAGAGAGCATCAGCAATCTCATTGCTCACCCCCAGCACATGCTTAGCAGAAAAAACTATGTTATGCTTAAGACACCATAAAATGAAAACTCTAAACAAGTGCATCACCCTCTCAGATTTAGACGACAACAAGTTCACCACATGCACCACTGCCAGGTTATTGCACCAGAACAAGACCATCTTATCCTTAAATCTGCCAACCCACAAATGAACAGCCACAACTATGGGAAACAATTCCAGAAATGTTAAATCCCTCAAAATACCCAATGCCTGCCAATGAGATGGCCACTGTTCCGAACACCACCTACCTTGGAAATAAATTCCCAGCTCAACCGCCCCTGCCGCATCAGAGTGTACCTGCAACTCAGCCTCCAACAAATACAGCTCCCTCCACATACTGACCCCATTGTGACTCTGAAGAAACTCCAGTCACACTCCTAAAGCATCCCTCATCTCTTTGGTCACTATGATGTGGTGATGCAGCATGGTCACCCTAGCAGTCCTGGCATAAAGGCGTGACAAGAATGCACACCCAGGCACGACCACCCAGCATGCAAAATTCAATTTCCCCAGTAATGATTGCAAAACCCTCAATGTGACCTTATGAGCCCCCCTACAGGAAGAAATCTTGTTCCTGAGCACCATCAACTTATCCTCCGGTAAACGCGAACACTGCTGCACGGAGTCCAGTTCTATACCCAAATAGGTCAAAATGGAAGCAGGCCTCTCTGTTTTTTCCTCTGCCAATGGCACCCCAACCATATTGGCAATTCTCCTGAAGGCAGCCAACAAATCCCTGCACTCACCTGACCCCGCCCTACCAATGAATAAATAATCATCAAGATAATGCAACACCTTATTCAATCCTGTCCACCATTTAACAATCCACTCCAAAGTTGAGCTGAATTTCTCAAAAGCGGCACATGGGCATTGCTTTATCATAGGGTATTTTCAGACGTTATGAGATCACAGTGAACCACGGTGAATACCCACCTGTGGTCACTGTGGCTCGAACGTCTGTTTGGCGGCCGCCAGATGTTCACCACGCTCAATACCTGCATGGGGTCAATTTGAACCATGCTTCCCAGGCTAGCCGGGGGAATGTCCCGGGAAGCGTGGTCAAAAAGATCCCCAGCGGGGACCAAAAAAAAGTAACGTCTGGCCGGTTGCCACGGCCCGGGATCCCCGGTGGGATCCCGGGCCACGGCACATCCGACGCGGTGGCCGCGGTGGCCCCGCCGCCCGCCCGTTTCCCTGGAGGGTGGGCGGTGGGGTGCGTGGAGGGGGTGGGGCTGTGTGGCCGCACGTTGCGCCACGCGGCCCCGCCCCCTCCCAGATTCCCCGCTGGGATCCCCCCGGTACGTCTGATATGGCTTGACGGGGTGACCCCGGCGGGGAATGAAAGGGTTGTTTTCGGTACGGGGCCAAGCGGCCCCGTAACGTCTGAAAACACCCATAGTAAAACTGGCCCTTGAATATAAATCTCAGTAGATCAAAATCCTTGGGGTGCACTGGCAAGAGGCGAAAGGCCGATTTCACGTCACTCTTTGTCATGAGGGCACCCCGACCAACTCAACCGCTCTATCAAAGGAAGCATAGTGGACTGTACACAGTTCGGGTGGTATCGCATCATTCGCCGAAAACCCCCTGGGGTAAGAGAGATGATGGATCAATCTATATTCCCCAGGGGCCTTTTTGGCACTATCCCCAAGGGGAACACTCTCAAATTCTCCAAAGGGGCCAGCCACTCGACCTTCAGACAACTCCTTCTGTATCTTTTTCTCCACCACGGACTCCATGCCCACTACTGATCTCAAATTCCTTGCTACCATGTGTTCCCATTTCCCTCCAAATGGAATCTCAAAACCAAACTGAAAACCATTAACAACATACTGCGCCTGCACAGGGCCAGGGTAATCCTGCAACAACTCTTCGAACACCCACCATTTAACTGGCATTTGCGCCCTTACTCGCGCTAGACAGGTTTGAACCGCCACCCCTCCCTGCACCAGGCTAGAATCCCTGCTTTTCCCTCTGACTTGCACCTCGCCTGTGCTGACAATTCATGGAGGGGTGTGCCCCCCCACATTGCAAGCATGCATGCCTGAATCTGCAAAAGGAACGAAAACACTTGCTTTCATTGAAATCCCAGCAGGCCAACGATTGAGATCCCTTCCTACACTGTTCGCCACGAAAATTATCAGATGGCTGGGCATCACCCTTGACAATAATGTGCCCGCTATCTGTGCCCACCACCTCCTTTCCATATATGCACTCTAACCAGAGATCATGGTCTTTTACATCCCAGCGAAGTCCTGGCATGATGGCCGCATTCTGTCAAAACGCCTCATCATACCTGTGCCAACCAAATCCCTCCTTTGTCAAATATGCCCACCTAACAGTATCAAAATATTTCCAAAGAACTACCGCCCTTTCTGGAAATGCCTGCATCACAACTCCCACACAGATAATGAATGCTGACTCCCAGGTGGCCCAATTCCTATCTATCTTCCTCCTCTTAGCTCTCTCATACTCCTTTGATTCAGGCCAGGCATTGGGGTCAGGAACGGGATCGCAGAAAAGGATGGTGAGCAAATCAATGTAGTCACCCTTCCAAATATTTTCCAGTGTGGATTGCAGCAGGTTCACTCCAAGTAGTACAGAGACCCTGGCATACCCACCCTGAAAAGGAGGTGTCAGCACGTGCCCTCCCCGCATCGGTGCGCACCCTCCCCAGGCCGAGCACCCCAGAACGACGGGTCCGCTGACACGAAGCCGGGCCCGCCTTGGGGGCTTGGCAGGGGACACAGGTGCGGCGCTGGACGAACGAAGGGGCGGGGCCTCGTAGCAGGGGAGCATGCCTCTGACCACGCCCCCTGTGTTTCCAAAGCAGCATCAGCTGAGGCAGCAGGGTGGTTGGGCCCCGCCCGGGGAACTAGAGGCAGCAAACAAGGGAAACTATAAAAGTACCGGCGGGGCCTGACTCCCCCGCCGGTAATCATTCTTGAGAAGCTGGCCCCCTCTTGCCTTGGAGTTCTGTGTCAGAGTGGAGAAGTGTGATAGGCGTTTGGTCCCTGTGTTCCCCTTCCTGAGTGAGTGACTATACGTGGGTCTATTGTCTTGGTGTTTCCTGGTTAAGTGTATTCAGTGTGAGATTTAGTGTGGGTACCTGTTTCCTTGCTGCCCTGTTCCCTTCCAGCCTCCCTCTCCCCCTGCCTTCCTACCACCTTGATAGAAGGGAGAAAGCCCGTTCCCCTGCACCTCCCAGTCCCTTATCCCTATTCCCTATACTCCCTCCCCTTCCCCCCAGGAACTATCCCCCTCCCCCTTTTTTCCCTTCACAGAAACTGCACGGTGTCCTGGGCCCTGTGTATTCCCCTGAGTGGGTGGTTTCCCTTTGTGTTTGTACGTCTTGTCCCTCCGAGGCAGACAGCTACTGCTCGCCTAGTCCCTATGATGAAAAGGGTTGCCTTCTAGTTCTGAGGGAAAGCCCACCCTACACCCTGAGGGACCCTAGTCTTACCAAGCTAGGTTTTGGCGGTAAGCGTAGTTGCCGCTGGTTGTCTGAGTGTTGTCTTGTTTCTGTATCTTGTAGTATAGTCTCCTGGGGTCATGCCTGTCCCCTTCCCTATCCTTCCCCCTACGTCCGTGACAGGAGGAGCCTCCCCGGCTAGTGACCCCACAGGAGTAACCTCGCTTTGACCAACCACAGCCACTGCCGGTGGTACCGGGACATTCACCCCTCCTGCTTGAACCGCCTGAACCCCAGTGCTTGTCTCAACCCTTGCCTGACTGCCCTGTATCACTGACCCATGAGGGCACCATATGTTATCCACCCACACTAACCTGTTTGAATCCTGCTGCACCAGCAGTTGACCCATACCAGTATTTGTCGGCTGCCCTGGTGCCCCCCCCCACAGATCCTGGAGGTCCACTGCCTGCCTCCTCAGTATGCCCACCAATAACTGTCACCTCCCCCTTTGAGCAGGCTGACTGCTTCCAGCTACCACCTGCCCTTGAGATGGTGTACCTGCATAAAGGTACAACATACCATCACCATCCGCCAAAGCAGTAACCTGCTGCGCCCCAGCCACTGGAATCGGTGCCACCGTCATCACAGGCCCATTGCCTCCCTCAAGCATCTGGGTGATCCTGGCGATCTGCTGCTCCATCCTGTCAACTTTGCTTGTCAGCGCCTCCAACACCAGCCCACCCTGAACTGGCCCAGCTGCTGTGTTACGCTGAAAAGGAGGATCCAGTGAATTCCCTCTTGCTCCACCAGCCACTTGCCCCCCTACACTCCCGAGCTCCAACAAACCCGAGGCCGGCAGGCAGGCCATCACACTATCCTACCCAGCCATCCTGCCTCCATGGACTGTAAGAAAGTCTGTCCATGGCCTTCCTGAATCCAGGCTGGTGGAGGCTGCTGCACCAATGATCCCTGTGCCAACACAGACAAACTACCAGGGGGCACCATGTCAGACTCTACCCCGAGAGCTGTCGCTCCCACAGTCAGGCCATGCCCAAGTGGCCACCCCACATTGGAGCGCCCAGTCGCCCCGCTGACCCCATCCACAGACTGGGATGCCTCGCTCCCTTGCATTAATCCACCCCCACAAGGCACCACTGAAACAGATGGAGGAGTGGCCTGGGAGGCAGCCCCAGCTCGCTGTCCCCCAGCCTGTCCCCCACCTCGGCCCGCCACCCCCCGCACCTCCCACAGCCCACCAGCTGCCTTAGCCTTCTTTGCTCTACCCATCCTAACCCGATAATATGGAGGGGGGAGTCACACCAACAATCCCCCAGTACTGTTGTGGGGAGGGGTATTGCACCAACAGTCCCCAACCCAGGCACCTTGATCACAATCACACACACACACACACCCAACTCCACACAATCCCACTTCAAAGTAGCCGGGCCCCACAACCCCCGGGGGATCTGTCACCCCCACCCCACCACTTCCCAGTGCTCCACTCGCCACCTCTACTCCATGCTGCCTCCAGCCACCAGATCTCCCCCCACAAGCGCCATCGCTTGCCCTCTGCAAGCACCACTCCAACACCAGGCCCGCTCAGGCCTGCAACACTGGAGAATGCGTCCTCTTCAGGTGCTTCCAAGCCTGATGAATGACAGGGCTGCATAGTACCGCTGACTACATGGCCACTCCCGGCCAATCACGGAGGCGCAATTTTGCACTGCGCCTTCTCCCCTTGCAAGCTGCCTCCCAACTGCAATCCAGGGTGCATCTTACAAACTGGAGTGTTCCCGCCAAGCAGACACCTCTCCCCTCCCCCAGATACACTGTGCCTCCTTTCCCCATTGAGGCGGGCCCAAATTTCCCCCTGCAGAGCACAAGGTGCTTAGCAGGGGCTATTTGATAGCTAGGGTTGCTACTTCTCATGGTTTGGCCCTGAGACTCCTATTTTGGCCTATGGGAGTTTCAGAGTCAAACCACGAGAGGTGACAACCTTATTGATCGCTTAGTCTTAATGCTGCATACACTCTAGGCAACAGCTCCTCAGCTGGTGTAAAATGGCTCTGTTTAAATCAATGGAACCTTGCTTATGTGCACAGAGTGAGGATCTACCCTACAGATTCCCAAACTGTATGCCAGGACCCCAAATGGATCACATCTGCAGATGGGGTTGGGATCCGGATTGTTTCTATCCAAGTTCCAAAATGACATCCAGCAGGTAAAGATTTTGGGAAACACTGATCTCTCTCTAGCGGTTCCATTTCTTTAATTTTTTTAATCTTTTTGACCAAGTCTTGACAAATTCCTGAGTATCAGCACTGGTGCATGCACATTCTTTGAATAAAATTGATTCAGCTTGCAGAGCTGTAGGTTCCTTGATCGGGAGCTATTCAGCTTGATGCTTCTTAAACTCTGTCACAGCTGTGTCCAGCCCTCTTTCTTTCTTTTGCCAAGGTCTCCTGCATCCAGATGGCCTTACTTCAGCAGTGTCCTTCAGTTCAGAGCAGTCTTAATTCATCGATGTCCTTAAAGGTGAACTGCAAAGCAAGAAGAAAATGTTACTAGTGTTTACTGTTTCTGCTCCTTTATGCTGTTCAGGAGAATTAAAAAACAAACTGAATAAAATGTAGTTTGAACTTTATGCTCTCTCCACCTGAAAGGACTAGTAAACATCTGATTTATTCCATATGCTTTCAGAACTTCACTAGCCTGCTGGCACACAAGGGGATGTTGGGTGGGAAATAAGCTGGAGATATAAAGCACAATAAGTTTTTTCTTGGCTAAGGTGTGGAGAAGACTGGAGATATGACCAAAGATGATGAGTGTCTGGAAGGAGCTTGGGTGCATGAGGGGAGTGAAGCAGTGTGCCTGCTGTATTCCACCTCTGGGTACTAGAATCTTGCATGGAATAGTGTTGTTCTTAGAACTGATTCATCAATACCTACCACCTGAATTCTTGCACACAGACCCGTTGGTCTGGTTTTTAGAAACATGAACCTCTGCTTTGTACTTCTAGTGAGCCAGCTCCCCTCCAGTTTTGTTACATTTCTACCAGTGACAGCTAAAGGTGCAAACTTGTCTGGTAAAATGGGTGCTTGTTTCACTCCCAAAGACTTGTGCAGATGACCCAGCCTTGTACCAGCAATCTACCTGGCGCTTTACAAAGTAATGGAATAGACACGGTCCCTGCAATTTGAGAGACAGAGGGGGGAGGGGGGAGACAAAGGAAGGGGAACAGAGGGAGAGACAAGGAGTGTAACATTCACAAAGATGGAAGGTCTCAGGTGCACATGCTTGGCTTGGTTACGTTGAGAATAATGGCTGGCTGGTCCGTGTGGTGAGGATATGAGTACACAGACCTCAGGCAACATATTGTACTTAACGGAGGGTATCATCAGGCGTTAAGAGAGGGGAGCGAGGAGTTGGGGAGGGCAGAGTGGAAGAGGTGGGTCTTGAGGAGGGATCTGAAGGTATGAAGAGAGGGGTTGAGGCAGATGTGGCAGGGAGGGGTTGAGGCAAGTGCTGGAGTCTGTTCGAGCCATCTCTTGTGAATTAGTTCCGTGCCGGTCCTGGCTGGTTAAGAGCTGCCGGGAGACAATGGGGCCGTTGCTGGCCGAGGTGGTCAACACCTCCCTGCAGGAGGGCAGAGTGCTGAGCCATCTCCAAGAGGCGGTGGTGCGGCCTCTGCTCAAGAAACCATCACTTGACGCTGACTCCCCTGCCAGCTATCGGCCTGTCTCTAACCTTCCCCTTTTAGGGAAGGTTATTGAACGGGTGGTGGCTCAGCAGCTCCAGGAACATCCTGACCGCGTCAGTTATCTTGATCCCTCGCATTCTGGTTTTCGTCTGGGGTATGGCACTGAAACAGCACTTGTGGCCTTGGTGGATGACCTTTGCCGAGAAAAGGATCGGGGTCAATCGACCCTATTGGTCCTTTTAGATCTTTGGCAGCGTTTGATACCATTGACCATGAGATGTTGGTGATGCTCCTGCAGGACAGTGTGGGGGTGGGCGGGATTGTTCTTGAATGGTTCTGCTCACTCCTGACAGGAAGATCTCAGCGGGTGGTACTCGGTGATTCTTTTTCATTGCACTGAGACCTCCTGTGTGGGGTCCCACAGGGTTCGGTTTTGTCCCCTCTTCTGTTCAACGTGTATATGCAGTTGCTTGGCAAGGTGATCAGAGAGTTCGGGGTGAGGTATCATCAGTATGCAAATGACACCCAACTGTATCTCTCATTTTCGACCGACCCAGGCCCAGCTGTCTCAGTGCTTACCCGGTGTCTGGCAGCTGTGGGAGATTGGATGCGGGCTAACCGACTGCAACTGAATTCTGACAAGATGGAGGTGATGTTAGTGGGTAGGTTGGTGGAGTTGACGGCTCCATCGATTGATGGAGTGTGCCCTCTGCTGACATCCCAGGTGCACAATCTGGGGGTGCTCCTCGATGCGCAGCTCTACCTGGATCTCCAGGTGGAGGCTGTGGCAAGGAGTGTCTTCCGCCAATTAATTTGGTGTGGCGGCTTCGGCCGCTGGTTTCAGTTCCGGATCTGGCCACGATCATCCATGCTTTTATTACATCTCGTTAGACTACTGCAATGCGCTCTATGTGGGGCTACCTATGGTGATGGCTCGGAAGCTGCAGCTGGTGCAGAATGCGGTGGCCCAGCTCCTGGTGGGACTGGGTTGCTGGGAGCACATTACACCAGTGCTCCGATCTCTGTACTGGCTGCTAGTAGTCTTCTGGGCCCAATTCAAAGTGTTGGTTTTAACCTATAAAGCCTTACATGGCCTGGGCCCTGCTTACCTTACAAGATCACCTCACTCCCCGGGTTCTGGATCGGCCCCAGCGGTTGTCCGGGGGCGCCATGTAAGAGGTCCCCTGGATTTCCTGGGGGGCCACACAGAGCAGGGCATTCTCGGTGGCCATGCCGCACCTTTGGAATTCCCTCCCAGTGGGGGCCCGTCTGGCCCCATACCTCCCGACATTCCGACCTGGCTGTTCTGCCAGACGTTTAGTGAGGGAGAGGCGTAAAGGGTGGGTGGGGAGGGTGAGGGTCAGGTTCTTTCCCCTGTTGTGTTTTAATGTTTTAAAATATTTATATTATATTTGTATTTTATATTTTATATTTTTATTGTTGTTCGCCGCTCTGAGCCACCTGTGGCGGGAAGAGTGGGATAGGAATGCATTAAATAATAAATAATAATAATAATAATAATAATAAATAAATGTGGGCAGGGAGGGCGCTCCAGGTATGGGGGGCAGCTAGGGAGAAGGGACAAAGGTTGTTAGGGAAGCAGGGGAGGTGTGGAAGGGCGAGAGAGGGGACAGAGGAGGAGCAGAGTTCACAGACTGGTGTACAAAGGGAAATTAGCACAGAGAGTTAGGGGGGAGTAAGGTTGGGAAGAGCTTTATAAGTGAAGACTAGACGCTTGTGCAGGATTCGTTCAGGAAGGGGGAGCCAGTGAAGAGAGGAGAGGAGGGGCTGCACTTGGTCGAAGTGACGGGTGAGGTGGATGACCCTGGCAGCAGAGTTTGGACAGAGATAAGGCAAGAAAGATGAGGGCAGAGGAGGCAAGTGAGAAGGAAATTACAGTAATCGAGGGGAGAGATGACCAGGGCATGAACAAGGGTTTTGGCAGAGAAGACAGAGAGAAAAGCACAAATCTTAGCAATGTTATGGAGGCAGAAGTGACAGGATTTGACAACAGTTGATGTAGGGTTTAAAAGAAAGGGGTGGCAATAAGGGAAATGCAGTGAATGCGGGGCCCTGATTCATTCAACAGTCTTGTACAACTTGGACTGAGACCTGCCTTCTGGAAGGCCACCTTTTGCATTATAAAGATACAGTATCCAATTTAGGGGTGGGACTACCGGATCTTCCGGTATCGGATACTGCCGGTATTTGGTGTACCGGCAGTATTGGATTAAACCCGGTAATCCGGGTAATTTACCGGATTCCCACATACCGGATTTTTTATATTGCGGCCATTCAAATGAATGGTCACAAAGTAAAAAAAAACACAACCCCCCCCACTTTCCCTCCCCAGTCCAGGCTGATCCCTGGGGTGTGGGGTGGTTTAACACCCCCCCACCCCAGGGATCACCTACCTCCCAACCCAGGGATTGCCTACCTTGTGCTCCGGATGGCGGTGGTGGTCTGACTCCGGCGGCTTCAGCGCTGGCTGTGGCTGCTGACTTCAGTGCTACTAGGCCTTCTGGTGAACTTCCTGGTTTCCCTGGAAGGCCTAGTAGCGCTGAAGCTGGCAGCCACAGCCAGAGCTGAAGCCACCTGAGTCGGACTGCCACCACCGCTGCCTGGAGCGCAAGGTAGGCGATCTCTGGGTGGGGAGTTAGGGTGATCCCTGGGGTGGGGGGGTTGTTAAACCACCCACACCCCAGGGATCACCCTAGTACCTGCTGGTCACCAGCGGGCTTAGGGTTAAAAAAATATTTTTTTTTAATCCAGGCTGGACAGGGTGGGTGGGGGGTGCCCCCCTTCCACCCGCACAGTCTGGGAGGGGGGAGGTTTTTTTGTTTTTTTCCCCATTGATTTCAATGGGGACAGTTCCCCATTGAAATCAATGGAACAAATCCGGCAATCCATTTTTTTGGAATCCGGTAACCGGTAAATCTGGTAGCCGGTAATTGCCCTGATGTCCAAACCCTAGTATCCATGGGCTAGCAAAGCCTATTTTCAGGTAGGCTTTTCCCTACCTGAAAATGATTTTGTTTTTTTTCTCTCTCTTTATTTTAGAAAGAAGGAAAACTGCTTAACATCATACCTTTTTCATTGGACCAACCTTTATGGATAACTGCATGAAAAAGAGCTCTGAGAAATTGGAAAGCTTATATGCAAGTATGAGAAGGATCATGTTGTGATCACTTAGAAAGGGGCATACATTTAATTTCAAAAGCCCCATACCACAAGAAACATGCCTGGCTTAATAAGAATGAGGAGTGCCATGCTGGGTCAGACTAATGGTCCATTCAGCCCAGCATCCTGTCCCTGACAGTGGCCACCATTGGTCGCTTCACAGGAGTGCGCAACATTTTATAATGGAGTGATCCATTTCTTCTATTTACTCTGTTCACAACAGTCAGTGGTTACATCCCCCAACCAACTTGACAAATAGCCATCACGCTTTAGCAGATAGGGCCAGCCGCTGCCGCCGTAGGTATGGATGTGAATCCCATTGAACTGACTGGTACTTGCATATTAATAGCCAGAGCTATCCACCCAGAGGATCATACCTTCTAAGGGAACTTGGGTCTAGCGTTGATTTGAATTTGAGATGAGTTATGGTTTCACAGCCAACCCTCCAAAATGTGATGAGGTTTAGATGTAAACCTAAGGGGAATTGAATAGTGTTGAGATTGGGTGTACTGTTTTCACATGACACTCCCCACCCACTATTCATGTTGCAGGGCTGCAGCGTTGCCCTATGGGTGCCCTGTAACATGTATAGTGGGTGGGTAGTGGGTGGAGAGTATCTTGTGTGAAAATACCCTTAGACAAGCACCTCCTGATCCACTACCCACCCACCTCCCACCCATTATACATGTTGCAGGGCATCTATAGGGCTCCACTGCAGCCCTGCAACATGTATAGTGGGTGGATGGTATGTGGGTAGTGGGTGGGGAGGTGCTTGTCTAAAAGCATCTTTAGGCCCTTTTTGGAGGGGCGGTCTGGGCCGGTGTGCAGCGGGTGGAGTGCCACTCTGGGGGCAATGGGTGGGGGGAGGGCGCAGATGGGCACACACCCATCCCCACCCACCTCCACGCATGGAGCAACCTGCCTTTTCTCTGGTTGTTCAGTGCGTGGGTGATGGGTGGAAATGGGTGGGAGCACCCCCCCCCGGTGTTTACATGGGCGGCACCCACACATACACACCCAACAGACCTGTGTGTGCATGCATGGATCTGTCTTGTGTAAAAAGGGCCTAGTTTCTCTTCATGTTTTGCAGCCCATTCAATTCCCAAACCCTAAGCAAAAGTGAGAATGTGAAAAGTCTGCCATGCAGCAAAACTGAGGAAAAGTTTCCCAGAGCTCACCTCATGCCCTCAATTCCCTCCCCACATGAACTGAAACTGCTGACTTTTGCACAGGTCTTTCCGCGCTCCAGGTAACAGATGCTGAGCATATTGTATTTCCCAATCCTGTTAACTGAGTCTCCCTCTGTTGGTTTAATGCTGCACCCTGCCCTCTTTGTTAATTCCTTCCTAGCCAGCAGATGAAAGGGAAGACTTTGTATGTGTCAACAAGCACAGAGGGCTTAAACTCTACATTGGTGTAGAGCCAAAATAACCAGGGTAGGATTCTCAATAGAGACTAGAGCAGAGAAATAAGTAATTCCCCCAGGAATCCCAGTGTGTCCTGAGGCTCTTGCAGCATGAACTTTTAAGCCAATTGCCTCACATTCGCTCTTCTCCTGTTCTGCATTGGCCCATTCCCCTACAAATTTCCACCCACACTAGGATCCATGGAAAGGGTGGAGCTTCCTTTTCCCTTTCTCAGTAATAGAACCCTGTGAGTTTTAGCACAGCTAGGCCCTTCTGTTAATTCACAACTGTGACTTTATAGTATTGATACATGGGTCACTGGTAAAAAAAACCCAGCTCAGGCACTCAGTTCTGTAGCCAACCCCCATTGCCTCATAAGTCAAGAGACAAACTCTTAAAAATCAAGACATTTGTTATATAAAATATGAGTTATATTTTTTTCAAACATATCACAAACTAAAAATAAATAAATATAAAATGAGTGACTGCTGAGTCCTGGGGAGGGGGGGAGGAAGAGACAGCTGCTAGACTCTCTCCTGCGTTGTGCCTTCCAAGCCTTCCAATCTTGTGAGTTTAGGGACACTGATCGTGAGTGAGGGCTTAGAAATCGGGAGTTAGCAACGCTGAAACCCAGGTCTAATAAAAAGAGCCATAGGGCACCAGTGCAGCCTTGGAACATGTTGGGGACAGGCTCATTCACCGCTAGGGCTGAAACAAGTATTAAGAAAACTATGTGTGTCTAGTAGGGGCGGGAAACCGGTAAAATCCGGTATCCGATAATGCCGGTACCGGGCGTACCGGCATTATCGGATTCGACCCGGTAATCCGGTCCAGGTACCGGATTCCGGGGTACCGGATTTTTTTTACATTGCAGCCATTTAAAAATGGCTGCAATGTAAAAAAACTTAAAGCCCCAGCAAAAAAGTTTTTTT
>QEPC01008061.1:3700535-3713653 GCA_003113815.1 Sphenodon punctatus
GGGAGGGGGAGGGAATTAATTTATTTCATTGATTTCAATGGGGACACAGCGCCCCATTGAAATCAATGAAATAAATCCGGTACCGGTATACCGGATTTAATCCAGGAATCCGGTTTTCAGAGAACCGGTAACCGGTAAATCCGGTAGCCGGTAATGGGCCCGGGGTCCCACCTCTAGTGTCTAGCAAACCACATGGTGAACACAGGATCAAGCTGGTGTTCATATCAAGGTCAAAACACACATTCAGATTTCCATTGACGTTATGTCTAAAGACACCCACTGCTTAGACACACAGCCCATTTAGGGGCAAATAGGTGTTTTGCTCATCACCTGATCTCAGCACAGAAGTGCTGCCGCCTCTTTCCCCATGTTGTGCCTGCTAACACACCACTCAATATCATTAGACACAACGATGGAACACACAAATTGTCCTTTTGATGCAATGGTGTTCACATCGTGTGTTCAATGGGTGGCCACATTGGTGCTGGGGTTGTTATGGTGCTTACGCACAATGGACAAATGTGTGCTATGGGGTTTTGACACCTGATCTTTGTTATGTCTAAAGATGCCCCCTAACTAATGGGCTATTTTTGCTCTTGGGCTCAGATGAGAACAGTAGTAGGAGTGATACCACTTCCTGCTAGTGGGGTGTGTGTGTGTGTGTGTGTGTGCAGGCATGGTATCCCTGCATGTGCTCAAGGGGAACATTTGTAGAAGAGGGGGAAAGCAAGCATCCCCAGCAGCATTCAGCTTTGTGAACAGTGTGTACACATTGTGGGCCCTCCCTTCCACACTGGGTGGGGGGATTTGAGACACATGCAGCACAGGTTTGGGTCTCAGAGCAGACTCTCAAGATGCACTCCAAAGAATGTTTGAGGAAGTGGTGGGAAGTCGGGGAGGGGCACAGTGTACGTATGGTGGGAACAACAATGGTCTTTGTGCCCAGAACAAAGGCTGGCCCCAAATGTTTTGTAAGGGTGTAGGTATAATAGGGACAGGTGGAGGGTGTAGCTGCACTGGGGTCCATGAGCTGGGGTTGGGGGGCGGGGAAGGGGGCATTCCTTAGTGCAGCTGTGTCTCCTGCCTCTGGGAGCAGGGTGGACTCCATATTCTTCATGAGGGTCAATTCCAACCTAGCTATGCCCCTGGTGTTTCGCCAAGCTGAGCAAAACACTTCCCATCCTTCCAATCAGCTAAGTAGTGGGAAATAGGAGCTCCAAGCCTTAATTACATTACAAAAAGCCCAGGCTGGGGAAGCAGACAGGAACAGAAGTGGGAGAAAGGGAGTGTGGAGGCTTGCAATGCAGGTTGTGTGGGGAGTGAGGTGCTCCTACTCTGATTGGCAGGAAGAAGGAACTCTGGGTCAGCACCAGCTCAGCCTTCTGGGATGTCCCTCTTGTTATTGGGGTAGATTGGGGTAGATTGGTGGCAAAGGTGCCAAACAAAGGTGGATTAAGAGGCAGGTCTTAATCCACCTTTGTTTAAAAGCAAACTCAGGGTGCCAGCCGCTATCCATTACCCAATGGGAGCTGAGCTTCAATAGACAGAGGATTGTGCCTCAGTTTCATTTAAGTGAACCCTAAGGACAGGTGCACGAGTAGTAAATTAAATTATTTAACTCTGAAACATGGTTTGTAATCCAGAATTTTTAAAAAAATGAATGATGTGTATCTTTTGTGTTTTTCTCAAGGCAATGTTAGAACATTATTACAGCTAATACTCAGTCCTGAAGCAACAGTTGGAAGGCAGTCTGGGTATGATTAATGATTGTGACAAATAAATTTCCAGCCATTGACAAGGGCCATGATAAACTGTTGCAACCACCTCTTAATTATTTAATGGTTACTAAATGGTCACAGACCTTAGGCAGAACTCTGACACTTGCTAAATCCAGTTCAATTTTGTTTGCAGCCTCAATAATACGGTAAGAGAAAGCTTTCCTATTAAAAAAAATCTTAGCAGAAAAAGAGACATAATAACCTGCATGGCTTAGAATCAGTGAGAATGCTTGTAATGAATAAACAGCAGGAAGGAAAAAATGAACAACATTGTTATTCAGCCAACAAAACTCCTGTTCCTGGTTTCATTGTTCTGGAGGGAAATTTGCTGTTTCTCGTGAGTTCACCTGCTTCCGTTGCTTGCTTTTCACCCTGATCCATCATAACCAACTCCACAGCATTTGAATGTGACACCACAGAGAATGGTGACTTTAAGTGGTTGAATGCAGAGTTGATTTGGGGGTCTAATTCCAGGGTCCCTCCAAAATATCCCCCTCCCCAGTAGTTCCACTCCCTCTCCCATTGGCTAGATGCTCCTCCCACCTCTCTTCCATTGGCCAGAGATGCAGGCAGCCTGGGTTCATTTAAAAGTAGTGCAGGGTGGCTTATCGGAGCTCATGGCAGACAGCTGCAGGTACTCAAATTTTATATATTTATATTTATAATTGCATTTGTATGCTGCCCCCACCTTCTACAAGCATCTCGAGGCGGCTAACAACATTTAAAAACATATAATAAAATCCATTAAAATCAACCATTTGTTCACCTCACAATTAAAATAACCCAACACCAAAAACAATACCCCCCTCCCCTCCAACCCAAAGCATCCATCCCATCTCCCTCGGCAAAGGCCCGGCGGAACAGCCAGGTCTTACACTGTCTATGGAAAGAGGGGAGGTCAGTGGCCAGGTGGACCTCCAATGGGAGGGAGTTCCACAGCTGCGGCACAGCCACCA
Organism: Sphenodon punctatus; assembly: GCA_003113815.1. Classification (NCBI taxonomy): domain Eukaryota; kingdom Metazoa; phylum Chordata; class Lepidosauria; order Sphenodontia; family Sphenodontidae; genus Sphenodon; species Sphenodon punctatus. The sequence goes on from QEPC01008061.1 coordinate 3,703,270, forward strand.
AGAATGCCCTCCTCATGGTCGACACCCGGGAAACCCAGGGGACCTCAAGGAGGGTGCCCCTAATCAACCGCAGAGGTTGATCCAAGAGTCGGAGGGTGAGGCAGTCCTGCAGGTAGGTGGGGTCCAGACCGTTTAGGGCTTTAAAGGTCAGAACCAACACGTTGAATTGGGCCTGGAAGACTATCAGCAGCCAGTGCAGAGAACGGAGCACTGGAGTTTGTGCTCGCATCAGCCCATTCCCGTCAGGAGACGAGCCGCTACATTCTGCACCAGCTGCAGTCTCCGCACCGTCACTAAGGGTAGCCCCATGTAGAGTGTGTTACAGTAGTCTAATCTTGAGGTAATAAAAGCATGGCTGATTGTGGCCAGATCCGAGTCTGAGACATATGGCCTAAGCTGACCTACCAGATGTAATTGGCAAAATGTGCCCTTTGCCACCGCCGCCACCTGGGCATCCAGGCGGAGTTGCAGATCAAGGAGCACCCCCAGACTATGGACCTGAGGTACTCTGCTCCCTAGTACACTAGGAAGCCACCTGCCCTCATGTACCCCTCCCTCTTCAAGCCCTCAGGTCCTCCCTTCTATCCCAAGATCCCTCAAGCCTGCTAGCCCTGGATCTCTCCTTTCTGCCCCAAGATCCCCCTCCTCCTCAACATTCTCCAAGCCCAGTTCTTCTGGATCTCTCCTTTCTGCCCCAAGCCTCCTGGCCCTGGGACTCTCCTGCTCCTGAGTCAACCCTTTTTGCCCCAAGGTCCCCCCTCCTGCCCCAAGCTTATTCTCTCCCTCATAGCTCCAAGTACCCTAGATATTGCTGTGATATCAGTCCCCCTGGAAATGGGGACTAATTGGAGTGTTGCACACAGCTGGGAAGAGCCTTCCCGTGCCGCTCAGATAATTTAGTGTCAGGTCCCAGGTCAGCTCTGTAGAGTGCAGCATGGTGGGGGAGGCAGAGACCAAGCCTCCCGTTCTCACAGATTAGTGACACTAATCGTAAGATCATGACTGAGGTTTAGAAATCACGTCTCTTGTGATAAATTTGTGAGAGTTGGCAATGCTGAAAACCCATATATAGGGGGATGGGTTCTTCCAAACGGAATATTTTTTGTTGAAACTTGCACACTCCTAGAATGGACCTGGTTTTGTGCATTTTCTTTTAAAGCATCTGGTGCTGGCCATGGTCAGAGACAGGATATTAAACTAAGTGGACCATTGATCTGACCTAGTGTGGCAATTCTTGCTGTATGTTCAAATTAGAAGTAACCCGAGTGAAATTGTATTGATAATTTCAGTTTCCATTTGAGACTAACTTTGAAACACCTGCAGTTTTCTTCTGGCTGGGAGGCAAAGAGAGAGGGGCAGCTTTCTCTGATCATTTTTTAGTAGTTCTGCATAAATTTGGAATGGAAACACCAACCTGAATTTTTGCTATGGATAAGCAAGCATTACTAAAAATTGTGTTGCTTCTATTCTCAAAAAAGCATGCCGTCTCTAGTCATAGGTCTATGACAAGTTACTCTTTAAAAAAAATAAAAAAAATAAATTGGATGATGCATTGTTTTGGAATGAATCACCTCAAATTGCTTCAGTTAGGTAAACTATATCTTATCATTATTATACAGAATGTGAAGTCTTTGCAGCAACTCAGTGGCAGGCTTCCTAATGTGACTCATCAGACTTGAAAAGCAGAAATGTTTCCAACAAGAATTATTCAAAAAATTAATACAAAACAAGCACCAGGTGCTCAGTGCTCTCATGAACCTTCATGTGACCTTCTTGCCTGCCATGGAGACTATAAAGCACTTGGATTTACTTTTTGTACAACTTTCCCCCTCATGCTTCTCTAGGACATTTAGAAATCACTGATTATAAACATGTACTGTTCTCAGCCAAGAAAAAAAACCCCAAACCCTCCTACATTAAGTGGGTAGAGCATAAGAAATCAATAGCTACATCCTTCTTTGACAGTACTCATTTCTTTATATATCAATCTAGTCTTCTGTACTATCTCTCACTTCCACATAGGCAGCAACAGCAGTTGGCAGGCACAGATACAGAAGGGGTCCAAATCCCGAGGTCTGGCAAGCAGCCCTGATGACCAAATGTGTTTTGTTGCCACACCCGCCATTGAGACACAGAGACTGATATGGGTTATAAACTGGCTGCACTCTTTATTCAACAAACCAATAAATTAGGCCGGTGGGTAATTGCACACGCTATTTGGGGCCAGTATGCTAGCTACTTATGTAACTTATTAGCTTGGGTACTGATCTGGATATGCCCTCCAGTTTCAGTACCTCTCACAAACATCATCCCCCTTTTGACAGCATCCTGGCTCTGGCCGAACAGGGGGAAACAACAGGTCCAACTCAGGGCACGAGTAAGGAGGTAAGTGCCCGCAAGGTCTGAGGACAGTGCATGTCCTTACTACTCTGCTAAGACACCCTTCCCCAGGAGTCCTGACCCCAGTGCATGCTGTGCCCCACATTACACTAGGTATCACCTCCTCATCTCTTAAGGAGATGGCTCTTACTATTCTATTCTCATCCTATTTAACCTACTTTAGCATACTGGACCTCTGCTGAGTGCGACAACATTTTTTCCACAATACTTCCTTAACAACGAATTCTGTTCGGTTCAATCCTCAACCAACTTGTTCTGATTCTTAATTGACCTACTCGATAACCTTTGTACTACTAACCAAATTACTTCGTGTTGCCAATTAGGATTAAGATTAAACAGTATTCCAATCTGCCGAATAAGTCGAATGAATACCTATTTATCCTACTCAACACTGTGAAGGAGGCCAAAAACTGGTCCACTGAAACAGGCTGCCTGCTAAAAATTCCTCCTTGGCTCCTCTATTGGCAACCAGAATTATTCCCACAGTGCTAGAGGGGAGGTGGGTGGGGCTGACTCTCTGTCGTCTTCCTCTGAATGCTGCTTCACACGGCTCCTGCGGCTCCGCCCCTGCTAAAGGGGGTGGAGTCTGCTCACTCTGCCCGCGCAGCGCCCATGCGCATGCGCTCCCCTGGGGTAGTTGCCCAGAGCAACCTATTCAAATCACAATGGGGCCTTCTAACACGCCCCGTTGCTGCGACAAACCTCCCCTGCAGCTCTGTGCCCCCACAAGCAGGGTGGGGTGGGCTCAACAAATTCCCCTCGCTGCCACAAGGCTGGCGAAGGGGACTATTCACAGGTACCTTTCTTGACACTTGACATCATTGACTTGACTTCTGTATTGTGTTCCCTCTGAGATATTGAGAACTGGAACTCTCACTATGAGTGGAAAGGACTACATACCTTACTCACAAGGAACTACGGGGGAAGATTTAGGTATGAATAAATCCACCCTTTCATAAAGACAAAATAATCTTCTCAAAGAGCACAATCCTGCAGTTTTTTAGTGTTGGTGCAGTCTCACAACAACAACACAGGACCCTAGCTGTGCTGCAGATAGCGGTGTCAGTCCGACAGCTGGGGTCTGTGTTCGTTGTTGTTGTGAGAGAGATGGGGGAGGAGGAGAAGCTGTGGAGACGTTGCTGGTGAGTGATCACCAGTCCTGGAGAAGCTGGGGGGTGGGGGCTACTGCCCGGCCACCCATTAATAGAAACTGCCACTGTGCTAGCCTGCACTGATCCGAGACCCACTGAGGCAAATGGGATTTGAGTCAGCACAAAAATAATAGTGCTGGCATCAAATAAGTGTGCGATCTTAGGAGCTATCAGGACAGAGATTCAGGCTTTTGGATGTCCTTGGTATAATTTAGTTTTATTTATTCAATGAGTTTTGGTTAGCCAGAGCACAGTATGCATGGGTTGCTCTCTGCATGCGTTGGAATTTGACCTCCATGAATTAGAATTTGAGCAGATGTTAGTGATCTACTTGGGGATGGGGAAGCTGCACATGTGCCCTGTTTGGGAGTGGGGCAATGCCCCTTACCTTCTCTTGCACAAGATATGTGGGCTCGTGGCCAGGCCTTTCTCTACAGCCAATACGCTATAGAGGAGCAGATTTGCAGGCAGTGAGGGCTCCAGATGGCAGCTGTGTGTGTGTGTGTGTGTGTGTGTGTAAGGAGGAACCCCTTTGACTCACCATTTATTCCCCTGTCCTTTTTGCAACAGGGGAATTTGATGGTTCTGGGGGCTGATCCCAGCCAGCTCCCCATCCTTCATTCTCTATGTTCTTGGGAGAACTCCCTGCTGCCCCCACTTTCTATGTGTTTCAGCTGTGGCCACCCAGCAGAGGCCTTCACCAGGAAGTGGGGCTGCTCCTGGCCAGTGCAACTGACTCCTACCCCATAATTACTGGGTCCATCACAGGATTCTCTCTGCCTGTCCTGCTGCATCAGCCTCCACACTGCTTCCTTCCTGCTTACTTTGCGGGACTGCCTCTGCCTAGCACATACTCTGAGGAATCCCTCCTCTCCCCTACAGCTGCTTTCATATGGGCCTTATTAGCTGCCTGTGTCTCTAGAAGGGAAAGGAAACAAGAGAACATATGGGTAACTCCCAACACTTTTAGTGGCCAAAGGAGGACAGGCCTCCTCCCTCTTGTTCAATAAGCTCCACCCCCAGTAAGTAAGTTCTGCCTGCTGCACTTGCATGCATGCGCACACACCTCCCACCATTCCATAGAGAGGGACAGAAGCTCCTCTGCTTATCATTTCACTTAGTTTCTTGTCATTCCATAATTTCCCCATTGTACTCTCAAGTGCTTTCCCTAGGAGATAATCAGGAAGGAAGTACCTGAGGGCGTTTTTAGACAAGCAGGTCACCGTGGTGTGACCCGCTCATGCGATTTTTCAAAATACCACGAGGTGGGATTACACGAGACAGAAGTACGGGATCACATGCATTGAAGGCGGTCGCGCATTGTTTGCTGGCCATGAATTAAATACCTCACAATCAAGGTATTTCGTTCACAGTCAGCAAACAATGCGTGACCACCTTCAATGTGCATGATACCGTACTTCCGTCTTGTGTAATCCCACCTCGCGGGATTTTGAAAAATCACACAAGCGGGTCACACCACAGTGACCCACTCGTCTAAAAACATCCTGAGGCCTGAATACTGGTTGTTTGTCTCCCTTTGCTAAAAGAGGGACTTTGACCCCTGAAGGAGAGACAGTGGGACTCAACAGTCAACACCCAAAGAGAAACTGTCCCTCCTAAATAGGAACGGTTGAGAGATGAGAGGTATGCATATGAGAAAAAAATGGGGGGTTGTAAGGAGAGAGAAAAAAAGGGGAGAGAATAGAGAGGATAATGTGGAGCTCAAAATTGGGGGTTTTGAGCTGCAGCCACTGGGATTATCTCCATCCTTGCCCCCTACTCCATGACTCTTGTTACCCATATGGACCTGGTCTTGGATTACCAGCCCTGTGAGGTTGAACTTGTCATAGGATTACCATACCTCTCCTTTAGAAGAGGACACTTATGACAAATACACGGTGCAGGGATGCATTGGTTCCAGTGCAAAGGGGAGGTATGGTAACCCTTCAGGCTCTGGGTGAAATCCTGGTTTCTCCAGGTTATCCAGAGAGATTGGGGCTTCAGGAGGGCAGGTGGGGTGGTTTGCTCTCCCACCCCTTTCTAATGTTGCCCTGCCTCTTTGGATCATTGCCATGATGTGACAATGATCCAAAGAGGCACAACGGGCAGAATCCCTTTGCCATGTCCTCTTCCATCATGGCCATGATCCTTTGGGTCAAATCCGCAGGGAAGGGGGCAACCCTAGCTTTACCTTCTACTCTATCTTCCCCACCTGAGCCTGCAATATAGAATGTAGGGGTAACACTGCCCTTGCCTTACGTGTGCAACAACACACACACACTCAAAGCCAACATTTAAAAGACAGGTTAGAAAATACTTCCTTTCTGAGATTTCTTACATCATTTGATGAAACTTGTTATTGAGATCAATTTGGGAATTATGCGGAGATCCAGAAATAGAGTGTGGTCACCGTGTTGGTCCCAAGTGACAGAGAGACAAAATGGTTCAAATGATATCGTTTATTGGACTAACTGTTGTTGTTGGAAATAAGTACGCTTTTGGGCCACACAGGGCCCTTCCTCAGATGAATTCCTACGGCCTGTGCAGAAGACCAGACTAGATCACAAGATTCCTTTTAGGTATAAGAAACCTATTAAAGCACCTGGTGCTGAAGAGAAGATACTGGACTGAAATGATCATTGGTCTCATCTGTTGTCTCATTTCTTATGTTCCCACATTTGCCACCCTTGGTATTCAGCTCTGACATCTGCCAATTAACACAAAATGAAGGATGCTGACCTCATTACTGCCATGTGCATAGAAGAAGGCAACTCCCATCTGCCACAGAGAGAAAATTCCTTCCTGACCGATAAGTATTTCAGCAAGTGTTTACTCCGTGCAGCCAGGAGAGAGCAAAACCAAGCCAACAATAAACTTGCTGCTTCATGCCAGCTGTTGCTAATGTGCCTTACAACTGATTAATCATAGGAGTATATTATATGAAGTAATGACTGTGACATTTTCAAAAACATAGTGGACTTACTGAAAACCACCTATTCAAAAGAAAAAAACATAAGGAGCATGTCAAACTCTTAATCACACTGTTATATTCTTTAAGGTTTTTCAGAGCATAATTGAGCACGGATGATTTATACAAGACAGATTTTTCACACTTCAGAGATCATTTTATGGGAGATGTGCTGCATCGTAATGGAGCAAGAAAATGTAACATAATAGCCTGGACCAGAAAAATACTTAATATCATGAACTTTCTGTGCTTGCAAAGGTAAATCACGATCGCAGATTGCTCTGCTGGAGAAAAAAGCAAATCTGTGTGCTGTACCAAAACAGTGACATACCAAAATGACTTCAGGAATGGGTCTATTGGTGAAAATGACTGCAATGTTCTGGAGATGAAATTAGAGACATAAAATTCTCCGCTGCATTATGGCGTTCCACTCAAATGTTACTGTTATAGTGGTTATTTTCAAAAAATCCCAACACCATTTTTCTTAGGGGGAAAAAAAATTCCCCATTTTTGAAGACTATGATTTGGCCTACTCACCTGTGAAGGGGAGCTAGAGAAAATAAAAATGCCATTGAGTTCATGATCATGACCTTGCATCTGAGTGCGTAAGAACAAACAAACACATTACCAGGAGCAGTGTGTTTTCCTCAGAGCTGTTAGTCCTGGCTCAAGTAACATTAGCTTCAATGACATTCATGTACTGTTATTCTCTAGATACAGGTTCTCAAACTTTTTAGACCATACCCCATTCCTCCTGTTGTGGTACTTGTGAACTCCCCACACCAACACCACACACACTTATGCTCACTTTATCCTCTCTCCACACCTTGCCACTCTGCCCTTCATCCTCATGGGTGTTAACAAATGAGATGGCAGCCCACACCAGGGGTGTGTGTGTCCACCTGCCCATTTATTAAGTGTTCTCCTCCAATAGGCCTGCTGGCACTTTGCCTGCTACAATCACCCTATTAAGAGCTCCTGGACCAGTTCTTCCTTGTGGATGGAGCCACTGATGCATCCCGCCTGTATGGCGGCACCTTGCAAGGAGCCAGGAGGTGGTGGATGTGACTCCCCCACTGCTCACTCCTGCTTCAACTGCTCCCACACATAAGCTGTGACCACCAGAAGGCATCCCTCCATTCCCATGCCCATCCCCGCCTTGGAGCCAGCACAGGTCGACATGGACACAGACACCATGACTAGTCTCACAGTCTCACTTGAGAGCCAGCCAAGGTTCTAATCAAGGGCATGGAGGACCCAGATGCCACCTTCGTAAAGGAGGTGGTAGAGACAGAGGAGAACAGTAAGTTAATGCACCTGTGGTATATGCATTTGCGTTTATAAAGCTGCATGATAAGCTTCCATTTATTGCTACCAAATTATGTTTTCCATTGTTTACTGTTTTGCCAGGTGGCCTAGAGAACACGGAGGAAGAGGAGGAAAATTTTCAGGAAACATCTCCACAGAACGGGAATGGTAGGCACAGGACTGGGTGGGAAGTCACCCTGGCAAGCTGGCAAGGGGTAGCAGGCACCAAAGCAGGCTGACAGGTGGTGGAGGCTAAAATGGTGGTGGTGGTGGGGATTGCACTGGTTGATTTCTGTATGTTCATCACTCCTGTGCAGTGATTGCGGGAGGCGAACTGCATAGCAATTAGGGATGTGCAAACGTGGTTCGGGGGTTTGGCGTTCAGCCCGAACTCGTGGTGTTCGGCCTGTTTGCAAACACCCTGAACCTGAACTGCCCCCCACCTGAACTGACTGAACAAAGTTCGGGTTCTAAACCTATTTGGGCGGGGGACAGGGAGAACCTGCTTTTCCCTCCCTCCTCCAGGCTGCGCGGGTGGAAGGGGCGCCGGGGCTCACCTCCCCCCTCCCACCCTGCCCAGCCTCATAATTTTTTTTAAAACAAAAAAACCCTACCCCAGGGATCACCCTACTTGGTGGTGCTGGGGCTCCAGCCCCAGGTCCAGCAGCATCAGTGGCAGTGGCGGTGACAGTGGGCCCAGAGGTGCTTCGGAATGCCGCTGGACCCAAACTTGCGACTTCTACTGCTGCTGCCACTGGACCCTGACCTACCTGGTGGTGCCAGGGCTCCAGCCCTGAGTATGGTGGCGGCAGTGGGAGTGGGTCCGGCAGTGCTCCAGAGCACTGCCAAACCCGCTGCTGCTGCTGCTGCTGCCGCTGCCAGACCTGGGGCTAGAGCCCCGGCACCACCAGGTAGGGCAATCCCTGGGGTAGGGTGATTTTAAAACAAAAAAAAAATTATGAGGCTGGGCCGGGGGGGGAGGTGAGCCCCGGTGCCCCTTCCACCCATGCAGCCTGGAGGGGGGAGGGAAAACCGGGTTTCCCCCCCTGTCCCTTGCCCCCCACCCAAACAGGTTGGGCCCCCATGAACAGGTTTGGGCTGAACAGCCTGAACCCGAACAGTTTTTTGGGGGGAGAACCCTGAACGGGCTGAACACCGAATCCCCCGGTGTTTGTACATCCCTAATAGCAATGGGATCATGCCACAGCAATTGTTTCAGAAGCCGCAGAGGCCAGGTAGTCATTCCTACTTCAGGTAAGTGGCGGCAGAAAACTGGGCAGACATTGCCTGAAACACCGGGATCAGATGATGGGTAGGGCAGTCTGAACAAATGGCTTTCCTTGTGGCCTTGTTACAGGTCTGCCACTTCTACAGGCATGGATGGAACCCCCTGCCACAAGCACCCAGTGTAACCACTAGGGGTGGGAAGTTCAGATCTCCCGATATCCGATACTGCCGGTATTTGTCAGTATCGGGGATATCGGATAGATCCAATAATTCCCCATACCAGTGCCGGTTCTGGCACCAGATTTGTTTTACATTGCGGCCATTTAAATCAATGGCCGCAATGTAAAAAAAAACCCACCAAAACCCACTTTCCTTCCCCCTCCCAGGCTGTGTGGGTGGAAGGGGGAACACCCCCCACCCACCCTGCCACCCCAGCCTGGATTTTTCTTTTTAAACTGGCGCCAGACCACTGAACCTGCAGGCCCCGGGCCGCCAGCAGCCCACCCCGGCGGCAGCCATCCAGGGCTATTGCTGGAGGTAGCTCTCTCCAGAAGCCCTCCTGACAGCACTGTGGCACTCTTTAACCCCCCCGATCGCCTTTTTACCTGTGCTGTGGTTGGCGAAGGCGGCAGCAGCGTGGTGCGGGTCCAGCTTCAGCGCTGACTTGTAACTTCAGCGCTTCACTAGGCCTTCCGGGGCCTGGAAGGCCTAGTGAACCAGGGGCAGATTGGCCATTGAACCCACTGGGAGGATTCCCAGTGGGCCGGGCTGGGGGGCCGGTCCCATTGTCTTTTTAAAAAAAATTATTTTCTTTTTAAAAAAAAATTGTTGGTCCTGACCCCTGCTGTCAGGCCAGGTGGGGGGAGGCCTCACCTGCCTCTCCCTCCCAGGAGCACCGGTGCAGCAGCTGCAGCAGCAGCGGGGACACTTGATCGGGCTGGGAGATAAGGCTGTTTACAAACACAGCTCCTCCTCCCCTCCCCACGTGCTGATCAGAAGGTTGCTACCTTGTAAAGAAGGTTCTTTGAGATGACTCCCAACATTCTCTCAACTGGGTTGTGCACGCTCACTGTAGGCCAATAATAGATCATGTGATGGTCTCGAGCTCCTCAAGGCAGGGGAGGATGGAGCCTCAGCCCTGGGACAGCAGGTAGGGCCTGCTTGGGCAGGCATGGGCCTGCTTGGGGGGGTTGGTCTCTTTTGGGCTGGTGGAGCCTGGCCTGGGGGGGCTGGGCCTGGGGGGCTACTGGGGCCAGGGGCTGCTGGGGCCTGGCCCGGGGGCTGGCCTTCGGGGATGGGAGGGGAAGGGGGGCTTCTGGGCTGGGGGGGC
>QEPC01008061.1:3724722-3742916 GCA_003113815.1 Sphenodon punctatus
AGAGCCTCCAAAAATCCAGCAACAAAGAGTTTTCAGCATTAAGATGTGATGGACAGAACATTAGTTTACACTGGGAACTCCTTGCTGCTGAGTAAAACCCTGCTACTTGGAGACTGAGAAAACCCTCCTACTAGCATCTCTTCCAGTAAGTGGATGGGACTCCAGTAGGACAACTCTCTCTCCATCAGTGGTAGTGCCATAGCAGGATAAAAAAAATCCTGTTCACATATTTAAAACATACAAAACCTCTGGGCCACATCAAAATAGCTGCATGCACAGTCATATTTAGTAAAAATAGCATGTGAGGAGCCACTCAAAGAAGAACAGAAGGTTGCTACCTTGTAAATAAGGTTCTTTGAGATGGCTCCTAACATTCTCACAACACCTACCCTTCCAGCCTTGCATGGATTTTTTTCCTTATATTTCTAGAAAGGGTTGGAAGGAACTGTCATTCTGAGGGGGGAGAGCACTTTTTATACTACAGGAGCTCGAGACCATCATGTGGCTATTATTTGAATAGGGTGAGCACGCACAAACCAGTTGTGAGAATGTTAGATGCCATCTCGAAGAACCTTCTTTACACGGCTACAACCTTCTGATCAGCACATGGGGAGGAGCTGTTTGTAAACAAACAGCTTTATCTACCAGTCCGATTGGTTGTGCCATCTGCTGCTGCTGCAGTGCTACAGGAGGGAGAGGCAGGTGAGGGAGCGGTGGAGGGGAGAGGAGGGGGGCATGTGACAGCTGGCAGGGGGGGAACAAGATGGGACAGGCGGCTGGGCGGGCTGTGCTACCAATGGGGTGGCAAACAGCAGCGTCCCACACTCTGTCTCCAACCTGTGGCCCCTCCCTTAGAGGCCGCCACAGGGTCATGTGCCTGGGTGCCGGTGGCACATGCCTCGAGCCGACCCTGCTTGTCGTCACTTGGTTTCCATGGCAGCCCCACATGTCTACAGCTGCAGCTACTTTAGACTGCATCAGGGCAGTGTTTGTGTGAAGAATGCATCCAGGAACTGCGTCAGGGCAGTGTGTATGTGAAAAGTGCATCTGGAACTTATTTGTGGACTTGTAAACCCAGAAGATTGAAAGAATAACGCTGGGCATTTTTACACACCCCTTAAAGTTCCAGATTTTTCAATTTTCTGGGTTTATAAGTCCACAAGTAAGTTTCAGATGCATTCTTCACACACACACTGTTTCCCACCCAGGGACCAGTTAAGCATGCCTTGGGCAGCCATGGTATCTATGTGAGCAAGAGCATAGCTGGCAGGATTTGAACCTGCACAGGCAGAGCCCAATGGAGTTCTACTCCAGTGCCTTAACCACTTGGCACCAACTACTGTCCCCTGTTACTGCCCACCTAAGATGGATGGACGTGGCCTCTTGCTCACTGCCTGACGTGGGGGAAGAAAAAGCAACCGATGATCCCCTTGAGGGGCAAGAATGTAGTTGGCAGGATTCACACTTGCACTGGCATAGCCCAATGGATTTTGAGTCCATTGCCTTCACCACTTGGCCACAGCTACCTCCTATTCTTTGCCCGGCCGGCTTCAAGTTGAGCATCTGGAATAGGGATCATCAGATGCTCTCCACAAGGGGCAAGAGTGTAGTTAACAGGGCTCTAACCTGCACGGGCAGAGCCCAATGGATTTCTACTCTATTGCCTTAACCACTTGGCCACAACTACTGTCCCCTGTGCCCTCCCACCTAAGAGGGATGGATGTGGCCTCTCGCTCACTGCACGACTAACAAGCACTCTTGTCAACCTGCGACTGTGATGCTTTTCTATCAACACTGCAAGTGGCGTAAGGAAAAACACATTTTTAAAAATAAGGTTACTTCTTCTTTTTCCGACGGGCTTCAAGTTGAGCGTGTGGAAGAGGGAGCATCTGATAATCTCCACTAGGGGCAAGAGCATAGTTGATAGGGTTTGAACCAGCATGGTCAGAGCCCAACCGATTTCAAGTCCATCGCTTGCCCACAACTAATGACCCTGCAGACCCTTTTTGCTCACTGCCAGATGACAAGTAAGATTGTGGAAATGACACTGCAAAATTTTGTTTCCCACCCAGGGGTCAGTTAAGTGTGCCTTCTGCAGCCATGACCTCTGCAAGGGCAAGAGCATATTCAGGAAGGTTCTAACCTGCGTGGGTAGAGCCCAATAGATTTCTACTCTATCGCCTTAACCACTCAGCCACAACTACTGTCCCCTGTGGCTGCCCACCTAAGGGGGATGGACGTGGCCTCTCGCTCACTGCCCAACTGACAAGCACTCTCGCTGACATGCAACTGTAACACTTTTCTATCAACACTGCAGGTGGCGTAAGGGGAATTTTTTTTATAAAGGTACTGCTTCTTTTTCCTCCCGGCCATGGCATTAAACAGGATTTGGACCCTTGGCCCTTATGACTCAAAGGTAGAGGCTTTAAACCTCTCACCACAATCTGAACAGTAGGGATGTGCAAACGCGGTTGGGATGTTTGGAGTTTGGACAGAACTAGGTCCATTCAGATGACCGAACCGAATGTCCTAACTGAACCCAAACCAACCGAACCTGAACTCGATCCAAACTCGGAAATGACCGAACAGTTCGGCCACATTCTGATCACGTTTTGATGAGTTTGGGCAGGAAAAATGTGACTGGAAGGCCCAAGGAGGGAGAGGCAGCGGAGGAGCAGACTTCCTGGCACCAGGGGTGGAGAGGCTTGGAGTAACAGCCAGCCTGCCCAATCACCATCCCTTTTCTCCTCAGACCACTGGCTTGGCAGTCTGTGATTGGACATGTGGGATGAGGGGGCTAGGCTGCACAGAGCCAATGGGGCTTGTGGTAAGGCAGGCGCAGCAAGTAACAAAAGTCATAGCCCTCCCCCCTTCCAGCACCTTCTGAGCTAGCCACTGTTCCTGAAAGCAGGCGTTTTCAGAAGTCTCCCTCTCCTAGCAGTCACCCATTCCAGACATTTACCTCCCTAGTATCATTTATTTAAATTAAATTAGATAGATTTACGTGTTATTTTTATTTTTTACCCTTCCCTGTGTTCTTTCTACCTACCTTCCATTGAATCCTCCCCTCCTCCCTTTATATATTCCATCCCTGATTCCCTTCTCCTGTTTTGACAAGTTCCTGGGGTGGGCAGAATACGTGTTGGCAACCATGCTGGACCCCAGGGTAAAGGGCAGCGTAGTACGCAAGATGGTGCTCTATGGGTACTGGAAGGGTGAGGTGGTGGAGAGGGTCCGGCAGGCAGAGAGGGCTCTGAAGAGTGTACGGCAGCAGCAGCTGCTGCAGCAGCAGCAGCAGCAGCAGTAGGATGCCCTTGGGGATGGAGGGAGTGGGAGCAGCCACCCCTTTCAGCCACCGGGGTCTATCCCTGCCCCCAACCCTAGTGGTAGCAGCACCAGCAGCAGGATGAGCAGCACCAGCACCCCTATTCACAGCAGTAGCAGCAGCTCCTCCTATGTGCAGGCCACTGTGGGGAGCATGGGGCCATGCATAATAGGGAAAGCAACGTGGGTGAGGGCAGTGGTGGAGGTAGTGTCCAGACAGAGTTACACGAGGGAGTACGATGGTGCCTCAGCAACAGTGGAGAACTACCTGGAGGAGGAGCCCTGCATCAATCCCAGCAGCGATCCCTTGGTCTACAGGGAGGGCAAGACCAACATGTGGCCGGCCCTGTCCAAAGTGGCCAAGGGTCTGTTGTCCTGCTCACCAACCAGTGTCCCCAATGAATTGGTGTTCTCCATGGTGGGGGACATTTTCTCTCAGCACCGCCTGAGACTGGGGGCCAAGTTGGTGGAGCAGTTTCTGTTCATCAACGTAAACCTTCCACTGCTGGGATTACCCGAGCTGCCCCTGGATGCAGAGTGATGGTGGAGTAGCACACACACCATCCCATGCCAGGGGCAGTCTTCAGATGGGGATCCTCCTCAGTTTGGGCTGCTTCTGCTGTGCTAAGGTGCTGTCCCTCCCTCCCAATGCCTGGTGCTCCCCTCCCCCCCCCTCATACTAGACAACATCATCCGGCTTATCTGACTCACCTCATGATGCAGGGTGGCATTGGGAAACTGTAAGCCTGCCAGCCAGCCTCTCTCTAGATGATCTCGGCCTGCCTATCTGACTGGTTCTTTCTCTCTCTCATGCTGCACAGTCTTCGCCAGCCTACCTGAGTGCCCTGCCAAGGTCCCAGCCTGCCTTCCCTACTGCCTCTCATGCCATGCTGTCTGCCCACCCAGGTTGGTTACCAAGATCAAACCCTCATTCTGCCTGCCTTCTGCTCATGCCATGCTGCCTGCCTACCCGCCCACCCAGGTTGCAAAGCTTGAACCCTGCCTCAGTCTGCCTGCCTTCTGCTCATGCCACGCTGCCTGCTCCCCTTCCCAGGTTGCAAAGCTTGAACCCTGTCTCAGTCTGCCTGCCTCCTCTTCATGCCACGCTGCCTGCTCCCCTTCCCAGGTTGCAAAGCTTGAACCCTGTCTCAGTCTGCCTGCCTCTCCTGCCACTCTGCGTGCCTGCCCGCCCACCCAGGTTGCAAAGCTTGAACCCTGCCTCAGTCTGCCTGCCTTCTGCTCATGCCACGCTGCCTGCTCCCCTTCCCAGGTTGCAAAGCTTGAACCCTGTCTCAGTCTGCCTGCCTCTCCTGCCACTCTGCGTGCCTGCCCGCCCACCCAACCAGGTGGTCTAGATCAAAGCTTGCCTCAGTCTGCCTGCCTTCTGCTCATGTCATGCTGCCTTCCTGCCCGCCCACTCAGGTTGCAAAGCTAGAACCCTGCCTCAGTCTGCCTGCCTTCTGATCATGCCACACTGCCTGCCCTCCCGCCCAGGTTGCAAAGCTTGAACCATGTTTCAGTCTGCCTGCCTCTCATGCCACGCTGCCTGCCTGCCCAGGTGGACTAGATCAAATTCTGCCTCAGTCTGCCTGCCTTCTGCTCATGCCACGCTGCCTGACCACCTGCCCACCCAGGTTGCAAAGCTTGAACCCTGCCTCAATATGCCTGCTTTCAGTTCATGCCACACTGCCTGCCCTCCTGCCCAGGTTGCAAAGCTTGACCCCTGCCTCAGTCTGCCTGCCTTCTGCTCATGCCATGCTGCCTGCCTGCCCACCCAGGTTGCAAAGCTTGAACCCTGCCTCAGTATGACTGCCTCTCATGCTATGGTGCCTGAGCTGCCTCTTGTGACATGGTGCCTGTCTGCCTGCTTTGGCAACCCTGGGTGATGTGCACCACAGGTCTGGTAATCCTGCCGCTGCTGTCTGCTGGTCCATGGGTGCTCTGCCCTGGCCAATCCAAATGTGCCCACGCAATCTTGCTGGTGCCGTCTACTGCTGTATGGAAGCTCTTCCCTGACAAATCCCACCATCCTGGCTCCATGGGTGCTGCATACAGGCAAATCCTCCTGCTGCTGTCTCTGCTGTTCCACGCATTCTGTGCCCAGTCAATCCAATGTTATGGATGTGCGAACACGGTTTGGAAGTTCGGAATTCAACCGAACTCTACGAACCGAACTTGCTAACCAAATTTGATTTTCGAACTGAATTTCTGAACTCGGTTCTGTTCGCACATTCCTATCCAATGTCTGCTGCTGCTACTGCCAATGCTTCCTCTGGTGTCCATGCCACGGGTTTTGTGCCCTGGCAATCCAATGTCTAGTCCTGCTGTCAATGCTGCCTCTGGGGAATCCAATGTCTGCTGCTGCTGCTGCTACTGCCAATGCTGCCTCTGCTGTCTGTGCCATGGGTTCTGTGCTCCGGCAATCCAATGTCTGCTTCTGCAGCTAATACTGCCTATGCTGTCTGTGCCACGGGTTCTGCCCCAGCAACCCAATGTCTGATGCTGCTGCCAAGGCCATTTATGCTGTCTGTGCCACGGATTCTGGGGCCCGTCATTCTGCTCACAGAGAGCCATCGTTCAACTGCATCAAGAAACAGCCACTCCAGCCCCAGGACCCACCATCAGGGTTCTGGGGCCTACGTTACAGGTAGGGAAGAGACCGCCTTCTGATCCAATTCCACAGTAGGACCCTAACAGCAGGTATGCAGAAGTTGGAGTTGCCTCAGCATTCTGATTGCCCCAAAAGAGGCTCACCCACATGGAAAGGAACCCGTATCTCACTGAATCTTGCCACTCATCCGAAAAGGGCGGTGTCCAGGTCTAACGGTGAAGGACGGCGGAGCTGCGCCATCCAGTGGCAGCTGGTAGCTCAGGGCTGTTAGGCAGTGCCCCACAAGCCCTGACTGGCTGCTGCAGCTACTGCTGCCCTAGCGTGGGGGGAATTTATTTTTTATTTTTAAAAAAATCCCCCCTCCCCTGACTTTTTCGGGAGGGGGGCCCCAGGGGGGCTAGGTCCAAGCGCGGACGGAGGTAGCGTCTTATCTGTTCCCCGATCTGCCTTGCCTGATCAGTGCTGCTGGCGGGGAATCCCAGAAGTAGCTGATTCACTCAGCACTGCAGTGTGCTCACTGTGCTGTGCTGATTCAATCTGCTGATTCAATTAGCATTCAGCACCGCCAGTGCCACAGAGTCTGTGCTGAATCTGCTGTGATTGAATCAGCAGATAGGCACAGCGCTGCAGTGCCTAGGCTTCCCCCCCCACTAAGCTGCTTTTCAAAAGACTTAGGCAGGGGATGGCAGCATACTGGCAGAACTGAGCATGTGCGAGACACTAGAAAAAGGGCTCTAGTGTTAGAGCCCCTTTTCTTAGTATCTTGCACATGCTCACTTGTATTTTGGGGCGGGCACAAGGAGGATTCTAAAGGACTCCTCCAGCAGAAAAAAACCCATTTTGGGCTCCAAAACCCTGGCCAATCAGTGGCCACAGAAAAATGTGGGGGAAACGATCGTCCCTCACTCTGTTTAACTTTCTCTCTCTCTCTCTTTCTCTGTGAGTGATGGGGGAGGGGGAGGAGAGCGGGAACTGGGAGCCAGCCAGGTGTTGTTTAGCCTCAGCAGGCTAAACAACTGAGAACTGGCTGGATACTTTCTGGAAGCAAACCTAGCCACCAGCTAGGACTTCCAGGCAGTGTGCACAGGCACCAACTCCAGGCAGCAAGTTTTTCTAAGGTAGGTGATGGTTTTATTTATTTTTGTGTACTTGGAGGAGTCCTGGACGCCTGAGATTTAGGGTGCTTTTGCTTAGTTTCTACATTTCCATCCTGATTCCTGGATGACTGCTAGTGGACTCCTACAGAGTGGGTGGGTGGGTGCTGCTTGCTGCTGGTTCAACCTAGAAGCAAACAGCACCCACCCACCCTGTAGGAGTCCACTAGCAGCAGACATTCCGAATCAGGATGGAAACGCAGAAATTAAGCAAAAGCACCCTAAATTCCAGGAGTCGGTTCAATTAAGCACTGTGGTCTGGGGTTTTATTGGGGAGAGGTGTGAAGTAGAAGTGTCTTTGAGTGCCTGTGAGGTGGGGAAGCAGCTAGTCATCTGCTTCACTACCCTGCCCTGAAGTATTCTCACTGGGTGCGTGTGTTGGGGGGGGGACCCCAATCCCATTCCCTGGTTCAGAAGGGACTTCTGTATGGGTGCTTTTAAAAAAAAAGAATTGTAAATCACGGGGCATTAAATACTAATCCCCCCACCCCCCAACGCACACACAGCAGAGAGGGAGGGGGAATTAGTATTTAATGCCCCATGATTCACATTTAAAAAACAAAACAAAAAACCCACCCATACAGAAGTCCCTTCTGAACCAGGGAATGGGATTGGGGGTCCCCCCCCCAACACACGCACCCAGTGAGAATACTTCAGGGCAGGGTAGTGAAGCAGATGACTAGCTGCTTCCCCACCTCACAGGCACTACAAAGCACTGTGATGAACCCTAGAATCAAGAACCAATCGCTGCTATGCCACTGTGTGCCATTAGTACACTACTTCACAAAGCACCTCTCCCCAATAAAATCCCAGACACAAGATCTCCAGCGCTTCATTGAACCTAGTAGCAGCAAGCAGGGTGGGTGGGAGCCAGGACTCCTGGGAGAGGAGTGGGGGGGCTGGTGGGTTAGAGCAGGGGGTGCTGGGAGCCAGGGCTCCTGGGTTCTCGGGGAAGGGAGTGGGTTAGTGCAGGGGGAACTGTGTGTGGTAAAATGGAGGCTTAGAAATCCTAAGATGTCGCAAGTCATGCGATTTCAGTTGTGTTTAAAAAAATGCTGGGTTTTGCCAGTGTTTTGGGTGTTTCTCTGTGTTTTGGGGTTATAAATTATTTATTTTAAGCTTGATGTGCATGTAGAATGTATTTTCTTCCATCCGATGTTAACCCTGGGAATTCCTTGCTGCTGGGTCATGCCAGTGTTTCCCTATGTTTTGGGTTTATAAATTATTATTTTAAAGCTTGATGTGCATGTAGACTGTTTTCTTCCATCCATCCAATATTAACCCTGGGAACTCCTTGCTGCTGGGTTATGCCAGTGTTATGCCAGTGTTTGGGGTTTATAAATTATTTTTTTAAAGCTTGATGTGCATGTAGACTTTTCTTCCATCCGATGTTAACCCTGGGAACTCCTTGCTGCTGGGTTATGCCATGCCACTGGCCTACCGTCCCCCTGGCTCCACCTACCATCCCCCTGGCTCTGCCCCTAGGCCCGCCAGCCTTACTGTCCCAGTGCCCCTCCAACATCAAAACCCACCAGCCGCCCCTGGCACCATCTCCTCATGTGATGCCTTGAAACGGATGCAAGATGAGCGTGTGGGAAGAGAAAGCAACTGACGATCTCGAGGGGCAAGAACATAGCTGGAACTTGCGTGAACATAGCCAAATGGATTTCAAGTCTGTCACCTTTACCACTCAGCTACAACTACATTCGTTGCATGGCTGCCGACCGGCTTCAAGTTGAGCGTGTGGAAGAGGGAGCATCTGATGATCTCCATTAGGGGCAAGAGTGTAGTTGACAGGGCTGAATGTTCTTCCACAATGATCTGCAAGATGAAAAGCTTATGCAGGCCACATAAACTACACAAAAAATGGATTTAGCCCAGTGAGACTTATGATTGCCTGTGGAATTCCATTTTCATTTCATTTTGTGTAGTTAGATCATGGTCTCAGCAAGCAATCTTTTTGAACTTAGCATTTGAAGGTTGATGGCAAAAACATCTTGGGAGACATTGCTTTAAATGTGCACAGTTGTGATGAGAAAGGGAGCATATGGCTCATCTTAAATAATTAGTTTGATTTGATCAGCTCTTTAATAGAAAAAGACCCTCTTTTTGAGCAAGTATACTTACAGGAACTACTCAGAAAAGTTCATTTTGCCATCAGCTTAATTTGCCACTGGATTTGACTCTTTGAAATCAGTTAGCTCTTTGAATAGAAATTCAGCCTTGGAATCCATTTCTCCCTTATCTAAACTGAAAATCCTTTTATTCTGGTTCTCATGCTTCACTCATCACCATGGTATCAGAGTACCTAAAACAATAAAAAAGCAGCAATAGTTGGCCTTTTAAAAATTAACTACTTAAAAAACAACCCCCCCCAAACACGATAATTTACACTGAAGGCATATGTATTTTCCCAGTCTACCTCGTACAGACAAATTCTGTGTTACCTTTTTTTCCCTCTCATATCATCTAGACTCACCTGTTTTCCATCTGGCTGGGATCTCCTGTGCTTCTGGGTTATTGCCGCTGCTGCTCCTGCTTGGCTGCCTCGATCCCCCGTTGATCTGCCTGCGGGGAGAAAAAGAACACCATCAAGTCAGTTCTGGGGGGCGGGTGGTCCAGGAAGGCAGCGCACCTAGGCTGGGTGCCTTGGCTTGACCCTGTGACCAGCACCTGGAAGCTGCTCAGGGGGGGCATAAAAGGGAGCCGCGATTTTTAAAGAGACATGGTAAGTTAGGAGGTATCCAGGTCCAGATATTCCTGGGATCGAGGCCCTCCATGTGGTGTTCGATTTAGCTGGGGGAAATCTGGGGATACTGCTGGTGTACCCTTCCTGCCCAGCAGCATCCCCACCCCACTCCCACCCCCATCCCCTGCGCTCCTCCGGGAGACGGGCAGACGCAGCAGCCAATCCAGTCACTGCGCCTGATCCTGCATCAGGGTCTGGGCCACGATCCAGGTCAGTGGAAAGTAACAGACGTTACTTTCTGACGATTCTGGACCGTGGTCCAGCTAAACATGATTCTGGACCTCCGGGTGGCCGGAGGTCCAGAATTGTGATCATTGTGATTCCCGCCGGAGGTTCACTGTGGTGAACATCTGGCAGAATGCACTACAGATGTTACGGGACTTTTGGCCACCACAAGGGGTTCACTGTGGTTGACCGTGGTCTTGTAACGTCTGAAATTACCATGAGTTTCATTCTGAAGAGTGAAAACTAAAGTTATGTGTTATTTATAAATCTGCTTATTTTCTGCTAGGCTATTGATGAGTGGGTGTTCTGATTTTTACTTATGAGTCAGCTGGAGAGTTGCAAGCTCCATCCTTGTATGTTCAATTCCTTGCTGGAGTGTAGTTGTGGCTAAAAAAATTAAGCCAATTGGCAGGAAAACCATTGGATTTTGCCTGCACAGGTTTGAAATCCAGCCCCTAAATAGCCCCCCCGGTTGCCCCCCCCCCCCGAGTATTCAGGATTTTCAGATGCCATTTTGGCTGCTACAGACATAATGCAGATCCTTGTGTCCCCAACTTGTATTGTATGGGAAGCCCAGGGTTATGGTGAAGAAATGGGAGTGTAAGGCAGGCACTTACTGTCACTACAAACCTTATCTTTGTGCTACTGTGTAGGCGGTTTTCTTCTGTGCTCTCTCTTGAGCTTTGGTTAAGTGGGTGCCCTGATTTTTTTGTGCTTGTGAGTCAGCCAGACAGTTGCAAGCCCCATCCTAGTTTCTTTGACACTTTTAAGTGGTTGGGTAGTTGTGGTTGTATTGATAAGCTAGCAGTTCAATAGCCTTTTGGCCACACATGTTCCTATCATGCTGACTATGTCTTTTTTTTTCTTGGGGAAAGGGGGTTGGTTTGGTGTGCTAATACCAAACTTATAGCTCACTAAGCAGTTAAATAAGGCTGTGAAAATAGGCAAATGCTTCTGGCTTAGCATCCAAATATGTCCTCCATGGTTTTGTAAGGTTAACACAAGGGTACATGGAGAAGATGCAGCTAGTGTATTGGATGCATTCTCATTCCTATGAGACTATCTGGCTTGCAGAAGCAGAGTTCCTAGGGATGTGCGAACGTGGTTCGGAAGTTCAGAGTTCGACCTGAACTCGGCCAGTTTGGATGACTGAATCCGAACCTGAACCAGAACACTAGATGGTGTGGAGCCTGTAGGGGCAGTCCTCAGCAGCGGCAGCAGCATGCATTGAAGGGAGCACAGCTGCTGCTATTGCTCCTGGGCCAAAAAAGCAGAGAGGTGGTGGCAAGGAGGACTAGCCCGGGTGGCATTCACTTCTTTGCTCTGTGCTCTGCTGAGATGAATAAGAGAGGATCACGTTTCAAGTTTACTTGATTAAAATCAAGCCAAGACTTCTTGATTAAAGCTTTGCATACATGGACTAGTCCCACTAAATCAGGACTACCATGCGTGTGTCATCTGGCCGGGACCTTCCTGGGAGGATTGCTGTGCCGCCGCCACCACTGCCGCTGATCTGCTGGGGGGGGAACCTTGTTCGCTGCTCCTGATCCCTGCCGATGACCTGTGGGGGAAGAAAAACAGCTACAGTTAGTACCGGGGGGACAGGGGAAGCAAAGAAGCCGGGCACTTGGGCTGGCTTGCCCCCTGACCCTGGATCCAGAAGTGGACTGGGGGAGCATAAAGCAGGGCCACCAGTGGCTCCAGCAGAATGGACTTACCAGGCATGTGTCATCTGGCCGGGAACTTCCTGGGGGGATTGTTGTACCACTGTTGCTGCCGCTGATCTGCTGGGGGGAACCCTGCTCGTTGCTCCTAATCCCCGCAGATGACCTGTGGGGGAAGAAAAACAGCTAGAGTTAGTACCAGGGAAGCAAAGAAGCCGGGCACTTGGGCTGGCTTGCCCCCTGACCCCGGGTCTGGAAGTGGACTGGGAGGAGCATAAAGCAGGGCCTCCAGCAGCACCGCAGCAGGCCGCAAGCCATAGTACACAAGCCGAAGGGCCGCAGCCAAAGGGTGCGGCCCTTCAGGGACCATAGGGGATCCGGGGGGGGCATTATCTAGGTGAGATTTTCTTTAAGGGTTAAGGGGGGAGTGGGGTACGGGGTGCTGGGAGGGGAATAGAGGAGTTATTAATGGGTTCAATAAGGGGGGAGGGGGACGTTCCCCCAGTACTGATCTCTGGTGGCAGCGGGGGAAGGGTTGGGGGGACCGCTTGGTGGCAGCAGGTGGGGGGGTTCTACCCGACACCCAGTGGCAGGGGGAGGTCAGGTGGAGAGGGAATAGGGTGTCTGGTATCGGTCCTTGGTGGGAGCAGCTGATGGGAGGGGGTCAGGATAGTGTGGATGGGGGGAGGGGGTGGCCATTGGAGTTGTCATGGGTCGTGGATGGTATGGTCAATGGGGGCAGAAGGCTCAGGCACCCAGGGGCCTTAGGGGCCTTGTGGAACTTCAGAGAACCTGTCAACCACCTGAGAGTCATGGGGATTTGGGTCCAGGGTCCCTCAGCGGGGGACTGATGCTGTTGAATGTGAGGTCTGTAGTTAATAAGACCCTGATAATCCAGAATTTGATCCTGGATGGGGTGGCGGACCTTGTATGTATAACGGAGACTTGGTTGGATGAGGAGGTGGGGCCAATTTTGGCCGATCTTGGTCCAGCCAGGTATGCCGTGCAGCATCAGCCTCACGCCGGGGGCCGGGGTGGTGGGGTAGCTGTGATTTTTAAAGAGACGTGGTCAGTTAGGAGGTATCCAGTTCCAGATATTCCTGGGATCGAGGCCCTCCATGTGGTGCTTGATTTGGCTGGGGGAAATTTGGGGATACTGCTGGTGTACCGGGCCCCTTCCTGCCCATCAGCATCCCTCTCCGCTCTAGCGGAGCTGGTCTCGGTGGTGGCATTGGGCTCTTCGAGGTCCTTGGTCCTGGGAGACTTCAATGCCCATACCGACACCGGCCTTGTGGGGTTAGAGCAACAATTCATGGCTGCCATGGCAACCACGGATTTGTCCCAGGTTGTCAGCTGCCCGACTCATGTGGAGGGACATGCCCTTGACCTGGTGTTCTGTTCTGACCTTGAGGCGGGTGATCCGGTAGTGGGGGATGTGACAGCTATACCTTTGTCATGAATGGTTCATTACCTCCTTCAGACCAGTCTCTCAGTGTGTCACCCCCAGAAGGGGAAGGTACTAGTTAGGATGGTCCACCCTCGCTACGCAGCCACCATTACGTTATGTCCGAAACCAGGGAAAATTGGCAAGGAATGTGGGGATTTAAGACCCATCTTGTTATTAAACACCGATGCCAAAATATTTACAAAGATTCTCGCTACTAGACTGCAAGGGATTATTAGAACACTCATAGGACCAGATCAGACAGGGTTTATTAATGGCAGAATGGGAGTGGATAACGTCAGAAGGGCGATAAACTTAATATATAAAGCTAATAAAGATAAAATACCCACGGCTGTGATTTCACTGGATGCGAACAAGGCCTTTGACAGATTAGAAAAATTTTTCCTAATGAAAACACTAAATGAAATGGGATTTAAGGGAGCATATCTAAAATGGGTAGCCAGCATTTATAAAAGACCGGTTGCTAACATTGCAATTAATGGGGAAGTGACCCCAAACATTCTAATCACTAGAGGAACACGCCAGGGATGCCCCCTGTCTCCCCTCTTATTTGACCTCGCAATAGAACCACTAATAGCAGCTATTAATCAAAATAAAAAAATCAAAGGAATACAGGCAGGAGAAGAGGAACATAAAACAATGGTATATGCAGATGATATGCTCTTGACAATGACAAATATACAGTCCTCAATGCAGGAATTAACCAGCCTGCTTAAGGAATTCGGGACATTATCAGGATATAAGATAAACACAAATAAAACACAAGTTATGGCATTAAATAAAACAAAAATGACACAGGCAGACCTAGACGAACTAAAGCAATTCCAAATGCAAACGGAACAACTGAAATACCTGGGAGTATGGCTCACTAAAAACACAAACAACCTATATAAAAAAAATTACTTACCCCTCATTCAAGAATTGCAAAACAAACAACACTCCTGGAGAAGGCTGGGATGCTCCTGGATAGGAAAAATGAATATAATTAAAATGCAGCTATTACCTAAAATATTATATACTATACAGGCCATACCCATAACATTAAACAAGGAATTTTTCCAAAAAATAGAAAAGATTATGAGATTTGTAATATGGGGACAAAAAAGGCCTAGAGTAAGAAGAACAATATTGAAAACTAAAATAGAACAGGGGGGATGCAACTTGCCAGACATGAGGATGTACCACAGGGCCTCTGCCCTGAGAACAGTTAAAGTATGGTACGACGAGGGTAAGGAACCCAGATGGAGGAATTTGGAATTAGAAACACTAGGGTTAGAAAATGGGCAAGACATCTTTGACAGCCCAGATAAAATACAATTAAGGGGCCCGGAATGCAAGGACCATCCATTTGCAGGGGCTGCAATAAACACATGGAGGGAATGCCAAAGGAAGTTAGAGATAATACAAGGGAAAACCCCATACACCCCGTTAGATAAAATTGGGCCTAAGTGGGACATCAGAGAGAGAGAAAAAATGAAAAGATGGAGAGAAAAAGGAATATATAGAGCAACACACTTATTCATACAAGGGAGACTAAAAACAAAAGAAGAGATAGAAGAGACTACACAGGAAAAGATACCGTTCTGGCAGTATTGCCGACTGCACAGTGCACTGACAAATCCAAGGGATAAATTAAATTTTAGTAGGCCTCCCACAGAGCTAGAAAAAATTTTATTTGATAAAACAGGACAAAGGGGAATTTTCTCCATACTGCATAAGATAGTAAAGAATATATATCATTTAGCAGATGCTGGATACGTATCAAAGTGGGAAGACGAATTAATGGTAGAAATAACAGAGAAAAAGATGAAACAGATGTGGCAATATACCAATACATGCTCCAGATCTCTACTGGCTAAAGAACCCCAAATCAAATTGATGCATAGGTGGTATACTACGCCAGTAGAAATCAATAGAATAAAAGCAACATACCCCCCAACTTGCTGGCGGGGATGCGGGGAGAGAGGTACATACCTACACGCATGGTGGAGCTGCCCAAAAGTGGCCGAATTCTGGAATAAAGTATGGAAGGTTATTAGGGGGTCGTTAAATATACCATTGCCTTTTAAGCCAGAAATTGCCTTGCTGGGAATATACCCAGAAAAAGAGATAACCAAACAACAGAAGAGGACATGTACAAACCTGATTCTGGCGGCAATCCACACCATTGCAAGGACTTGGAAATATGCGAAAGGGCTCACACGACAAGCATGGTTGCAGAGACTATGGCACTGCTTATCGATGGAACGGATCACAGCCAGCCTTGAAGATAACCTAGATAAATTCTATAAAGACTGGGACCAATGCTGGACAGTACTGACAAAAAAGATAAAGATGGAACAGTTCACACACTCGACTTGCCTAAGTAAAATATACTGAAAGGGGAGGGAGGGGAAGGGAGGCAGAAGGGGGAAAAAGGGTGGGAAAGGGAACGTATACTGGGGGAAGGAAGGGAGGGGACGGGGAGGCAGGGTGGAGAGGGGAGAGAGGTGGGGAAGGGGGAATAAATGTAATATTTTGATTGGAATGTGATATTGTTAAAGTTAAAATAAAAAGAAATATAAAAAAAAAAAAAAAGGATGGTCCACCCTCGGAGGCTGATGGAACCTCAGCGGTTCCAGGAGGCCCTGGGGGATTTAACCCTGGACCCTGTCAGCCACTCTGTGGATGAACTTGTCCAGGCTTGGAACATCTTGTTTGGGGAGGCCATTGACAGGGTGGCTCCGAGACATCCCCTGCCCCTGTCTCGACACCGCATGGCCCCTTGATTTACCGAGTGGCCGGGGTATGAAGCAGGAAGGCAGACAACTAGAGTGACACTGGCATTGGACTCGCGCTGAATCCAACCGACTTCTTCATAGGGCCTATTTGCGGTCCTACGTTGAGGCTGTGAGGGTGGCAAAGAAGAAATTCTTTGCCACCCTCATAGCATCTGAAAAGTCGCCTCCAGCGGAGCTGTTCTGGGTGGTGCGGGGGCTGGTAAATCCGGCCTCCCGGACAGGGACTTGTCCCAGGCCCACTGTGAGGAGTTTGCCATCTACTTTGCAGAAAAGATCACTCGAATCCAGAGCAACTTCAACACTGGATTAGAGATAGTAAAAATGGAGCATGAGGTAATGAAGGCTCCGTCTGGTCCATCTTTCTGGGATGAGTTTCAGGAAGTGATGCCAGCCGATGCTGTGGAGATCCTGGGGTCGGTTAGGGCCACCAGTTGTGAATCCGATCCCTGCCTGTCCTGGTTGGTGAAAGCCTCCAGGGAGACATTGGGGCGGATGCTGGTGGGTGTAATCAATGCGTCCCTTCAGCAGGGGAGTTTGCCCCCCGGCCTCAAGGCAGCCATGGTGCACCCCCTGTTGAAGAATTCATCTTTGGATGTGGACGCACTCACCAGTTACCAACCCATCTCTAACCTTCCCTTTTTAGGGAAGGTTATTGAACTGGCGGTAGCCTTACAGCTCCAGGGTCACACAGCATCAGTTTTCTTGACCCGTTTCAATCAGGGTTTTGACACGGCTATGGAACGGAGATGGTGTTGATGGCTTTGGTGGATGACCTCCACCAGGAGATGGACGTTCAACATTACTGGTCCTGCTAGATCTCTCGGCCACATTTGATACAGTGGACCATGGACTGCTGTTGAGATGGTTGCATGACCTGGGGGGTCTGGATGGGAACGCCCTTGGCTGGTTCCAGTCATTTTTCTCAGGGAGGGCTCAGCGGGTTGTCCTGGGGACAGAAACATCTAGCCCCCGGGGCCTGGACTGTGGTGTTCCACAAGGTTCAATCCTGTTTCCTTTATTGTTTAATGTATACATGCAGCCCTTGAGGGAGATCGTGAGAGGGTTTGGTGTGCGTTGCCACCAATATGCTGATGTCACCCAGCTTTTCCTCTCTTTTTCAGCCGACCCAGGCCCTGCCATATCCATACTATCCCAATGTTTGGAGGCCATGGAGACTTGGTTGTGACAGAGAAGACTGAAGCTCAAT
Organism: Sphenodon punctatus; assembly: GCA_003113815.1. Classification (NCBI taxonomy): domain Eukaryota; kingdom Metazoa; phylum Chordata; class Lepidosauria; order Sphenodontia; family Sphenodontidae; genus Sphenodon; species Sphenodon punctatus. The sequence goes on from QEPC01008061.1 coordinate 3,741,902, forward strand.
CCCAATAAGACGGAGGTGATGGTGTTAGGCTGAGCAGGGGAGGTGTTGCCCCCTCTTGTGGAGGCGGAGCGCCCCTCGATGGCCCAGCAGGTTCAGAGTCTGGGGGTGTTATTGAATGCAGACCTCCATCTAGATCAGCAGGTGGATGCAGTGGTGAAGGTGACTTTCCGCCAGCTGTATCTGGTACAGAGGCTGCACCCATACATCTCCAGAACCGACCTGGCCACTTTGATCCATGCCTTCATCATCTCAAGGCTGGACTACTGTAACGCGCTCTATGTGGGGCTTCCCTTGATGCTGTCCCAGAGGTTACAGCTAGTGCAGAATGTGGTGGCCCATCTCTTTACAGGGACGGGCCAACAAGAGCACATAACACCGGTGCTCTGTGCACTGCACTGGCTGCTGTAATGTACCAAGTCAGATTCAAGGTGTTGACTTTGATCTATAAGGCTCTGTACGGTCTTGGACCTGGATATCTCAGGATACCTCACCCTCCACGACTCAGGACGGCCCCTTTGGTCCACTGCAGGCGTCTTCCTGGAGGTCCCCCACATAAAACGGGGGGCTACAATGTAGAGGGCGTTCTCGGTGGCTGGGCCATGGATATGGAAATCCCTCACAGAGGAAGCAAGGCTGGCCCCAAGTCTGTTGGCCTTTCGTTGGTCCTGTAAGACATGGCTGTTCTCCCAGGCCTTCGGAGGTGCGGAGGGGAGGGTGGGTTAAATTGCTGTATGGGGGGTGTTTTAAATTTGTTAAATAATATTGGAATTTTTTAGATTTAAATGTGGTTTTATGTTGTTTTAGATTGTTTTTATATTTGTTGAAAGATGTCCTGAGATGCCATTGGCATGAGGGGGTGGCATATAAGTGTAATTAAATAGATAAATAAATAAATAACACCGGTGCTCCGTGCACTGCACTGGCTGCTTGTAACGTACCGAGCCAGATTCAAGGTGCTGACTTTGATCTATAAGGCCCTGTATGGTCTTGGATCTGGATATCTCAGGGACCATGT
>QEPC01008061.1:3746457-3764423 GCA_003113815.1 Sphenodon punctatus
CGGCTCCCAATCACTTGAGAAGCCTGGGCACTGCCATCCCCCTTCCAGCACCTCCCATTAGCTGTTTGGGGGGGGGGCTCCCTGTCACTTGGAAAGACTGGCCGGTGCTTCGCTCAGGAGTGCCCCTATCAGCTGTTTGGGGGCCCCGGGTGCGGCCATGCATCAAACAGCCGATGGGGAGGGGGGAAAGAAGAGCTCCACCATCAGCTGTTTGTTGGCAACTCTTCCTGGGCCCTGTCCAGCTGTGCTGCATTGGCCCAGGAGTCCTGTCCTGTGTGGACAGTTCCTCGAGCTACCCCGGGGCACGAAGGGACCTGTGCTGACAGTCCTCATCCCCGGGTTAAGGGATGCACATGTGAATAGCCCTCCCCACCAACTTGAGGAGTGGTGGCTGCAATGGTTCATCCCAGGGAGGTGGTCTTTCAGATACCTGGGGTCCATGTATGGCAAACTTTCTCACAAGCAGTAATTTAGCGGTTGATTTCAGCCCTAGTGGAAACCATGCAAGGTCATACAAATGGTCCATCTAGTTCATCATCCTATCTCCGACAGTGGCCAACTTTAATTATTTCAGGGAAATGCGCCGCAGGTGATAATGGAATTATCCATTTCTGCCTGTTCATTCCCATTCCCTGGCAGACAGAAATCTCATCTCCAGCTCAATTTGGCTAAGTATGTATGGACCTCTCTATACGGAGTTAAAATGCCTGCTGAGATGAAAGGACAACCCTTCTCCTACCAACTGAGTGGTAAGCAAGGAATTTGAGCTGTGATCCACACACACTACTTGTACCAGAGTAAGTGGTTCTCATTGAAGCCCAGCAAGCCAGTTGTGGTGCCCTGCAAGCTTCAGCGAGAACTACACTGGAATCAACAGTTTGTCAGCTGCAGCCTTGATGACTAGAATCTGTCCTTATTTGTATTAGTGCTGAATTGAAAACAGCTGTTACCAAACTGATGGGAAATCCTGCCATGTCAGAAACACGGCCGAATGTTTGGTAGAATTTTGGGGGTCTGGGACATGTTTCATGATTCTATTGCTTTCAAGATGGCAGGTGGCCATTTTACACTACATCAGTCATTTTTCCCTCTGTATTTTCACAATATCTTCGGGTTTTTTTCCATACAGAGGAGAAGTCTGGTCTATGTATACTGTGTCTACCTCCTTTTTCTGTCAATGTGCAGAACGTGTCGGCATGTACTGAAAGTACCAAAAAGTACTGAAAATATTGACCAATAGGATTCCTGAACAAATGAATGTGACCAAAAAACAGCTTCATGGAATAGGTGATGAATAGACTGTTTGTGATTAAAACAGCATTCTCCATGAATTGTCATTTCAGTTGTTTGTAGTGTGGGATAGATATTTTCCACCTTGTCTACGGCAGGAAATGTCCCTAGAGTCATTGGTGCCCCACACACTCTGTTATATGAAGAGAAAGGGGACATTTTCTAGGGCTAAATCAAGATTTCACCCAGTTGAGGAAACCTGACAAAATCTTGGTTCATCTTGGGATGAACTGAGAACCTTGGCATGTGAAAAATTAAATAATTAAATAATTAAATAATTAAATAAATAAATAATCACAATTGCCTGCAGCAATGGCAGAATTTTGGCTATTGCTGTTGCTGCCATTTTGGTTAAGGATGGTGGCCAGTTGTGCATGCACAGTGATTTATTTTTTAGAATTTATTGCTGAGAATTCATCCCAGGCTTAGGCAATTTACTGGGAAATCGATCCTGGTGCCTGAACTCGTGAGAATTCTCACAAGAAAATAGAATGGCTGCTCATTCAGTCACGTTTCCTTTTAAACAGACAATTCCCTTCTTATCAGACAATTCCCCAGCTCATACAAGTGTGAGCTAAGTGCATTTATTGAGGCAGGACTAGAACTCTTCATTTTCTTTATGGAGAAAACTTGAACCATTTTATTCTTTCACAGTTTCTAAAAATTTGAACTCTTCATATTATGGGGGTGGGGGAAGTCCTATCTCAAGAAGTAAAGTTTCTTTATTTTATTAAGATTATAGTTAAGAACCATGTCACTGTCAGAGGTGCCCTCTGGGATATTGCTCTGAACTCTGTTTGCTTCCTTTGGTGGCTTAAGCTATTTTGCTTCCTTAATTTTGAGTCTTGTTAGAAGTACTGCACTAAGGGTGTTTTTAAATGAGATGTGTGTCCACGCATGGCCCCCCACCAAACACACATCCAACTGCTTGTGTGAAGGTGGTGCATGGGGAAGCACGCTCCCATGACCCACATACTGGCCATCCATGGCCATGCACGGAGCATCACCGAAAAAATACCGTGTGGGGCAGGTCAAAAAGGTCCATGGCAATGGACACCCACACATCCCCTACCGGTCTGAACTGGGACTCCCACCCACAGCATGGCATAGGTCTGCCAGTACCATGGAAAACCACTGTCTCGAATCCTAGAGCAGATTCGTGCCCGTCCATGGCACAGTCAGCCCTCTTGTCTTGCCGGCAGCCTGCAGTCCTTAAAGGATGCATGCAAAATACAAATCCACGTTCTGCTAAAAATGACACACACACCCCCCAATCGGACAGTGGAGGGACCAGTGAATGCCATGAGGGGCAGCAGCTCCACCAGCCAGCTAGGTGAACAGCCACCTGGGGAGGGGTGTTGGCAGGTGTGGGAGGAAATGGTGGTACAGGGGGAAGAAGGCAATAGGTGACAGCCACATATGTTGTTCCTTCACAGGCAAGTACCAGCAAAGCAGCCACTGGGAACACACCTCCACGGGTCCTCGCCATGCAAGGTGCACCCCCCCCCATAACACCTGAATCCTAGGGCAGTCTCTGGACAGAGGAGGAGACCAGGGTCTTCAGCCTGTGTGGGGCCGCAGCAAAGCTACAGACTGACCTCATTAGATGCTACCAAAATGAATCAGTGTATCAAAGCATTTCCAAGGGAATGACATGGCTGGGATACAGCAGGGACATGACCCAGTGCCAGAATATGGTAATGGACCTGAGACGTGACTACAAGGCATGCCACAACCAAAACTATGGCTGGGACACACAGCCATTCTATGGGGAGATGGACAAGTTCCTCTGTGTGGATGGTGAGATTGTGGCCTCCCACAACTGTGGCAGCACCTTTGCTAGGGGGAAAAAGCAGGTGCCCCCCCATCTAATCCTGCCCCATCCGATCCAACCCCCCTTTGCAAAGGCACACCACAAGTGGAGGATCACGACTCAGCCATCCCGCAGTTGGAGCCGACATCTGTGGACCCAACAGGTAACACCATCACTATCCACTTGCACGTCATTGAACTGGAGGGGCGGCAACCGATGGAGCAAGTGGGGGCACAGGTGGAGGGAGCAGAGGCCATGGATGCCACCCTCATCAAGGAACTGTAGAAGGCCAGTAGGTCATAGCATCTGGGGCATGGGGGGCAGCCCCAGAGAGAGAAGATAAGCAGGATATGTGGCTAGGATGGGACACAGGCAGAGAGATCATGGCCAAGACCAGCCCCACCCCCAAATTCCAAATCCAGGAGGAGGGACACATCTGAACATGTAGACTGCTCTGACATGCCAGTGACACATATGTGCCAATACACTGCATGTCACCATAAAAGGAGGCCAGAATGCGAGAACACAAATAACAGAGAGAACAGGTCAGGGTTACCCAACACACATGCCAACCACTACCATATTATTATTATTATTATTTATTATTTATTATTACGATTATGATTTTATTAATTTATATAGTACCAGCGATGTACCTGGCACTGTACAATGAATAGTTACGGACAGGCCCCTACCCCTAAGGGTCTTACAATCTAAGAGATGGGGGAGGGGGAGACAAAGGAGAGGTGAACATTGGGAGAGACAAGAGTACATTCATGAGGTTGAGAAGTTGCAGGCTCATGTACTTTGCTTAGTTACAGGGAACTAGATTCTGAGTGAGGAGGAAAAGAATGCAGTTTCACTCATGATGACAAGCTAAGGAAGGCCTAGCAGAAGAGGTGGGTTTTCAGGAGGTATTTGAAAGTTGGGAGGGAAGGAGCAGAGTGAATGTATTCATGGAGGGAGTTCCAGGCACGAGGGGCAGCAAGGGAGAAGGGGAAAAGATGTTTAGAAGAGCAAGGGGGTCGCGAGCAGGCGAGGGTGGAGGCAAAGGAGGAGCGAAGCCACAAAGACACTATTCCCCCAAGCTGTCATGACCAGATGTCACCGAACCAGGTCTCCGATCAGCATGGCATGTGCACTCCCTCCCCTCCATGTCCAGTGAGTGATGGAGATCAACCACCCATCTCACTATCAGTAAAGCCATCCCACTGCACAAGGCAGGTTCCCTGTACTGGTAAAGTAACTAATGACTCACTTCTTTGCATTCCCACAGGTATAGACCTGGCACTGGCACAGACATGACCAGCCCCCATGTTGGAAATACATTCCTTAGTTACATCTCCCCTAAGCACCTTATCCTGTTGGTTTGCTAGAAACAGCAGGAGTAAAGTCAGATCAGGGAACCCCTCCCCCATTCACTTAGTTCTACTCCTGCTAGGACCTGATTGGTTAATCTCCTCTTCCCAGGATGTTTCTTATCTCTTTGTGTCTGAGAGATATTCAGAGAGCTTCTGCTACTTCCCTCCTGAATACACCTAGCCTTAGGACTCAGCATAGATGTAGGCCTTTCCTATCCTACATGTATTTCTTAATAAAGGTACTTAAACTTAGGGATGCTTCCTGCCTGCTTATTAATGATTAGCTACTCACATTCCTCTGTAAACTCTGCATTGGGCTAATCAATGCAATGATCTCACAGTCCTTGCATTCCAACACCCCACACCCAAGGTCCGGAAGAACTGGGAGCTCCGGGCCTGCAGTTTGAATGCACTGGGAGGACATGGCAAGGAAGCTGGTAGGGGAAACCACATGCACAGCGGCCAAGATCAAGGATGCAGTCCAGGGGGTGGTATGGGAGAAATGATGGGCCCGGCCCCATAACCAGGTGGAGAGCAGGGCCCTCACTGCCCAGGTACACAACAAGCACCTGTGGGAGCAGAGGGACTGAGTCCGGCACCTGCAGGAGCTGCAACACTCCTGCAACGTGGTGGAAGAGGTGAGTGCCAAGATGTGGAAGTTCATGAGGGAGTTGCTGGAAATACAGCACTCACTCATTCACCATGCTGCAGTAGTGAGTGCCCAGGACTGAGTCCAGTACAGTCCACAGGTGCCCCCGCCCCACTCTTGGTCGCCAGCAGCCATGGTTACCCTACCTGTCTCCTCTTGCCACTGCAGACCACCTGTGCCCCCTTCTCGCTGCACCCTGGCACCCACCAGGGGACATGCTGCCTGGAGCACTGCCACAGATGCCCTATGCCCCACCGACAGTGGGTCTAGAGCCAGCAGAGCACCAGCTGAAGCAGTAGCAGCACCAGCCACTCGAGGCAGAGACACCACTGCTGAAGAGGGGCCACTGGACTGGCACAGGCCATGGTCATGGCCGTGGTGGAGCTGGGAGGGGCAAGAAGTCCTGATCTATTTTCACAAAGATAAAATAAATTTTGCTGAACCACAGTCCCTGTATCCGTGCTTTGTTTGGGCTAGCTGGAAGTGCAACAGGCTGTTCTGGGCTCTGGCCGTGGTACAGATGGAAAAAACACAAAGCAAGGGAAACAAAGTAGCCATTAGGGGAATCTAAACCAATGACAAGGCCACTGTAACTGCAAGAAACTTTACTATAGGTCTGAAAAACAACAATAGGTACTAAAAATACCAATAATAACAATAAAATACAAACATGAAAATTGAATAAGCAATATACAGTACATATAACCCTAACTCAATGCGTTTCAGGTAAAACCCTTCGTCAGGGGTACAAGAAAGATTTGTGACCCAACAATGAGATATGTAAGAAAGGAATCTTTCACTTATATTGACTTGCCATAAAATCGGTCATCTTGGAGGGGTATAAATGCCACCTTCTTTACTGCTCCATATACACTCTCATAAATATGATGGCAATGGACCTTGTTTGAATAACCTCAAGAGTACTTCAAATTTCATAGTCTAGCCTGTATTGGAGCCTAGAAGCATACTGAGGAGGAGGTGGAGGTGGTATAGATGGGCCATGGGCCAAAGTAGCACAGTTCTCAGGGAGAAAGGGAAGGTATGCCTACCCATTGGTATGCTACAGGGGCTGACAATATGCATGTGCTGGGCAATGCAGTGATATATATGCATGACTGTGGGGACAAAGCATATATGCATGACTGTGGGGACAGTGATATGTGTGGAACAACCTTATCACAGCACAATGGGCGAAGGCAATGGGTCTCTGGATAGCTGTCTGCGTCAAGCACTGAGGCATACAGGTAGGCTTGCCATGTATGCACAGTTGTAGAGGGCACCCATGAGAAATACAGGGTGCAGGGCTGCACTGGAGCCAAAGCAGCCGTGCAACCTGTAGTTCTCATAAGTGTCCTCTCCTCTACAACTGTGCATACATGGCAATGTGTACAGGGGAGGCAGAACCTGCTCGGAACATGATTGCACTGTTACTGTAGGGGACATACCCCCCATTATCCAAGGAATAGGTGTTCACATGTAACCCCTCCTCCCCCCCCACCTGTGGTGACCAATGGCGGCCGTCCCTGGTCAGTAGCTATGCAGGAAAGAAACCTGCACAGGGAATCTTGGTTCTTATTGGCCAACCAACGCTCTGCCTGACCCTGGCCATGCTGGAACAGAGGCACCAGCTCCTAAAACCGGGGTGGGAGGGAATAATCAAGAGTGGCCCCACCTGTCTCACATATATTATGGAGCACACAGGCAGCCACTGTCAGAAGGGAAGTTTTATCAAGTTGGAGATTCCATAGCAGCCTTCAGGGCTTCTTGAAGATCTCAAACGCCTCTCAATGATGCAGCAGGCAGAATTCACCTTACGGTTGAACACTTTCTGTTCCAGTGTGCGTGCCACAGCGTACGGCTTCCTTAGCTATGGTGTTAATGTGTAGACTTGGTTCCCTATGATGAATGGGCCCATGGGCATCCCTTCAATTACCTGGATTGTCCATGGTCCAATTTATCCCATGTACGTTCGGGTGACTGGTGGAGGATTTGGGCATTGTGGATCTGCCTGGACACCCTTGTGTACAAGTCAATGAACAACTCCTGGTGGTCAACCACACCCTGTAGAGCCAGGGAAAAGAAGCCCTTCCTGTGGAAGTAATCATCTTGGCTATTTGGAGGATATATAATGGGAATATGTGTCCCTTCTATAGCCCCGAAGCAGTTAGGGAATCCTATATGGGTGAAACCCTCCATGACCTCTGCCGTGTTAAGGAGTTGTATGCCCCTCTTCAGGAGGATGTCCACTATGGCTGTGCACAACTCAGCCAAGAGGGTGGATGCTGTGGAAGTGCCCACACCAAATTGCTCAGCCATGGACCGATAGGAGTGTGGGGTTGCCAGTCTCCAAATAGCTGTGGCCACATGTTTGCCAGCGGGTATTGGCTCCCGTATTACCGCTGTCTCCCTCTGGAGATGTGGCCGTAGGATCACCATGATGTGGGACAGCAGGCTCATCAGCATCCGGAAGTACTTCTTCCACTGGTCTTCTCCCCAGGTGGACAGGATGGTTTCCCACCAGTCCTCTCTTTGCTCTACCACCCAGAACCAATGCTCCATAGGAACAGCTAGGTGCAGGCCATAGTGGACAGCCTCATCATCAGTACTAAGGTTTCTCACCACCTGCCTCAGCTCCCCTTACAGGGAAGTCAGAGACTCTTGCAGTGCCCTCTGGTACCTCATGAACTCCCATTTCTGGAGCCATGTCCTGTACCTGCTGCATGCCATGCCCCGTACGACCCGTCTGCAGCCTGCTTTTAGCATGGCTATCCAGTGGTTGAGGATGGCCAAGACAGCAGCCCACTTGCAGCTGTTGTATGGACCGGCCAACAGCCTCAGCACCCATGAGCATCTGCTCAAGGGCAGCACTCCTAGGGTGTCTTTAGACATAACACTGTTCAGTGTTCTGTAACACAGTGTCCTACCATTACAGTGTTTAGAACATACCGTCAACAAAATGTTCACCCCAAACACTGGAAGTGAACAACTGCCAGGTCTTGACTGTTTAATCAGTGTCTGGGGTGAACACTGTGTTGGCGGTATGTCTAAACACTGTAACGGTAGGACACTGTGTCACAGAACACTGAACAGCGTTATGTTTAAAGACACCCCTAGTGGCCTCCATCGCTGTATGGCAAGCCTCGGAGGGACTGGTTGCCAGAACCTAGCAAGTGTGTTATATTGCTGCCCTGGTTGGGCACATGGCAGCTGTGAATGTCTTAGGTGCATGTATACTAGGGTCCCGCTCTGTTTGGGATCTGCATTTCCTTCCCAGTCCCCCCTCCCTGTGTAATGTGGGTGACTGCACTGCTGCTGTCTTTGCCCAAGTGGTAACTCTGTGGAGTTTTGCAGCTGCCAATAGGTGCCTGTGGACACCTCCATGTACCCTAGGGCATGCCTTTCCACGTGCTGCACAATGCCTTGGAGCTGAGGAGTGGCATGGCGGCCAGCAGGGACCAAGGCAGAGCTACTTTCTGGGTGTGCAGCTTGTTGCCCAGGTTAGGCGTTTCCTGGAACTTTCAGCAGACTCTGCCCCTGCTGAAGCGACGCTCGTGGTTTGCACATCTTCTGCATTGGGCTCACCTTTGCCCAGGATCGGCCAGCTCCCTATGTGGTTTCAGGGTCATGACTCCTACCTTAGTTCGAGGCCTGATGGTTGCGATGACCTGCACGCACCTCACCCTTGAGGTGAGCATCTGACCGCCTGCCTCTGTACTTGTTGGTTCACTATGTCCCATGGTGCAGATCTGTGGGATTAGCCCTGGGGATGGAGGGGGTTGAGAATGTAACCAACTGTGTTTTGTGCACCAGTCCTGTGTACCCTGACACGCTCCCTGTTTCTCTCTTCCCACCCAGAGGTGAATACCTGCTTGGGCCTGCTGCAGGACATCTCTCGCAACCTGGCAGAGGCCACGGCAGCCATGGTGGAGGCAATCCAGGTGCTCCAAAATACTGGTAAGCCTCCTATGTCCCCTGGCCACTGCTACCTACCCTAACCCCACTTCCTCCAGTTAACTTTTGTGGAGAAAGCATGCCATGCGGGGATGTTCCAGTCACCATTGCCCTGTCCTTTGAATGGCTCAAGGGCTGGTAAGAGGCTTCCCCCTTCTCTGGGTATTCTGACTACCCTGTCCCCCTCCATGGGGGCTGGTGGACCCCCTACCATGTTCCTTCTCTTGTATGGTCAGCCTGGGTCCCTCTCCTTGTCATAGTCTCTCTCTCCCCACACTGTGGTTTGGTTCCTCGGGGCCCATGTGGTGCAGGGTCCTTGCAGAGCCATAATGCCACTTCCAGGGGGCCAATGAGAGGTCCCAGGGAAGTCCCACCCTTGCCACATGGAGGGTGCACACAAACACGGGGTGGGGGGTGGATATGGTCCAGGAAATAAAAGGTTCATCTGCAGCTGGCAGCCAGGTAGAAGGTCACAGAATTCACTCACAGAGGACGGAAGTCCAGGGCACAAAGTTCCACAGACAGCTCTCTGTATCTGGGGTCCAGTTCCAGGAAGGTTCCCCTCCCTCACCACACAGAGGGCACACACAGGAGGGGAGGGGGACATACGGTCAAGGCAATAAAACTCAAGCAAGGCTCAAGGAAGTGAGTGGAGTGGAAGGGTAAAACCAGCATTGTCAGCTTACAAGGCCCCTTGATATATTATTCCCTGTCAGTAGCCCCATGCCTGCATGTGAATGGACACCAGATAGTGGGGCTCAAAAGGATCACTGGCATCTAGAGCTGACTGAACATCTGGGCGCATCCAGACCCCTGCCCAGACTTCCTGCTCCAGATGGCTACTCCTCCAAGTGAGGAGCCCCAGGTGGTGCCACAAGGTGGTTCCACTGCAGCAGCTGATTAAGGCACTACTACTGGGGCAGGGAGTATCCCCGTTTTCACAGCAGGGCCATGGTGAATGACAGCACAAGGGAAGGGCCATTGGTTGCAAGGTGATGGCTGAATTCTGGTAGCACACAGATCTCCCATAAACACTCACTCTCATTGGCCCCCTAGAAACCATATCCCTCCCCTCCTGTGTTTGTGTGCACCCTCCATGTGACAAGGGTGGGTGTCATGGGTTGGAGGTCTGCACCCCCACTTTACCAGGTTTGAGTGACTCAGTTTCCCTCACATACAGTCCACTTGAACCAGTCTTTCTCTCTGGCTGGTTCAAGCCTGCTGCAGGGACAACCCCTTTGTCACTCAAGGGCCCGATCCTTCCCGTTTACAGACTCTTTAATCTCTGGGTTCACAAGAGCTTGAGAACTCTTGTTGCTCACTTGTGTTCCAATGTTAGACACTGACACTTCTTCATAAAGATAAGAAGTAAGTTTATTGATTACATAAGCAAGATTGTTGATACAGAGTGGTTACTAGAAATCAAAGGTAAATATAACGCTTTCCTAACCTATACTGGTTGAGTTCCTAAATAAGCATCTTACCCTGCAAAGATCCATAAGTTCCTCTCAGTCCTTGCTGTAGGCGACTGGGCCTTCTGCCTTAAAGTTGTTAGAGAGCAAAGTCCTGTCTCTCAGTTCATGGTTTCCAGCCTTGCTGGCTCCAAGATGGTGAGTGAGTTCCTGATAGTCACTGCCCCCTCTGGGGGACAACTCCTTATATCCCCCGGAGGAAACTCCTCGTATCTTCTCGAGGCTTCTAGAATTCCCTTTGTTGTCTTTATCAGCTTTTCTGTGTCTCTTGCACGTAGGCAATGTCTGCCTGCATTAGCATATAAATGTCTCTGGCCATGTCTCTGGCCACCCATCTGGGGCAATCAACAAAACTGTCTTTCCATTTCCTGGAGCTTGGTCACGTGTCACAGCTCTGATTTGGGTTTTACAGTTCTCAATTGTAACATTACATACATGGGGAACCTTTTGCTTAACATATTTACCAGACTTGTAGTCTACATGTAGGCCCATGTTACACGTGTGTGACCCTATGTTCCTCCGTGACAGTGGGTTTTCCCTAGGACCTCCATACTGCTGGTGTGGTGTCTGAGTGTCTCTCTGTGGTGGGAGCAGGGTGCCCAAATTGATACTCCATGGATGCCTTGCCTGTCCCCCTCCAGGCATTGTGTCCTATGGTTTGCTTGTGCCAGTGATCTGTGGCCTGTGCTGTGTGCAGTGTGACTCTTCTGTTCCTGCTGTTGCTTTTTTGCCTTGGTTCCTGTGCTCCTGGTCTGCATTTATTAGAGGTGTGCACCAGAGACCCATGCCATTTTTTGTTTTTGTTATTTAAAGCTGTCATTTTCGTTTCCCTTCATTTTTGTTTTTGCTTTTGTTTTTGTTTTTCATTGGTTTAAATGGAAAACACATTTTTGGCTGTAACCTTTTTGTTTTTCATTATATGTGGCTGAACCTTGGCAGGATTGTACCTCCAATAGAAGGCATTAAGTGTACCAAATTCCAAAAGGATTGAACAAGGAAATCCAATGCTATAAGTAGTTGAATTATATTATTTTGCAAAGTTCTTCATACACATTCATAGCTGTAACTTCTTTGCCTCACATTTAATGTAGATGAAACCTGGAACATTGATGCCCCTTCCCATATTTAATATCTCTAACAACTTTCAGAAGTATTGCATAAAGAGCCCTGGTGGTATAAGCAATTAACTTATAAATGTATATCTGACTGTAACATCTTTGTATTCCACCCTGTGTACATGATATTTTGGAGGACAGTATATTACACTTTCACAGTCATCTCTGCCAAATATCAGAAATATTTGATAAAGGGTTCCAATTTTATATGCCTGCACAGCATATGCAGAGAAGGAGCCTATGCCAGGGATTCTCTAATGTGTCACTGTGGTATAAGATTGGTTTGTGATGCCAATTGGACAGCAGAAATGTCAACCAAATATCCTCATTCTGTGCTGTGACCATCCCAACATCTCTCCCCCATTTGTTACTGGGAAGTCAGAAGCATCTGTATAGGAAAGAGCCAACAGAGATTCTCTTATGTTCTCTGTCACAGTGCTGCAGGATGTGATTGTGATGATAATTGGCCAGCCTGGATGTGTAAAGTATGTCTCCTGATTTCTGGGATGCAACCCCCAAAGTCTCAGTTATGTCCCTTCTATGCCTGCCAGAGGGCCACCCCCTATGCCCACCTCAAAGTCACTACCGATAGGTCCTGTAAAGCTGGAAGCAAGCAGTAATTGGCCAATGAATGTGTCTGTCAGTCTCTTGGGTTGCCCTACATCCTCCCTCCTACAGCCTCCCTCGCCCTGCCATGCCAGGTGCCTGCCTCTGACTGGCACTGCATGTGCTTCTATTTATCTGAATAATGGTCTTCAAGGGGACAACTTCAACTTGCTTATAAATCTGGTTTCCTTTATCAAATTGTCCTGTAGTTTGGCAGAGAAGACAGGGAAGGTATATGATACATTCCTGCCAAATAACTTGTAAACAGGATGGAATATAAAAATGCTACTGCTGCAAATGTATTTTTAAGTTAATGTCTTATACCATCAGGACCCTTTATCCAATCTGTCTGAAAATTAGCAGGCTTGTTAAGCCTGTGGAGGGACATAATATTCACAGATTTCATGCAAACTGGATGGAAGTTGTAGCTATGAATGTGTATGGAGCTTTTCTTAAAATCACAATATTCAATTGTTTCTAAACTAGGTTCCCTTTATCTAATTCTTTCAAATATTGGTACACATAGTGCCTTCAGTTGGGGGTACAATTGCCCCATGTTTCATCAGAATTGAATAAGACTCAAAAACGTTATAGCCAGAAATACATGTTTCAGTTTTTTCCCTTTATTTCAAAAACAAAAAGTTGTTTTCATTTCTATTTTGTTGCCCGGGCCACTGAGTTGATAGGTTAAGTCTGGAGGCTGAGTAGCTATCAACATATTTACACATATATTAATCATATATAGGGTGATGGATTGAATATATATAAAGTGTTGTGTATTCATATATAGTGTGCAGTGGTTTGATTAGAGAATAGTGTGCTTTATATAGGAGTTATTAGCTTAATTAAAAAGGATTTTAGGTTGTTAAAATGTACTGGAGTTCAAAGTAAAAGCAGCAGAGCAAGGTTGCTTAAGACTGAAATGGTTTAGAAAAGAGGCCAAACATTAGTCGTTGAAGGAAATTAGGGAACTTGGCCTAACTGGCATCCACCCTAAGTGATAAACAGGATGAGTGAAGATGGAGTAATGACCTTAAAAGGTCTTGTTGTTTTAAAAACCAGTACACTGAAAAGTTTGGTAATATTAGAGAAACTTTCCATTGATGTATATATGGACGTCAATTGAGTTTGGCCTTTTATTGGTTAAATTAATACCTTTTCATTCGGACAGGTAATATCCTGTGTGGATATGGGAGGAGAATAGAAGGTTTTAAAAGTCATAGCTTGAATAGAGGAGAGACTACTCTACTCTACTCTACTCTACTCTACTCTTTTCTCTCTCTCTTCACTTTACTTCCATCTTGTCTGGACCTGATCAACCTAATCAATGTTCTATATCCATCCAGGAGCTGGTCTCGCTGAATGGAGGGTAAGTATATCTTAGTTTATTAAGGAATGCATAGAAGGCCAAGTGTCATTTTTAGAGCAGTACCAGATAATCTTCCTGAGTATTGTCAACAGTTATATGAAAGATCATATTTTGTGAGATTGTATGTCCTCCTGGTGTGTATCTCTGTAATCATAATATTCGTGTATGCAATTGTGGAATATTCTTGGGGACGATATTTAATGCTCACAATAAATAAAACATCTGAATATTCATCTGAATCTGAATTGTCCAGTGTCTCTGTATTAAATTAGTTGTTGTCCAACAGGGGAACCCATTAATAATTTAGTAATAAAGTTCCAAACATTCTAAACATAATTTGAGCCTCTAAAATAATGAATAGTCCTGTTGGTAACAATTTTCATTATTATTATTTGTCATTTTCGTTATTGCAATAACGATAACAAAAATGACAATTTTCATTATTGTTATTGTAGTAATGAAAATGACATTACAGTTTTGTTGTTCCTTTAGTATCTAGTGCTGTCATTGTATGCTTGGATTGGGGTGTCCCCCACTCCTCTGTCTGTCGGGGATGGGGATCTGTGACTGCTCCCCACATTTTGCATTGCCATGTCTGCTTCCATTGTTGGCCATGCCTGGGTTAATGCTGTTTCCTTACCGTATGTCATGGCAGGGCGCGGGCACCTGGGTGGTGCCTCTGTTTAGCGGTGTTGGTGGGTGGGGGAGGGGGATATGGCATTACCGTTGGAACTGTGTGTGTGGCCAGTGGGTGGAGGAATGCTTGCATGGTGGCTGCCTGTGTGGCTACCATTTGAACCCCTCCCCATGCACTTCACATGTGTGGGTGCCCAGCAGCCATGATGCCACTCGGTGGCCACAGACTTCTTCCCACCCCCACCCCAGCTTTGCTTGTGTAAAAACACACTAATAGAGTCTCATGTTAGGGTCTCACACTTACATTCACATTCCTCTTCAGAGAAATAAATTCCCTCATGCTCTCATACAGACACACACTGGTGTATTTCTGGTTTGATTGCCCTCTTGCAAAGAACCAGGATCCTTAGCTTATTGTGCACAGTTCTGGTTGTCCATCTCAAAAACGATATAGTAGAACTGGCTACGGTGCAGAGAAGGGCATTAAAGATGATCAAAGGCAGAATGGCTTTTGTATGAGGAGCAGTTCAACTGGTTAGAGATTTTCAGCATGGAGAAATGACAACAGAGAGGGGATAGGATTACAAATGAGTGGTACGGAGCAAGCGAACAGGGAGTGGATACTCTTTTTCAAAACAACAGAACTAGGGGACACCTTTTGAAATGAACTGGTAGTAGGTTCAAAATCAATTGAAGGAAGTATTTCCCCCCACTGAGTGTACAATTAACCTGTGGAACTCATTGTCAGAAAATGGTGTGAAGGCCAACAGCAAAACTGGTTTCAAAAAAGATTTGTTAAGTTCTTAGAGAATATTTCCATAAATGGCTATTAGTCAAGTTGGTCTTTCAGGAGTGGATAGAAGGACATGGATTACTCCATTGTGAAGTGTTGTGCACATCCCTGAAGCAATGGTGGATGGATCACTGATCTGATCCAGTATGGAATTTCTTATGCTCTTATAGCTTGTTGTGAATCTGAGATTCTCCCATGTGCAGGTCCTGAAGTGTGTATCTCTCTCAGCTCACATTGACTTCAATGAGAATTTTTCCTGCCTCAGGTCTGTAAGAGCTAGGCCACAAGTGAGTGATGATGGGGCCTGAGAGTGCTGTGTGTTACACAGGAAAGGGAGAATGAAATCAAATAATCACAACTGTGGTGGATAATACGCTAGCCATCATTCCGTTAATGGTAGGCTGCCTCCACTCTCCCATGAGTTTTCTTTGAACATGCTGCAAGGCCTTTCACCTTGAACTTGTAAAAAATCAGAAAGCCCAGCAAATGAAAACTGTCTTCCTTTCCCCCCTCCTAGCCTCCCAATCAAACGCCGTCTGTGCCACTCCGAGTACCACTCAAAGTAAAGTGGAAGAATATGAGGCACTTTGTTGCTTGAGAAAGCAACTGTAGGACCCACACTCCCCCAAGGAGTCTCGCTGAAGAAGCAACTTGTTATCTTTAATACAAGAAATCTATTTTTTTTTCTTCTAAGCTTTTTTTAAAATTTTTTAAAAATAATAAAAAATAACTAGTCCAATTAATACAAACCAAATTAACTGAAATCCCTCTTAGATTGGGGCATGCACATGGTGAATGTGAGCCTGGAAAGAATTTCTCCTGTGAAGGTGTCAATCAGCCGTAAATCCTGCTCCATCACAACTGATTTAGAATATCCACCCAGCAATAAACTTTGTATTCTGAGTAGAAGTATAATGAGCCCAAATAGGGCAACAGCAGGATATAAAAGGGAGGGTGCAATCCTCTGCAATTAAAATCAATGGGAGCTGAGCCCATGACTTGGATGGAGTGAGGATTGCACTTGACGACATACTAAAATGAGCATCTATGATGTGAGCTCAAGGAGTTAAAAAGAAAATAGAAGAAAATCCCATAAAAAATGATTTTTTTCTTTGAAATGAAAATTGTCACAATGTTTTGGATGCACCAAATTCATCAGTACTGGTTTTGTTGGTTTCCCCCCCAAGTTTAGAAGAAATCTTTTGAAGAAATCTTTTGATGCAAATGAAAACCAAATTAATCAAATTCTTTCATGGGGAAAGAATAGTTTTGGGGTGCAATCCAGCTCCCATTGAAATGAATGAGAGTCTAGCCATTGACTTCCATAAGAACTTGACTAGTGGATACGGTGTTGGACTTGGACATGCAAGACCAGTCTTCAAATCCCATCTTAGCTATGAACATGCTAGGTAGTCTTACACAAGTCACTATCTCTTGGCTGCACTTTCCCAGCTGTAAAATGGGAATAATGATAACCTACCACACAGGCTTGTTCTGAAGGTGAAGTAGATAAGCATCATAACGCACTTTGAACGCTGAACATGCTACATAAATGATTCATAATAATAGTATTCCAAGAGCACTTAGCAACCCAAGACAGGATTGATGTCCCATTGTGTATACAGCCCTGCCAAATCATTGCTTTGTACAGGTCCCAAGCATCATTTCTCTGGGCCTGGAACAAACTTATAACACAGGCCCCCCTGCCACGATCCCATCCCATACACACAATCTCATGAGTCATGAAAGAAAAAAATATATTTTATTTCTGAAAAGCTCGCTGTTCAGAATGTTGCTCGTTCTGCTCTGGTTGGGTGAACACTGCTTTGGATTTTCTCCAGCAGGTCTCACAAGATCTGGACAGTCCATAGATATAGAGAAATAAGTTTGCATAAACAGCCTCAAGCATCTACAATTTAGCTTCATTTTTTCTCTCATGTTAATGGGCTTGCAGCCCGGGCCCTCTTGCATCCTCGGGTCTTGGTAAAGTGTACATATTCTTCCCACCCCCATGCTTGGGCCCTGGCTTCATATATACCTGTTTTCTGTTTTGCATCATTCAGTCTTTAGTTCTGACTTTCTATTTGCCTGAGAAAGAGCCCTGTGTATGGCCCCAAAGCTTTCATATTCTCAGCAACAGTAGTTAGTCCAATAGAAATGATCATCTGAACTACTTTGTCTTCATCTCTTACATTTGGGACCACACTCTCTCTAGACTAGAAACACAGGTCTGACACAGTCTTCACACTCACCATGCATGCACTCACACACTCACTCACAGGGAAGTAAACAAAGGACCAATAACAATTGTAACAACTATAACTATCAAGGCTGCACACAAGGAGACAAAGACAAAACCACACTTAGCTTAGGTAGGGGCCAACCTCTCAGCCTCTGATTACCGTCGCTGTGTGCCTCACAGCGCCAGGGTTTATACTTCAGACTGTACCCCCAGGGGCGTAGCCACCGTGGTGCGGGGGGGCTCAGTTGCACCCGGGCCCATCCCTGTGGGGGGCCCAGGGCCGGCCGGAGGCATCATGGCCCTGCAGCAAGGGGGCCCCAGCCACGCAGAGTCAGGACACTGCTGCTGCACCCAGGACAGGACCGCCCTGGGAACAGCGTCCCCACTCCGCTTGGTGGCGGGGAGCCCCCTCGCCGCGGGACCAGATGCCTCCAGCCGGCTCTCCCTGCCACCCTTGCTGCCGGCCGCTCTCCCCTCCTCCCCCCCAATCTGCAGCTCCAGCGGGCTTAGGGTGGCAGGGAGGAGCAGCCGGCAGCAAGGGACCTTTTGTTTTAAAAAAATTGCCTGCGCCTCGTCCTGGCCCCGGGGAGGGAAAGCACCTTGGCAGCGCCCTCCCCGGCAGGGTCAGGACGAGGCGCGGGGAATTTTAAAAGAACAACTGCCCCCCAG
>QEPC01008061.1:3801932-3855873 GCA_003113815.1 Sphenodon punctatus
GCCTGTTGACATTCCGGCGAAGTTGTAAAACCTGGCTGTTCGCCCAGGCCTTTGGGGAGGGTGGGAGGGGAGGGTGAGGGTTTTTTAGCTCCCCCACCTGATCTACTATTTATTATTTCATTTGTTATATTTAGCCCTGTTTTAATATTGTTATATTGGATGTTTTAAATTGTTTTTATTGTGTTTTTATTGTTGTAAGCCGCCCCGGGCTGCTTTTGCAGGAGGGGCGGGGTATAAATCTACAAAATAAATAAATATAAATAAATAAATAACATACAAGGTATGACACCCCAGTTCCTCCAGGTCCCACCTAAGGGCCACACCCAAGGGCCCTTTGGCACAGCACTTAGGCAAGCGCCTGTGGTGCACACCTGCAGCACCGCTGGCAGGCATGGTGCGCAGCCCCTGTTGGGGCTGAGGTCCTTCCTGGCCCCTCTCCCTCTGCCACTGGGAGTAGGGGGGGCATGGGACTGATTTGTTCCAACCAGTTGGTGGCCCAGACAAGGGTCATTCCAGAAAGGAGACTGATCATGAGACCCACCATAATCTGGTCCATGGCATACATATGAAAACTTCATTAGGAAAAGCAGGTGGCACTGATTCATAAAGCCTCAGAATAGCTGTCAATACCTATTGAAGCATCCTGGCAATGTCACCTTGGATTCAGGAATGGATGAGGTAGGTCCGGTGACTGAGAAAGCAGGTACTTCCTCAAAAACATCTCCTGTGTCAGCAAAGGCAAGGGTGTGTAAGTGGTTTGGAGTTCTGAGTTTGAAGGTCCTGTAGTGAGGCTAATAACCCCTCCAGTGTACTAGCAGTCTGGGCCAGATCCATGGTAGGGATACCTGGTAAAGTGGCAGGGAAGTTGACAGCAACTCAAGCTGTTAGGACAGCCAGGGCATGTGGCTTGCAGGATCAGGACCAGAAGGTGAGTCCTTGTTAGGGATGGGCAAACATGGTTCGGAAGTTCAGAGTTCGGACCGAACTTGAACAGTTCAGTCGACCGAACCGAACTTCCAAACCGAACTTGATTTTCGAACTGAACCTAATTGAATTTCCGAACTCAGTTCTGTTTTCCCATCCCTATAAGATAATATTCCATTTAGTTGAATGAGGTTTGAGTTTCCGAAATCTGTTCGGAAGTTCGGAGTGAACTTGAATAGTTCAGTCGACCGAACCGAACTTCCGAACCTAACTCAATTTTCGAACCGAACCGAACCGAATTTCCGTACTCAGTTCTGTTTGCCCATCCCTATTCCTTGTAGGATTGGGGCTCAATAGTGGGTCAATTATCCTAGACTGGGTGCAGTATCTGGGAGTGACCCAACCAAAGTCTGGAGTGAAGCAGCGGTCAAGCCAGAAAGTCCATCAGAGAGGATGCATTATTTTAGGGAGAAGCCAGCCAAGGTCTGGAGTGAAGCAGGGGTCATGCCAGGAAGTCTGTCCAAGAGGACTGGGGAGATGGGTTGGAAAGTGGGCAGGAGGAAATTGGGCTCTGGAGAGGTAGACACAAGAGGAGGCACTGGAGCTCAGGAGAAGAGTGTGAAGCTGATGGGAATGTTGAGCTGCTCTGAGGAGGCCTGAGACTCATCCAGGCTCTTGTAGGCAGCTGGGAGAAGCAGTGGCCAATGGGGCAGATAGCTGGAAAGCCCTTAGAGGCTCAGTTGGGCTGGCTTGCTGCTGAACATGCCACACAGCTGGCACAGGGAAAGGAGCTGCAGCCAGTAAACAGTAAGGTCCTGACAGATGCATTTATACACACATGCCGAGTGGTACCTCTAGATTTTGCAGGGTCTTAGGAAAAATTTAAAATGCACCCTTATAGTAGCATAGAACTGGATATCATGATACAGTATTTGACTTGCTTGCCAGTCAAATGCAAAAATGTACTGTTAAATCAGCTGTAGCTTTTGGTTGAGTGGGTGTACACAGTCCCCTGCATCACCTATGCCTAAAGCCACCGTTGCATACACCTGATTTCTGACAGTGCTGGAGACCAAAGTATTTTTTATCAACCATGAGAATCTGGAATATCAGACATGGCTTTATGTGATTTTTCATGGAGAATTATCATGACAAAATCAAGGTTATATTATGAATAATTTCATATCGAATCTGTGAACCTGATCTCTGAATTATTTATTTATTTTTAAAAATTGCTACCCTGCCCCTCCTGCCAATGGCAGCTCGTGGCAGCTTACAATTACTAAAAACATCAGAATTAAAACAACACATAAAAAGAGAAAAAATAACTCATCCCACCCCACTATACCCAACCCCCCCACCATTACCCATCTCCCCCACCAAACGTCTGGCAGAACAGCCAGGTCTTACAACTTCTCCAAAAGGAGGGAAGATCTAGGGCCAAATGGGCCCCTACCAGAAGGGAGTTCAACAGCCATGGTGCAGCCACCAAGAATGCCCTCTCCTGCATGGCCCCCCGAAAGACTCAAGCGACCTTGAGCAGGGCACCCCCGGATGACTGCAGGGGCCGATCCAGGACTCAGGGAGTGAGGTGATCTCGCAGATAGGTAGGGCCCAGGACATTTATGGTTTTATAGGCCAAGACCAACACCTTGAATCGGGCCCGGAAAACTTCCGGCAACCAGTGCAGAGAACGGAGCACTGGTGTAATATGCTTAAGGCGTCCCAGTCCCACTAAGAGATGGACCAGCGCATTCTGCACCAGCTGCAATTCCCGAGCCACCACCATGGGTAGCCCCATGTAGAGTGCGTTACAATAGCCTAATCTAGAGGTGATGAAAGCATGGATGACAGTGGCCATGTCAGAGTCTGAAACAAACGGCCGAAGCCACCACATATGATGTAATTGGTGGAAAGCACTCCTCTCCACAGCCTCCACCTGGAGATCCAGGCGGAGCTGTGCATTGAGAAGCCCCCCCATACTCCGTACCTGGGAGGCCAATGGAGGGCAGACCCCACCGCCAACTCCTTCACCTTACCAACTAACATCACCTCCGTCTTGTCAGGATTCAGTCTCAGTTGATTAGCCCTCATCCAGTCCCTCACAGCAGCCAAACACCGAGTAAGTTGCCGGGCCTGGGTCTGTTGAAAAAGAGAGGTACAGTTGGGTGTCATCAGCATATTGAAGATTAACAAATGATTATTGAGTGTGTCAACTGACTACTTCATATCATATATCACAGAATCATTTGTGGCTCCATAGTTTTATTTTTAAATTTTTTTTATAGTTAAGGCGGAGCTAACTTTTTTCATTAAGAGGTCCATTGAGTTTAATGGGAGTCCCAGGGGCAATTCCCTCTGGGTTGTAACCCACTGTTGATGGGGTTTTCTCATTGATTTTGCCATGAATACTGAATGTGATTTGCATAGAAGAGTAGGGAAATCCTCAAAGTACATGCCACTGTTCACAGATTGTGCAATGGATAAGATGTTTAATTATGATTTTAAAGTACTGTCTGTATGCTTTAACCTTATACTTATGTCATGCACTCTTCCTTACTTATTTGATTTGAGCACAAAAAACCACTGCCACACATAGTAAAGCTTGGTGGTCTAGAGATAAGACTCTTGCTTAAGAAACAAGTGATAGTGGGTTCAAATTCCTTGTAGTGTTGCTGTTATTCAGTGGGAGGGAAAAAAACACTGTACCTTTAAAATGATTATTTTTTGCTGCTGCTGGCCGTTGAAGGTTCATGTCCAGTCCTGTGCATGGGGCCCTGATCCTAGAATCCAAGTAACTTCTGCATCTGCAGAGTGGCGTGGCATTGTGCCAGGCCCGTAAGCCAGAGGTCAATGGATCAAAACCATTCTCAGCTATCTTGTTTCTTTGAGTACTGTAAAGACCAAAGATGTGTTTATCTAGAAATAGACTCCTTACTTATGGGGCAAAAGGTTTTGGGTTCAAGTCCCCTCTGGTGTTGATGTCGGGAAAGAAAAAAACGCCCATATGGCAGGGCTTGTGAGAACATCATTGATAGAACACATATAATATGCAACTTCCTGGTATGCTCCATGTACTGCTGTCCAGGGCAAAAGGAAAGGGACGCGTGATGGGGTTTGTGAGAACACCCTTGATAAAATGCATATGATAAACACTGGTACGTGTGAAGAGTATAATGAGAGTAACTTCAAGGTCAATTGTGATGCCCAAAAAATCCAGTCTACTTGGTTGGTATAAACTACTGCTTTGTTGGTGCCCAGGCACCTGGCACACAAGATCTCCTGCACACGCCCAGTCTTCCGTACCTATTTGAGGCCAAAAAAACAATACCACACATGGTAGAGCTTGGTGGTCTAGAGGTAAGACTCTTGGTTATGGAACAAGAGATCCTGAGTTCAAATCCCTTGTAACGTGGTTCTTGTCAGGTGGGAAGGAAAAATTGTACCTCTTAGAGGTTTTTTTTGTTGCTGCTGGACGTCGAAGGTTCACATCCAGTCCTGTGTATGAGGCCCTGATCCTGGAATCCTTTCTCTGGTGGGTGGAGAATGCTTGGGATCCAGTGGGGTGCTCATACTTTGGTGGCATGAGCCTTGAAATCACTGAGACTGTTTGCAGAGCATAAATTTTATGTATTGAATTTATTATTCACATTTTATGCCCCCTCCTGCTTACCCATCTCGGGCAGTTAGGAACATTTAGTCATGCACAGTCTCAGTGGGAATGGAGCTAATAATAGGAAGCATCAGAAGGATGACACAAGCAGAGAGGGAAGCACAATCTGCATTAGGTGGTGGTTACATTGTATCTGCTATCTAACAGTATACCTGAATCTCGACACTGATAGCTCTAACGGTTGTGTGTGTGCGCTCATGCTGTAGCTACCCCCTTTGTGGAAATTTTGTAGGAATCTTTTATACAGATGGGAAACTTCCGGCCCAGGGGCCAAATGGAGCCTATGGCTAGATTTTATTTGGCCCTTTCTAGTTCCTGGATTTGCCCTTGGATCCAATTCCTGCCCCCAAACACGGAAATTCTGAGCTCAAGGTAAGGGAGCAGGGATGAGGGCATGCACCGGAGGACAAGGGACAGATCCATGATCTGGACCCTCTTGCTGAGCGCACCCCTTCAGTCCCTCCTTCTTTGCCCCAACTTTTCTGCGGCCCTCAGAGCTTGTACTAATTTTTAAAGTGGCCCCTGGGAAGGAAAAGGAATACCGCACTGAGCATGCACTTGATTCCTTTTCAACAGAGAGCCAGTGTGAGGTGCTGGACTTGGACCTGCTGTGGCAGGGGGAGTGCGTGGGGGCTGCCTCCCCACCCAGTCAAAACAACTCCCGTCACAACTGCATGCCCTCCCCCACAGCGCAATCCAGATGGGCAGAGTTTAATCTCTCCCCAGTTCTCAGCATGGATGCCTGATTCAGGAGTCTTGGAGCCCTTGAGCCAGGTCATGGTCAAACAAATCTCACCCCCAAGACCCAGCCTCACCTCTAGGCATATCCACCCCCAGCACATCCATGGTGCTTGCTTGGCAGGGGAGAGGGGCTTGGCTTGGGGACAGCAGCCTGAGAAGGGCCTAGGGGTGCAAAATTCCTCAGTCCAGCCCTGGCAGGGAGGGAGCTGGGGAAGCGCTTCAGGAGCAGGCGGCTTCAGTGCCTCTGCCCCCAGGCTCAGAGTTTGCAGTGGAAGTGTGTGTGTGTGAGAGAGAGAGGAGCCAAAGGTGTGCAGGGACGGAGCCAGGGAAGTGCTGTTGGGACGGGCAGATTCAGTGACTCTCCCCCAGGCTCAGATTTTTCAGCGGAGGTGGGGGCCGGGGTGACAGGAGCCAGAGGTGTGCGGGGAAGGAACCAGGGAAGTGCTGCAGAGGCGGGCAGCTTCAGTGCCTCTCCCCCAGGCTCAGAGTTGCAGCGGAGGTTCAGGGCCAGACACAAGCAGCATTGATTGTGGAAGCAGCATTTCAGGCAGCCAGTCAAACCCCCTCCCCCCAACCTGGCAGCGCAACTGGTTCTGTAACACATGCAAATAGTGAGTCTCTAACTGCAGTACGGGCCATGAAGCTGCCTGGGGGAGGGACTTAATTAGCTCATTGATATATATGCATGTAAAATGTAACTTGTTGTCCACTACTACAAGTACTATACTCTTTTTTTTTGAATGGCATATATTAATGTCTTCATGACCATCTCTGCAGAAAATATGTCATATTTTCTGAAACATCATGTAACCGAAACACAGATGTAGTACAATCACTTGCCATCTTTATACTCCCTGAATTCACTCTCAGGAGTTTGAATTGTGCTGTAAAAATCCCCAAGGAAATTGGACAAACAAAAAACCTATGGTTTAAAAAGCCTAGTTAAGGCCGATTCACTTCAAGCAAGCTTTAACAAACTGGGTGTCACCGGGGAGGGGGGAGAACACAGAGGGGTTACCACTCGTACTGCTCACACACTGGGTATGGCTAGCAGTGACTCTCTCAGTGAGGCAACAATGAGGGGGTCTTGTGCCCGTCAGGATAGTGTGTTGGCCGTTACCTCTAATGAAAGAGAACAGGCCACTATCATCATAGGGCACCTGGATTGCGAGAGGCCACACAATACCCCCACACTCCCTATCCCACGCTCTCAGGGTGCAGAGGGAAGGCTGGGGATGAGGTGCAAGGGGGAGACCGTGCAGGGTGAGGGCCTTAACCCAGGCTTGCAAGGGAGGAGGCAGGGTCACTCGTTCACAGTGCTCCCCAGGGAGAGGGTCTAACCCTGACCAGGGACGGAGGGGGAGGGGGACACTCACACACCTCGCACTCACCACTCGCTCCGTCACTCGCTCCAGGCACGTCAAGGGGGAATTCACTTGAAGGGAGTTTCACTCAGGCTCAGAAGTCAGGAAGGTACTAGGCAGACAATCGCAAACAACAAGAACAAACGCAAGGGGGCTGGTCTCGAGCAATCACCAGCGCCGCTCTAACTGCGGCGCTGGCATTTATGTGAAAGGCCCCGCCCCCGTGCGTGCTCGCAGACGCTCTGAGCATCGCAGCAGCGTCGGGGGCATGGCCAAGGGCGCGCCTTGCTTCGGAGGGGGAAACGTCTGGTCGGGCTCTGGAGGGGGCATGGCCATGGGCCCCGCATTGATGGCTGACGTGGTCAGCGAGGGAGGGGGCTCCACCGGCTCCTGCCACATGCCTGCATCCTGTGGGCCCTGAGGATGTCGCGTGCTGCGGGGCTGGCATCGGAGGCTGACAATACCCCCCCGTTGAAGCCGCCGCCCCCCGGGGCCGGGCTTCGAGGGGTGGCGAAGGTGAAATAGCCTAATAAGGCAAGGGGCAGAAACGTTGCCAGCGGGCTCCCAGGAGCAGTCCGATGGTCCAAACCCAGCCCAGTCAATTAAATAGTGTAGACGACCCCGTCGGATCTTGAAGTCCAAGATTGCCTTCACCTCGTAGTCGGGGTCCCCACTGGTTTGGACATGGGGGTCCGGGGTTTCTACCGAGGTTACCCCAGGGCGTATGTTGGCCTTTTTCAGAAGGGACACATGAAAGGTGGGATGGATTCATGAGCGGGTGGGCAATTTCACCGTGTAGGTCCCATCATTTAGTTGCCGTAGTATGGGGAAAGGTCCAATGTGACAATGCTCGAGCTTGGGGGATGGCCGAGAAGAAGGGTAGCGACGCCGGTCGATCCAGACAAGGTCACCCGGTCGCAACGGCTTTCCGGGGCGTCTATGCCGGTCGGCCTGAACCTTATATTGTTTCCGTGCTTGCAATAATACTTGTCGTGCAATTGATTGCGCGTGTCGGATCTGTTGAATAAGTGCTCCTGCGGCAGGTACCGCCGTGGTTGGAGTTTCGGTGGCCCCCCCGAGGGTGAAAGCCATATGTAACGAAGAAAGGGGAGTTCCCCAGCGAGGCGTTGGGTGCATTATTATATGCGAATTCGGCAAGCGGGAGCCATGCGTGCCAATCATCCTGGAGGTAATTTATGTAGCATCGTAGATATTGCTCCATATTTTGGTTTACCCTTTCCACTTGCCCATTCGCCTGTGGATGGTAGGCAGTGGTGGGCTTAAGTGTCACTCGTAAGGCTTGAAACAAGGCTTTCCAGAAGTGCAATGTGAATTGGGTCCCTCTGTCGCTTATAATCTCCTGTGGACAACCGTGGAGTTTCAAAATGTGGCGGATAAAGAGCAGCGCGGTTCGCTTGGCCGATGGCAGTCCCTTGCAGGCGATGAAGTGGGCCAGTTTGGTGAAATGATCTACCACTACTAATACTGTGGTATATTGCCGAGACGGGGGGAGGTCCACGACAAAGTCAAGGCCTACCCGGCCGTTGCCAAGGTCCTAAAGGGGGAGAAGCCAACTGAAGGAGTCCTGTCTGGGCTCGGTGAGGTGTTTTCGTCCGAGCGCAGGTGCCACAACTAGTCACGTACCAGGCTACATCCTGTTGCAGGATTGGCCACCAGAAGGACTGACGAATCAATTGCGTAGTACGTTCAATGCCGGGATGTCCTGCTGTGGGAGCATCGTGGTGGGCCCATAATATGTTTTGTTGACAGGAGGGGGGAACTCTTACCAAGTGTAGTTGGTCTGGTGCTCCTGCCGGCAGGGGAGTTGCTACTGCAGGTGGGGTGACTTTGGGAAGTTCCTGTAGGGCAGCTGCTTGAATTTCTTGTAACGTCGTATACGTGCCCGCAAATGTCTGGGGCCTTAGAATGGGTTCGGGGTTAGCAGGGAGAGGTGGACTGTGTTTGTAATAGCGCGAGAGGGTGTCCGCTAGTAGGTGTAATTTTCCAGGCCGATAATGAATGTGAAAATCGAACCTTGCAAAGAACAAGGCCCAGCGGGCATGGCGGGCATTGGCGATCTGGGCCGTCTGAAGAAAGGTCAAGTTCCGGTGATCCGTCACCATGGTCACTGGATGTCGGGCCCCTTCTAAGTAGTGACGCCATACTTCGAAGGCGATCTTAATTGCCAAGAGTTCCCGGTCGAGAATGTTATAATTCCTTTCGGCTGGGGTCAGTTGTCTGGAATAGTAGGTGCAGGGGAGTAGGGGTTCTGGCGATTCATGTTCTTGCAGTAGTACTGCTCCTATGACTCTCCCGGAGGCATCTGCTTCCACAAAAAAGGGCTTGTTGGGGTCAGGGTGCTGTAACAGGGGAGCTGTCATGAAAGCTTCCTTCAGATAAGAGAAGCTGTATTGTTGTTTTGGAGTCCATTCGTAGGGTTGGTTTTTCTTCAACAACAAGGTCAAAGGGGCCGTGATTTATGCATAGTTGGGGATATATTGCCTGTAGTAATTTGCGCTCCCGAGGAACCGTTGTAAAGGTTTTACCGCCTTAGGCGTGGGTCACCGATTTAAGGCCTCGACCTTTTGCGGGTCCATTCAAATTCCGAGGGGACTTATGATAAACCCCAAGAAGCTGAGAGAGCAGAGATGAAAAAAGCACTTTTACAACTTATTGATTCTGAGTCGTCGGAGCACTTTGCGAACATGGCTAACGTGGTCGTCCAAATTGAGGGAGTAGATCAAAATGTCATCGAGGTAAGCGATGACATATACATCAAGAATATCCAGGAAAACCTCATTAATGAGGTGTTGGAAGGCGGCCGGGCGTTAGCAAGGCCAAAGGGCATCACAAGGTATTCAAATAACCCGTAACGGGTACGGAACGCCGTCTTCCACTTGTCCCCTGGGCGCATGCGGAGCAAGTTATATGCTCCTTGGAGGTCCAGCTTGGTAAAGACTTGAGCTCCTTGCAAATGATCTAGTAGTTCCGGAATTAAGGAGTGCGGGTAGCGGTTTTTGATGGTTATTTGGTTCAACCCCCGATATTCCACACAGGGTCGAAGACCCTATGGGGGCGCCAGCGGGCGAAGTGGAAGGTCGAATGAAGCCTTGTTGAAGGTGTTCGTCCAGGTACTGCCGCAATACCTTTAGTTCAGGTTTGGCTAAGGCATAAATGCGTCCAAATGGTGGATCTTTTCCTGGCATCAGGTCAATCGGGCAATCATATGGCCAGTGTGGGGGCAGTTCGGTGGCCCGAACGTTACAGAAAACATCCAGGAAGGCTTCGTATTCCCTAGGTAGAGCTAGGTTCGTGGTTTCCCTGGGGGACCCAGAGGTGGCTAGTGCCACTCATCCCGATCTTGGGAGGCGGCATTTCTGGAGGCAGTAGGTAGTCACGAAACATACTTGTCTGTCAGACCAGTGGATCATTGGGTTGTGTTGGCAGAGCCACGGGCTCCCTAAGACCACTTGAAACAGGGGGGTACAAACAATGTCAAAGAGGATTTGCTCCCCGTGGTCCCCTATGGTGCAGGTCAAGGGTGCAGTGCACATGGTAATAGGTCCTGAGACCAAAGGAGACCCGTCGATAGTGTGGATGGGTTCCGGTATGATCTTCCTCTGAATGGGGAGTTGCCACCGCTCAGCCAGCGTGCGGTCGATGAAGTTCCCCGAAGCGCCCGAGTCGATGAGGGCCCAGCATACTATAGACCGATGAGGGTTGATCCTCAAGGTGATGGGAATCCTCAAATGAGAACCCCTAGATGTCTGATTCAGGGACTTAGAGCGTATAGTTATGACCGAGATGGCCTCTGCCCATCCCGGCCTCTGGCATTTCCCATCCTCCTGCGCTCTGGGAGCAACTCGGGGCATTCCCCGATAAAGTGGGATGGGTCCCCACAATAAAAGCAAGCGTGAGTGTTATGATGTCGGTCTCTTTGTTCTTTCGATAAGGCCCCCCGGGACGCCCCGACTTGCATGGGCTCGGGTTTGGATAGCCGGCTGGCTTCAGCAAGGCGAGGTGGAGGGAGTGGGAAGGTGGGTCGCGCTTGGTATGGTCGGGACTCCAGGTGCCTCTCTCTTTTTCTTTCAGCCAGGTGATCCTCAATTTGCAGCACCAGGTTGGTGAGGGCTTCCCAGGCAAACGGGGTCTCTACGAATGCCAACTGGTCTTTGATCTCTTCACACAAACCCTTCTTGAACATAACTCGCAGGACGTCATTTGGCCACTGAAGTTCTAAGGCCAGCTGCTGGAACTGTGTAATATACTCCAGAGCGGGGGTGCGTCCCTGGTGAAGATTCATGATTGCGGTCTGAGCATCACGAGCATGATGCGGGTTGTTGAAGAGAAACGTGAATTCTTTTAGGAAGTCGGCATAATTTGCCAGTAACGGACTGTCCCTGCGTAGCAGGGTCATAGCCCACTTGAGGGTGGTGCCTCCCAAGTTGCCAACAAAAAAGGCCACCTTTAGTGCATCTGTGGAATACGTATGGGGCTGAAGAGTGAAGGTGAGCCGACATAAGGCAAGGAAGGCCTGGAAACCCCTTCGGTCTCCCACAAATTTTTCTAGTTTGGGTCCCTTGGGCTCCCTAGGCCCCGCCGCCATAAGGGCCCCTGCGGGGAGAGGGGGTGTTATTGGGGCTGTGGCTGCCATGGGCACAGCAGCGCCGGGTGCCACAGCGGCGGCTCCTTGGAGTTGGTTTACGGTGGACGTCAGGACCCCTTGCTGGGCCTGGACATCCTTCAACTCCATGGCTAAGGATTGAACCACCTGAGTCAAGCGGTTCAATTCTGTGGCTACATCCATGATAGATACCCTCCGTATAGGGACGACTGGGGGGCTAACAGTGGCTGGTGATTTGTCACCGGGGAGGGGGGAGAACACAGAGGGGTTACCACTCATACCGCTCACACACTGGGTATGGCTAGCAGCGACTCTCTCAGTGAGGCAACAACAAGGGGGTCTTGTGCCCGTCAGGATAGTGTATTGGCCGTTAACTCTAATGAAAGAGAACAGGCCACTATCATCATAGGGCACCCGGATTGCGAGAGGCCGCACAATACCCCCACACTCCCTATCCCATGCTCTCAGGGTGCAGAGGGAAGGCTGGGGATGAGGTGCAAGGGGGAGACCGTGCAGGGTGAGGGCCTTAACCCAGGCTTGCAAGGGAGGAGGCAGNGGGCAGCTTCAGTGCCTCTCCCCCAGGCTCAGAGTTGCAGCGGAGGTTCAGGGCCAGACACAAGCAGCATTGATTGTGGAAGCAGCATTTCAGGCAGCCAGTCAAACCCCCTCCCCCCAACCTGGCAGCGCAACTGGTTCTGTAACACATGCAAATAGTGAGTCTCTAACTGCAGTACGGGCCATGAAGCTGCCTGGGGGAGGGACTTAATTAGCTCATTGATATATATGCATGTAAAATGTAACTTGTTGTCCACTACTACAAGTACTATACTCTTTTTTTTTGAATGGCATATATTAATGTCTTCATGACCATCTCTGCAGAAAATATGTCATATTTTCTGAAACATCATGTAACCGAAACACAGATGTAGTACAATCACTTGCCATCTTTATACTCCCTGAATTCACTCTCAGGAGTTTGAATTGTGCTGTAAAAATCCCCAAGGAAATTGGACAAACAAAAAACCTATGGTTTAAAAAGCCTAGTTAAGGCCGATTCACTTCAAGCAAGCTTTAACAAACTGGGTGTCACCGGGGAGGGGGGAGAACACAGAGGGGTTACCACTCGTACTGCTCACACACTGGGTATGGCTAGCAGTGACTCTCTCAGTGAGGCAACAATGAGGGGGTCTTGTGCCCGTCAGGATAGTGTGTTGGCCGTTACCTCTAATGAAAGAGAACAGGCCACTATCATCATAGGGCACCTGGATTGCGAGAGGCCACACAATACCCCCACACTCCCTATCCCACGCTCTCAGGGTGCAGAGGGAAGGCTGGGGATGAGGTGCAAGGGGGAGACCGTGCAGGGTGAGGGCCTTAACCCAGGCTTGCAAGGGAGGAGGCAGGGTCACTCGTTCACAGTGCTCCCCAGGGAGAGGGTCTAACCCTGACCAGGGACGGAGGGGGAGGGGGACACTCACACACCTCACACTCACCACTCGCTCCGTCACTCGCTCCAGGCACGTCAAGGGGGAATTCACTTGTAGGGAGTTTCACTCAGGCTCAGAAGTCAGGAAGGTACTAGGCAGACAATCGCAAACAACAAGAACAAACGCAAGGGGGCCGGTCTCGAACAATCACCAGTGCCGCTCTAACTGCGGCGCTGGCGTTTATGTGAAAGGCCCCACCCCCGTGCATGCCCGCAGATGCTCCAAGTGTCGCAGCAGCGTCGGGGGTGTGGCCAAGGGCGCGCCTTGCTTCGGAGGGGGAAACGTCTGGTCGGGCTCTGGAGGGGGCGTGGCCATGGGCCCCGCATTGATGGCCGACATGATCGGCGAGGGAGGGGGCTCCACCGGTTCCTGCCGCATGCCTGCGTCCTGGGGGCCCTGAGGATGTCGGGTGCTGTGGGGCTGGCGGCGGAGGCTGACAATGGGAAATTGTATGTTAAGGCTCCCACCTTAACTTGTACATCTTGTAAGCAGTGAAGTTGTTGTAAGGTGTCACATACTGTGCTCGCTTACAACTTAGGCTCTATGCACCCACACTTTGCCTTGGTCTTTCAACCTCAATCCTCTTCCTTTGCAGTTTGGGGGCAACACTAAAGTTAGGATGACACGCTCCTCCCTGTCCTATATTACATTGTTACTCTACTTCCAATGTGGAAAGACTTTCTCTCTCTCTTTTTTTTATACTTATATTCCAAATCTCATTTCTATGGCACAAGATCAAGTGCATCTCCCCACTGCACAGGTGACTAAGAGCATGTAAATATTCCAACATGAAACAACTAGATGGACCAGATGTACTGTCCTTACATTTAAATTTATTTTATTTGGGATCACCACCTACTTGAACCCACTACTTATTTGCACACAGCCCCCAACAAACTAGCCACCACTTCACTCTCAGAGGATAGAAAAGTTCTGATTTCAGCTAACCCCCCACCTCCAGTTTAACCCACTAGCTTCCAACTGCATAGTCTGGCCTCTACTACTACCCAATAAACCCCACTCACCTCCCCAAAAAATCACAAAACTCCTGACCACAATAATAACCATCATTACTTATAGCAAATACGTCTACGAGTGTGTGAAACGACAACTCCCACGCCTTCAAAAAAGGAAAACCCAGGAGAGAAGGTGTACTAATACACAACGGGGCAACAGGGACTAGAACAACAAGGGGGTAGCTATGGTGCTTATTAGCATTATAGTAATGTTCCACATAGTCTCCTATCACTCCTCCCAATCACTTACATCACCCAAAATATTGGCATTCTACCCACTTCTTATGTCATTCCTCCTATTATTTCAGCTACATCACATTGCTGACTCATGTTCAGTTTCTGATCAACTACAAGCCCCAGATCCTTTTCACATGTATTGCTGCCAAGCCAGTGATTCCTTATCCTATATTTGTACATTTGATTTTTCTGACCTAAATGCAGAACTTTATGTTTACCTCTGTTGATCTTCATTTTGTGTTGAACTTTATGCAGAACTAGTTGAACTAAATGCAGAACTTTATGTTTAATTCTGTGTTGAACTTTATTTTGTTAGTTTCAACCCAGTTTTCCAACTTATGAAGATCATTTTGAATTTTATTTTTGTCTTCTAAGGTGTTAGCTATCCCTTTCGGTTTTATGTCATCTGAAAATTTAATAAGCCTTCCTTCTACTCTCTTATCGAAGTCATTAATAACGTGAACAGAACTGGGCCCTGTGGCACCCCACTCAACACCTCCATCCAGATTGATGAGGAGCTATTGATGAGCACTGTTTGCAGGGCCAGCCCCAGGCATGTGCCACATGTGCGGCCGCACATGGCCCCACCGCCAGCTGGGGCCCTGCACTTGCCTGGCTGGGCAGCCGGCTGCAGCCAGCTTCTCCCCCATAAAGTGATTCTTCCTCCCCTCCCTGACTCCAGACCCCATCCCTCACCTGTCTCTGCCTTGTAGTAGTGCTGCAGTGGCAGCAGCAGCAACGGACACTGGATCAGGCTGGGAGATAAGGCTGTTTACAAACAGCTCCTCCCCACGTGCTGATCAGAAGGTTGCTACCTTGTAAAGAAGGTTCTTTGAGACGGATCCCAACATTCTCACAACTGGGTTGTGCGTGCTCACCCTGTTCAAATAATAGACCACATGATGGTCTTGAGCTCCTCTGGTATAAAAAGAACCCTCCCCCTCTGAATGACAGTTCCTTTCAACCCTTTCTAGAAATATAAGAAAAGAATTCCATGCGGGGCTGGAAGGGTGGGTGTTGTGAGAATGTTCGGAGCCATCTCAAAGAACCTTGTTTGCAAGGTAGCAACCTTCTGTTCTTCTTCGAGTGGCTCCTCACATGATATTTTTACATGGCTCCGCCGGGTGGGGAGTCCGTGGGCGCGCCAGTGCATGGATGGGGCATGCACACAGCTGCACACACATCCCCACTCACCCACCACTCATCCACACCCACATAGTAACCACCATTTCCCCCGGTTGCTCCGTGCGTGGGGATGAGTGGGGGGGTGAGTGGGGATGCGTGTTAGGCGAGCGCGCACGCACCCCCACTCACCATGGGCGCGTGCACCACGTCATTCACATGGGGTTCCCCCACCCATGAACACACAGAAATCTGCGTGTTTATGGCTGGGAGGAGAGACCCGTGTAAAAAGGGCCACATTCTCACAACTGTCTTACTTATACTATCTTAGGTAGGAATTTAGGATGTAAAGCAATATCTATTCTGTCTTGGAAAATAAATCTGCAAATATGGTTCTGAGATTATTATGGCTGCTATTTCACTAACTCTTCTTAATGAAGTTATTGCTAACAGGAATACTGTCTTTAAACCCGCACCCCATAACCAGTTCATTTGCACCCCCATATAATCAATTCACGCTGCCCCGTGGGCACAAATTAAATGGTTATGGGTGGGGGCAGCGTGAATAGATTATATGGGGGCGGGGGCAGAAATGAACTGGTTATGGGGTGGGGGCAGCATGAACTGATTATGGGGGCACAACTGAACTGGTTATATGTCTCTTTTCATGGCATAATGCGCTTAATAAGCTAGCTGCATTTTGGGTGTCTTGTGTGTGTGATAGCAGCACCTCTGGACTGGTCACACTGCATGCGTGCACAAGGCACAGGCGGCACTGGCAGCAAGAAGCAACAGGCCCTGGAGGCCAGACTGGCTAAGCTCACCCCCTGGCCCCTCCTCCAGTAAGGCAGTGGACGCAGTCAGTCTCTCTGTGCCTGTGTCACTGCCCGCTTGGCTGCCCCTGCAGTGGAACCACTCCTGGGGAGTGCTGGTAGACACTCGGCTGGGGAGGGGGGGAAGCATTAGGAGGCCATGCTTCTCCATGGTTGCTCGGAGAGGTGGAGAATGGGAATCCTTCCTGTCCAGAGGGTGTAAGTTTTATGTAAATGTATACATTTGCATAATTAGATGGTGCCTAATTATGCAAATTAGGCCCCACACCAAGACTTCACACATAGCCTCACAAACCCTGGGGCCAGCCCTGACTGTTTGAGTATGGTTCTTTAACCAGCTGTAAGTCCACCTAAAGGTATTAACATCTAGTCCACATTTTACCAGCTTGTCAACAAGGCTATCATGGGAGACTGTCAAAGTCTGTTGAAATCGAGATATATTATGTCCATGGCGTACCATGGCGTACCCTGTGATCCACCAAACAAGTAACTCAATAAAAAAAGGAGATAAGATTAGTATGGCATGACTTATTCTTGACAAATCCATGCTGGCTTCTACTAATCACTGCATTGTTTTCTAAATCCGAACAGACTGACTGCTTTATAATCTGTTCTACTATGGCCCTTTTTACATGGATGGAGGTAGATGGGTGTTTTGCCACGGTGGGCGGAGCTGGGTGTGTGTGTCTGTTTAAACAGCAGTCCCTTTCCCCATCCAATCCTGCAAGGAAGGAAGCTTTATGGGTGAGTGGGAACAGAACCCCACCCCTTTCCACCCTTAAAACTTCTTTCTTGTTGAGGCCTTTTGCAAGCATCCAGAATATCGCTGGGAAATGTTCAGAGTTGGCAGGTGTGGCGTGCTGACTGTGGTCCCTTCCCTACCTAGTCTGCAAGCTTCCTAGTGATGTTCAATTGCTTGCAAAGGGCTCCCACAGTGTCCAGGGCCTGAGACCAACCTGAACTCCATGGTAACTCTGCCCCTTCTCTTCCACCAGTGTTTTACAACTGCCATGTTCGTTGCAGTGTATTTAAACATTTTGCTATGCAAACTACGTTTGTCTTTTAACCTCTGTTTGCTCTTACACATACATCTTAACCCGCATTTATTTTGTTTATCATTATTGGTTGCTTCTCATTGTATTAAAATGTTTTAAATGCTAAAGACTTTTTGCCTAACAGTACTGTCCCACTTGCTTTTTATATGTGTATCTGATCTGCATTTTATTCAATCATTAGTTCTGACTTATTACGTGCCTGAGGGAAGGCCCTGTGTGGCTAAAAATCTTGAATACTCTCACCAACAGAAGTTGGTCCAACAAAAGATATCATCTGATCTACCTTGTCTCCATCTTTTGCATTTGAATCCCGCACATCAACCACTTTCTCTCTCCTGGCCAGAACACAGGGGCAAATTCTCATTTAACGTCTAGTATGTTAGCAGCAAAATCCTCCATGAAAGCGGGTATTTATTAGGGGTGGGTGCCAGGAGGAAATTACAGGTTCTGATCCGTTATGGATCCAGATCTTTAATTTTTGGATTTAATTACGGATCTGTATTATGGATCCATATTTAAATCAATACAAATTAAAATAAATAAATAAAAAACAACAACATATGGGCATGTACAAAATGGCTGCTGTACTGTTTGCGCATGCGTGCCCTTTTTCAAAATGGCAACAGCAGCAGCATCACCGCCATTTGGAAAAAGGTCAGTCATTCTGCACATGCGGAAAATGGCCACTGCCCATGGGCAGACTGGCTTCCATTTTCCAAAATGGTGGTGATGCTGCCACCATCATTTTGGAAAGGGACATGCATGCGCAGAACGGTCCGACAACCAGTTGTGCATGCGCAGTTATTCTTTTTTTATTAATAGAATAGAGGCGTGTTGTTATGAGGATCCTGGGCTCCATTTGGGGAAAGAAACCAAGGGCGCGCAGGAGCCCCATGGATCCTCCAAAGGAGTCTCGCCTCTCCCTCATTCTTCTCCTCGGTTCCTTTCCCAAATGGAGAGAGGAATGCAGATGCAGATCCTCTGGAGAAGGTCCTTTCTGCACCCCCTGCTTCCCTCTTTCCTCTCACAGCTACCTGTCAGCTGAGAGAGCGCGATCACTTTAGGAGTCGCCTTCCAGCTGAGAGAGCACACTAGGCATGACTCCATGGTGCTGGCAGATCTGGACTCAGGGGAAGCTGCATGCAACCTAATTAACGAGATGCAGCCATGACGTAGGCCCACACTGTCGCTGGATGATGCTGTGAGTGGGGGCAAGTGGGGGCTGCATGGGGCGGGGTGAGGGCTAACACTGGCAGACACCTAATAGATAGGTAGGTGAACACCCAGCTGGCGGGTGCTAAAGTGGGCTATCATCTTGTTTACTTTCACCCAGTGATAACACAGACATTGGGCATTTTTACACACACCTTAAAGTTTCAAATGTTTCAATCTTCTGGGTTTACAAGTCCATAAGTAAGTTTTGGATGCATTCTTCACAGAAACACTGCCCTGAGGCTGCCTAAAGTAGCCACAGCTGTAGATGTGACAGGCTGCCATGGAAACCAAGTGACCTCAGCTGCCTGGAGCAAAGCAGTTTCCCAGGAGAACCTTTTACACACACAAGTTCTGGGAGACGTTCTATGCAGAAGTTCAAAAAGCCAAATGTTTAAGATCTGGGTGAGTGATTTAGACACACAGAAAGTTCAGGATGTAACATCAAATATTCAGGAGAAATGTGTGTGTAAAAATACTCACTGCTTTCACTTTGTAGCTGGTAGTAGTGTCTAGTAACTGTCTGTCTGTGGACATGTGAAGTTAGAGAGAAGTGGATGTCTCCCCTCTCAACAATTTGCCTAATGTGAAGAGCCCTTTGCAAGCCCTCTCCAAGAACCAAAATGAAACCCAAACTGGGCTATTTTTGTTCTAATCTCTTTTCCCTCTTGTGACTGGGTCCAGACATTCATAAAGTAAATTTATTTCCAAATATAAAATACTGGCACAAATTTTCACATTGGTTTTCATCCCAAACCAAATGGATGAATGGCAACGTGTCTGTGTGACTTTTCAAGTACCTCTGAGTAGCTTCCTGCATAATGGACCTAAAGAGATGGAATATCCATCCTTACACATAGCATACTGCAGGTAAAAACAGGTTATTTTCATTTTGGAAATCCTCTTTTTATAGTGCTATGCATATCCGACAGCATATGCCAAATCCAGCACCTAGTAAACTTCATCAGGGTCAGTGGAATATACTCGGAATGTATTTTGGCTCAGTAAGTTTGACTGTAAAGTAGGAATGATCCCTCTAAAGCAATGTAAAGAGTGAGAGAAAATCTCAGATGTGTAGACAAAGAGCATTTTTACATGTTGCTGCTTTTTCCTGGACTTCAAAAGTCTGGGTTCAGCAAATGTCCACAGTAGGGATTTAGACTCTCGCCCCCCCTGACCACTGTAAACAGTGGCGCCGTGCAACTCCAGCACATTTTGAGACTTGGACTTGTGAGACTTCAGCTATTGTGGTTTTACACTTCCGGGTCTCAAAACGTCTGGGAGTCTCACAGCACCACTGTTTACAATAGTGCCTAGGCAACTTCCAGTGAGAGAGTGAGCATCTAAATCCCATCCAAGCATCCACCCATGGAAGTTTGCTGGATTTTTGAAGTCTGGGAAAAAGCGCTAACATGTAAAAATGCCAGTGGGTACCAGAGAGTCTCCTGCACTATAACAAAATATAATGCCAGTATACTACAGTTGAGTATTACCTGCAATAGTTCCGTGACATATTTCAGTGAGTGTGAAATGGGTTTGTCTCCGTAGTACCAATTACACCAACATTTCTAAGTGACACCTTTGAGGAAAGTGCCTGATGCTATCGAAATCCAGTAAAGCTGCCTTGAGAAGCACATAGGGTGTTAACAGAAGTGACAATACTGCTGTCATCCTGCCTGGGGGTGGGGAGGGCTACCCTCAGCCAGGATAGCTCTGGCCGCAGGAACCCACATCACTGTGTCTGGATCTGGCCGGGGAGGTGGGGCAGTGAGTGATGTATGACTGCCTGGGCATGCTCCTGAGCCGCCGCAATTAACCCATCCCTCTGCCATGATGGGTAGCCATGGCAATCCCCCATGCTGGGCCAGGACGGTTCCGGGAACAGACATTCCCACCCGGCTTTGTCCACTCTCGCCCACCCTGCTGAGGTTTGAACTGGGCTCACATCTGGCAGGCCCAGAACAAACATGTCCTGTACAGCAGCTTCTCTATTTGCTTTAGCCGATCTGGTGTCGGAGGTGGTATTACGATCCCCGAGGTTTGTGGTCTTGGGGGATTTCAATATTTACACTGACACCAGTGTTACAGGGGTGGAGCAAGAGTTCATGGCTGCCATGGCAACTATGGGCCTGTCTCAGGTGGTTTCTGGCTCAACTCACGAGTTGGGGTCGGGGACATTATCTGGATTTGGTATTTTGCACTGGCCTTCAGGCCAGTGGGGGAGGTTTCGTCTGTGCCCTTCTCATGGACTGACCGTTATCTTATGCTGGCCAGTCTCCCACCGCATGTCTGCTCCCAGCAAGGTGTGGAACAGGTTTGTATGGTTCGCCTCCAGAAATTTATGGAACCGGATCAGTTCCAGAATGCTCTGGGGGATATACCCTCCAATCTTGATGGCCGATTGCTTGAGGACCTCGTCGCTTTTTGGAGCACCTTGTTAGCAGAGGCCATTGACTGAATGGCTCCCAGGCATCCGATCCCTGAGTGTAGGCGACACAGGGCCCCGCGGTTCATGGAGGGCCTGCATTGGTTAAAGCAGAAGGGGAGATGGTTAGAGTGACAGTGGCGCCACACTCGCCCTGAAGCTGACTGATTGTGGCATAGAGCTGCATTAAAAGCCTATGCTGTGGCTTATGTGGGCAGCAAAAGGGAATTTCTTTGCTACCATCATATCATCCACAAAGTCACATCCAGCTGAGCTTTTCCGGGTGGTGAAGGGGTTGGCCAGACCAGCCTCTCTCTGCCTGGAACTGGAATCTTCCAGTGCTTGCTGTGAAATGTTTATTGACTATTTTCCAGATAAAATTGCTTGTATTCATCATGAATTTGACATCACATTTAATGCAGTAGATGTGTTTGAGGTTATGAATGCCCCACTTGGTCCAGTTATGTGGGTTCAATTTCAGCAGGTATCGTCCACTGATGCGGTGGAGTTGCTGCGGGCTGTGATGGTCACAACTTGTGAATTTGATCCTTGCCCATCCAGGCTGGCAAAAGCCATCCGGGAGACACTGGGGCCATTGCTGGCGGGGATTGTCAACACCTCCTTTATGGAGGGAAGGGTCGTGGAGTGCTTGAAGGAGACTGTGGTGCAACCCTTGCTCAAGAAGCCATCTCTTGACATTGGCACCCTTGCCAGCTATCGGCAAGTCTCTAAACTTTTTT
This sequence comes from Sphenodon punctatus, assembly GCA_003113815.1. Lineage (NCBI taxonomy): Eukaryota > Metazoa > Chordata > Lepidosauria > Sphenodontia > Sphenodontidae > Sphenodon > Sphenodon punctatus. The sequence continues at coordinate 3,823,386 of QEPC01008061.1, forward strand.
TTTGGGGGGGGAAGGTTATTGAGCGGGCAGTGGGCCAACAGCTCCAGGGGCATCTGGACTGCATCGACATCCTTGATCCCTCGCAGTCTGGCTTTCATCCAGAGTATGGCACTGAGATTTCACTTGTGGCCTTGGGCAATGATCTATGCTGAGAGTTAGAACGGGTTCAATCCACTCTGCTGATTTTGCTAGATCTTTCAGTGGCATTTTACATGGTTGACCACGAGATGTTGTTGATCCGCCTGAGGGACCATGCCAGGGTGGGCAGGACTGTTCTTGAATGGTTCTGCTCATTCTGGACCAGGAGATCTCAGCATGTGGTACTGGGAGATTGTACATCTTCTCCCTGAGCCCTTACATATGGAGTCCCACAGTGATCCATTCTGTTCCCTCTCATGTTTGTGTATATGCAGTCACTGGCAAGATCGTGAGAGGATTTGAAGTTTGGTGTCATCAATATGCTGAGGACACCCAGCTGTATCTCTTGTTTTCATCCAACCCAGGCCTGGCAGTTTCAGGTGTTTACCCGGTGCCTGGCTGTGGTGGGGGATTGGATGAGGACGAGCTGTCTGAAACTGAATCCCGACAAGACAGGGTGATGCTGGTGGGTAAGGGTGAGGGAGTGGAAGCCCCCATCATTGATGGGGTGTGTCCCTCCTTGGTTCCTCAGGTTTGGAACCTTGGAGTCCTCCTCGATTCACAGCTCTGCCTGGATGATCAGGTGGCAGCTGTGGAGAGGAGTGTGTTTGTTAAATTACATCTGGTTCAACGTCTCCAACCATACATCTTGGGCACCTATTTTGCAACCATCCTCCATGCATTTATCACCTCGAGATTGGGCTACTGCAACACACTCTATGTGGGGCTACCTCTGGTGATGACCCGGAGGCTGCAGCTGGCGCAGAATGCGGAGGTCTGCCTCCTCATGGGGGTGGGTTGCTGGGAGCACATAACACCAGTGCACTGGCTGCCTATAGTCTTCTAGGTCTGATTAAAGGTGTTGGTTATTACCTTTAAAGTACTATACGGCTTGGGCCCCACTTACCTGCAGGACCGCCTCATCCCTCATGTCCTGGATCGGCCGCTGTGATCAGCTGTGGATGCCTGCTTGGAGGTTTCCTGGGTGGCCTCTTTTGAGTGGGTGTGCTTGGTAGCCGCACTGCAGCTATGGAACTTCCTCCCGGTGAAGATTCGCCTCCCTCCGAATCTCCCTTCCTTCTGCAGACAATGCAAGACCTGGCTATTTTGCCAGGTGTTTGGTGAGGGGGATGGGATGGGTAGTGGGTGGGGTGTTTTTTGTTTTTATTTTAAGGGTAATGGGTGTTTGTCAAAATACTTGTCATAGGCAAAGGCTCAAACAGACCTCCTGGGGAAGGGGGTTACACAAAACCTTTATTTGTTTTAAATCTGATGTCCATTAATTTCCTTGGGTGTCCCCTAGTTTTAGTACTACCGGAGAGGATAAATTGGAGAGGGTTTAATCAGGGTTATGGCACTGAGACTGAGTTGGTGGCCTTGGCTGATGACCTTCGCCATGAATTAGATCAGGGTTGTTCAACTCTTCTGGTCTTATTAGATCTATCGACTCCTTTTGATACCACTGACCACGAGATGTTGGTGACTTGCTCGTGGGACCATGGTGGGGTGGGTGGAGATGTTCTTGAATGGTTCCACTCATTCCTGGCTGGGAGAACTCAGCATGTGGTACTGGGGGAACATTATTCATCCCCTCTGGATCTCACGTGTGGTGTTCCACAAGGATCCATTCTGTCCCCTCTCCTGTTCAACGCGTACATGCAGCCTCTGGTTGAGGTCATGAGAGAGTTTAGCATTTGGTGTCATCAATATGCTGATGACACCCAACTTTACCTCTCATTTTCAGCTGACCCAGGTCTGACAGTCTCATTGCTTACCTGGTATCTGACAGCTGTGGGGGATTGGATGAGGATGAGATGGAGGTGATGCTGGTGTGGAGGGCCAGGGAGTTGGAGGGTCCCATCATTGATGGGGTGCACCCCTCCCTGGTCCCTCAGGTTCACAATCTGGGGGTGCCCCTTGATGCGCGTCTCTGCCTGGATGCCCAGGTAGTGGCTGTTTAGGGAGCACCTTTTGCCAGCTACATCTGGTAAAACAGCTTTGACCGTATATCTCAGACTCTGACCTGCCCACCATCATCCATGCATTCATCACATCAAAACTGGACTATTGTAATGTGCTCTATGTGGGGTTAATCTTGGTGATGGTTCAGATGTCCTTGCCCTCCCCCAAAGATGTAGCTCCACTGTATTGTTTTGCAGCCATTCAAGCCTATTGTCATTTGCCAATCCCATTGTTATTGCCTCAATTTTTTCCAATTAGTATTCTAGGTCATTCATTTCAATGTGCCCAGAATCATCATTATTAAGTGTTTACATAGCTCTTTCAGTGTCCTTCAGCTCTAAGACCAAGGAACAAGAAAAACACTGAAAAAAATCCAGAAAATCGCAGATTCCCAGTAACATCAGATCAACAGGGCTACCACAACAACAACAACAAAAATAGCAGCACTATCTCCTCCTTTCGTAGACACTATAAAGTTCTGCAAGATTGCATGAAAAGCAAGTATTTTGATTTTTTCCCACTGCAGCAGAAAGCTTGGATATAAGGCAGCAAAAAAATCCTTTCAAAAAACTTTTAAAATTCGGACTGCAATTTTTCCACTGCATTCAGCGCACCCAGAAATTATCCCCCAAAATTTCAACATTCAAAGTTCAGCAAAAGGTTTTCCTATCAGATCACTTAGGGAGATGGGACAAAATTCAACAGGGCTATCAAAACAAAAAAGAACACCAATTTCCCCCTTTCAGAAACACCATAGAACCACACAAAGCTGCATATAAAGGCTGCAGCAGAAAGATCGAATATAAATCCTTTGGAAAAACTTCAGTTCTGTTTGTACTGTTTTTCCACTACACTAAGTAAGTCTAGAAGATATCCCAACCAATTTAATCATCATTCAGGGTTAAGCAAAAAGTTTTTCAAGCATCAGATCACATAGAAGGAGGAGAATAAAAAAGTCTTCAAATTCTTTTTACAGGTGAGAAGGAATGAACTGAAACATTCAGAGGGAAGAAAGTTCCACACTGAGGAACCCAGCATAGCAAAGGCCCAAGGATGGAGGGATGATGGAGGGATTCCCTAACAGCAGGTGGTTACGGAACACAGAGAGCTATCAGTGTGAGGCTCCAGGAGCAGGTCTTCAATATAAATCTGGAGAAGATCTCACAGGATTGGAATTATTTTAGGTGCATTAAACTCCTGACATCTATTTACAAAGTTGCATTCCCCAACCATGTTGTTAGGATGGATTTTACAGAGTCTGTATTTGGAACTTCAGGTGCAATGTAGCAAGGTTTTATGTGGCCTTGGCCCCATTCCAGTTCCTGAATCTGGCCTCTGTAATGTATCCAGTTGACCCCCAAACACTGAAAAACTGAGCTCAGGGCAAGCGGGCAGAGATGTGGGCATGCACATAAGGATAAGGGCCAGATCCATGATACAGGTCTATGATCTGGGCCCTCCCTTTTCTCAGCATGCCCCTTAAACACCCTGTCCCCAATGTCTATGTGGGTGTCAGAGCTTATACTAATTTTCATTCTGACTCCCGGTTCCTCACTTGTGGCACAGAGGTTTGGGGTGGTGGTACTTTATTTATTTTATTTATTTATTTATTTTATTTTTACACTTAATATCCTGCTCCTTTCTGCTACATGCAACTCGGGGCAGCTCACAAGGTAAGGGAACAGTGATTGGGGAATGCCCACATGGATAGGGGGACAGATCCATGGCAGAGAGCCATGATCTGGACCTTCCCCTTCCTCCGCACAGCCCTCAAGCACACCCATCACCAAGAGAAGGGAGCCAAACCGGGGGAAGGGCAAGGGGGAAGGGAGGAAGCCCAAATGGAAGGGGAGAAGAACTGCGGTGTTTTGCAGCCCCGCTTGTGCAGTGCAGCCCAGGGGAGGCTTCTCTCTCTCATTCCTGCTGGTGCCCCAGCTGTCTGCTTTGCCATTCAAGCAGACACAGGCGCAGCAGGCAGAACCAGAGAGCAGCCGTCTGCGCATGTGCCTGCTCTCATTATGGTAATGCAGGGCCGCAGCAGTGAAGCCTGGGGAACTCAAGGCAGGTTGCGCATGCGCTAATCGCACCGGGGGAGTTCTGGCAGCAGCAACAGCAATGAGTAGCAGGCAACTGCAGCAGTGGCGATATCAGCAGTGGTAGGGTTCAGAGCGCTCAGAGGTGCACTGTCCCATAGCCGGTGGTAGAACCGCCTCTGTTTCTGGGTGTTATCTTTCTTTAGTCTTGATATCAGTGCTTATCCTCTGAATGTCTGTTAAACTACCATTTTAGAGCCAAAGTCAATGAGCACTTTTGAGAATTCTGACTTTTTAATAGGTCGAGTGGTAACTTGAACCATTAATCCTGCAGATACAAACGTATGTGCACACAGAGCCTCTCACAAAGACATCCTTCCCCCTCCCCCCCGATCAGATCCAAAGTTAGTGGTCTATTACAAATTTTCATCAACACATGCAAATTTATACAGTTTGGGGATGGCATGAATGTACCTACTTTTCTCTGTCAAATGTTGGAGGCTATGGTGCTATTGAGTTGGGATGCATCAGGGTTTGGAATTCTGCAGTGGAACTGGAACAGTTACACTTCTCTTTAGCTAACAATGATGCAACGTTGATCCAATTATTAGAGATACAGTCCTCCTCGCTGCCCCTATTCTATGTCCATACCAGTCCACCCACCTTGTCCTTTGGGTGTCATGACATGGCTATTTTTTTGGCAGGAGTACTGGTACCTGAGGAAGGAGGAGAGAGATTAATGACCAGCACCACCAGAATTTGACTACACTAGTCTTTTAGACTTTTTGAAAGTTGTGTGGACATTCCTCTGACTTTCAATTTTACATCAATGGCCGTTTTTAAATGGGCACGGCTGGGGGCGGGTCCGTGTCTGCTGCAAGGGATAACCACGAACCACCCATGCATGTCAGGTGATGGGGAGAGGTAGATTCAAATGGGATAGGGATGTGCATCCCTACCCATGCACATTTTCCCATGCCCCCAACCGGAGCATCCCTGATTTTTTTCCCAGTGCTCTGTGAGTGGGCATGACTGGGTGGTGCATGGATCACAGAAGAGTGTACTTCCCCATGCTGCCTTCAGATGGACATGTGGATGCGTGTGGGATGGGTGGACATGTGGGGATTTGTCCCATCTAAAAATGACCCATGCCAGCTGGGGAAAATGGAGGTTTTGGAATAAAGAAGTCTAGCTAGATCCAGGAGGATTGGAGAGTAAGGGAATAACAAGGGTTCTGGACCAGAGCATGGCCCAGTCACTTGAGGCTCTATCCAATGGAGGCCCTTCTCTTAAATGAATCTGGCCCTGGCCCCATATGGCTTATCCCAACGCCCACTTCTGACAGCTGTTTCTCTCTTTCTAGCCAAACACTACCAACTCTTTCTCCACCCTCCCTCTCTCCTCTTATTACCAGGCATAAAATGCTTTGAACAAAGGATTTTGTCTCCCTCTTCCCACAAGCTTTGGGTCCCCATCTTTCACCTTGCTGACACTGCCATTGCCATAGTTGTTGGTGAGGCCTCTGACTCCACCCCATAGCAATTTTTGCCTCTAAGCCATATCAACAGAGGAAGAGAGGAGCAGAGAAGAGAATTTTGTTGCCACGGTAGCTGAAGCCCCAAATCCGAGAGGGGATAATTTAATTCCCACATCTTCCCCCTGTTGTTACTTCCCCCTTCGCTTGCAGGTGCCAGCTACATGTTTTTTCTGGTGTTACTGTAACTGTTTGCAATCCTCTGGATTTCTTTGGTTCAGTAGGTCCCACATGCAAAATCTGGGGTTTTCTACTAGTTATCCTACTGAGGGGCTTCCTTGTTTGGAATTTTGTGGGCACTAGGAGGGTAAGGGCTAACAATTGGATGCTGTGATGTTTGGTGGGTTCTTAAGAAGGAGTCTTAAGAGAGAGAGAGAGTTTTGAGGGAGATAGTAGAATTGATGTAGCTGTGTTTTACTTCTGTTTTAACCCTGAAGCATTGACACAAATAGAGTGCTATGCTTATGTTATTGAAGAATAGAAGAAAAGTATGTACTCCAAAAAAATTAGGAGTGCGTACTCCCCTTCAGTTTGTATTTTGAAATAACTGTTTGTGTGAAGACTTATCAGGCCCTTTTTACATGGATGCCCCCCCCCTTGCCCACGTGTGCAACTGCATGGGCAGAGGGAAGTGTCCGTCTGACCGCCGCAGCTGGTGAGTGCGCACTCACACACTCCACCCACCTCCACCGATCCCCCAAGCACGGAGGCATTGGGGAAAACGGAGGTGCCTCCATGTGTGGAGATCGGTGGAGGTGGGTGTGCAGTCATGTGCTGGCCTGTACCACATGCGCTGTGCACCCGCCACCACCTCCACTCATCCCCCACGGACCATGGTGCCTCCGCGGTCCGTTTGAAAGGTGGGCTCACTATGAGAGTGGCAACCACAGTCCAGTGATCATTATGGGTGTTTTTAGACAAGCATCTCCTGACTCCCCACCCATTACCCACCAATCACCCACACGTAATGCATGTTGCAGGGCCACATAGGGCACCAATGTGGCCCTGCAACCTGCATGATGAGTGGATGTTGGATGGGGAGGTGCTTGTCTAAAAACTCGCTCTGTTTTAAACAGTTTGTCTGAATGCTACTGGAGTGAAGTAGTTACTTTGATTAAATTAAATTGCAGTAGTTATTGTAGTTTACCTCTGATCATCGGAATGTGGCCTATTAGTGGTTTTGCCCAGACTCTGTTTCTGGGGAAGATGAGACTACCCCTCCAGGTTAAATGTAACTACTCACAAGTATGGCCTTAAGCAGGCTATTTCCATGGGGCCTGCCTCCCTCCCTCCACTTGGGAGGGGGAAGCAGTGTCCTGCAGGATGCCACTGTCCACAGGGTTGAGAGTCTTGCATAGGAAGAGCACTGCTGCCACCCACCTTGCCTGGAATCTTGCCACACTGATGGAGCTAGAAGGATCCTTGGGCCTGTAGCAGAGCCCTGGAAGAAGCTTTAAGGGCAGGCTGTAATGGCACAGCAAGACTCTGTGCGATGGGAACGGCTCTCTCTCCTAGGGGCAGGGTTTGCCCCCTCTCCCGGGGAAGGTGCTTCCTGTGGGGCCCTTCCTCCTCCAGCAGTCTGGTGTAAGTAAACACCAGATTGATTGTTAGAGGGGTGGGGCTATGGAAGCTGGGGCCATGGGCCTCCCACATTTCATTTTTGCCCTGAGCCCTGCAGATTTGAAGGCTGGTCCTGGCTACATATGTACCCCTGCAAGGCTAGACTGAGCTTATGAACTGTAAACAGGCTCTTAAGGGGTGTCATCCTCATATATTGAACCAGTAATAGTCGTGTGCCAGATCTGTGTTGTTGTGCATGTTAGAAGTGGAAAAACTCAATCTCTGTTTAGATCTCAGAATTTGGAGGTTTGTGACCAAAAATATGTATCAAGGTTCAGGTGTTTTTTTCTTCCCAGCATTCATGTTGTAGGATGTTTCAGGGTCAGGACTGGGCGTGGGGCAGGGCAGTAGGAACTGCTAGGACAGGACTGATCTCCATTTTGGTGGCAAAATTTGTGTGTTCAGGGCTCAAGACTGGCAAGGTTCATGCTCATTTAGCTGTGTCCCCCCCCCCCTGAAACTTTTGTCCTCTGAACTTCACAGAGCCACCTCAGTAGTATTGTTTCTCTCTCTTTTATTTTATTTTTTTAAAGGACCCTTAGGCTTGACTTGAGTGGAAAATTTTATTAGCCAGCATATCTATAATTCAGTTTTGGAATATTTCTTTCAATAATTAATAGTTTAATACGAGAGAGAGAGAGAGAGAGAGAGAGAGAGAGAGGAATCCTAAGGGTGGGTTTGCAAATAGTAAGAAGGTGTAAAGGGTAGCTGTGGCCACTAGGGGCCGGTAGAGAGCTGAAAACCCCCGCGAATAAATCAGACCTAGCCCAGTCGTTTGTCCTTCAGTGGGTACGTAAACACAATTGAGAATTGGGCAGAAGATTTAACAGAAGGGGAGAGGGAGCGCGGGAGAGAGCAACAGGACTTGTTCCAATAACAGTCTTCAACTAATTGATCACACAGGTGACTGCTGCAGCTGAGACTTTAAAATCAGGGAATTAAAAAAAGAAATTGGTAGCTGATCTTTTATTTATTTATTTTTTTTAAAAAAATTGCATGAATCTCTCTAACCCCAAAGCAACAGCAACAACAAGTGGATGCTGCCAGAGTCACCGTGGGCTGCAACTGCCATGCTATCCAACCCGTGCGGGAGAAAGGAATTGCATTAAGAGGCAGCCTTTTGGTCAATATCAGCAGCACACAGTCCGCCTTGGCGCACGGATTACTGGAAAGGTTGATTTTACAAATCTACAGCCAAAAAGAAAAAGAAAAAAAAGAAGAAGGGCTGGGCTTGGAAAAACCAGCGATCACACACGCACACTTACTCCCATTTGGACGGACAGACACACACACGCAGCCCTTCAGTTCTTCTGTTTGCAAGCTCCTTGCTTATTGTTTATTTTTGCAAAAGGGCTGGGGAGAACGAGCATCTGTGTCGGGAATCCTCCCAATTGGTTCCTTCCAGGAGGGCTAAAAAAAAAAAAAAAGAAAAAAAAACCGGAGCGAGGAAAATAACTCAGCAACCTGTAGTTTTCTGACCCTCCACCTGCGAAGCTAGGTTTTGCTCCGAGTAGCCCCTTCCTCTCTTTCCCGATCCAGGGACTAGCATCGCCCTTCTTTCTCTACCTAGGAACAGTAAGTAGAAGGCATTTGGGATTTCTCATGGCACTTAGGCACTGTTGCAGATAGCGCTGGGGCTGTTTAAGCACGAAACAATAACATTGGTTTAGCATAGTCTGAAAAAGCAGCTAGCTGTAAATGAGAACGCACTGCAGTTTCCTAGGGGCATGTCGAAGGTGTTGCTTCATTATTACACCTACTAGTCTGAATATTCCTAATGCAATCTACTAATGTCCTTCCCTAGATATGCCAATGCATGAACCCGTTTCTGAGTGAACATGCAGCAGACCATTGTGGCAGAAGCATGATTTGGGAAATACAGTATACTGCTTGTATCTAGTTCTAAACAGGTGGCACAAGCTTGTTTGAATACATATGTTTCTTCCTGCAAATCAGATCTTGAATTCTGTGTCTATTGGTATGTAACCTGCAAAATGGTATTTATATGTGCATTGATCTCTTGATATGACATTAATTCAATAGACAGATAGAAAAATCAAATTATCTCGCTAGAGAGAAAAGAACTAGGTTTGGATTTATAGCTGTGGGTGTGTATAGCCATGAATATCTCTGCCCAACTGATACCTATATGGGGAGAGATCCAGATATGTGGACACACACACGCGCACACACACACGTACCAAAAATCTCTCTGTGTGTGGTGTATGTGAGCATGGTGTATAAACATGAGCAGTGTTGTGGGTAGACTAAGGCTAAACACTTTGCTCTTAAATGCTACAATTTCCACTTGATCCGCACCATGGCCTCCTGGGGGGAAATGATCCAACCTCCTTTCCCTTCTTTGTTTTCTTTTTCTCATGTGTGTGTGCCTCAGGTTAAGTGCTTCTTCTGCATGAATATAACCAAAGGGTTATCCGGATCCACTTCCTTATCTCCTATGGAGACCCCAGAGCCAGCTTTGCAGCCTTCTTCTCCACCTCCTCCTCCTTCCCTTTATGCCACTGCTGCTGCCACCTTGGGTTCTGCTCCCAAGACGTTATTGTTGACAGGCTGAAGAAAGAGGGTTTGCAAAGACCTCCTCACTGTGTAAAAAACGTGATGGCTGGCAGTTACTTCAGCTGCCTAAGTAACAGTATCCATCAATAATCTCATTGCTAGGCCAAAGTTTGCTTGGAAGGAGAAATGAGATGTGTTAGAGACTCTTTACACTTGTTTTCTCTGAGGAACTAAACACCTGAAAACTCATCTCCCTCCCCCCACGGTTCCTCACATAACGCTTGCTCCTTGCTGGGGGGAACCTTTGGAGCTTTGGGGGGAAAAATCATGGACTCACTAAGATCTGTGGATCCTCTATGAGCCACTGGAGGATAATACAACACAATGGGGCTTGTTGCATGAAAGAACAAGGCCCAAGCTGAACCCTGACCAGCTCAGAAGATCTTTGGTTGTATTTGTTTTTACCTGCACGACTCTGATTTGTGTCAAACAACCTGGATAATAACAAAATGCAGGGTTCTGTTGCTGCTGCTTGCAAGGCAAAAACATCATGTTGATAACACAGTGGGCTACACTGCCCTCCAATCTTGAATGGTTTTGACGCTTCAGTAGGAAAAGACTCACTTCACGCAAACCAGTCCGTGCTAAAGAAATAAACAAACACATCCAAAATGGAGGTTGCAATGGTAAGTGCGGATAGCTCTGGCTGCAACAGCCACATGCCTTATGGATATGCAGCCCAAGCACGTGCCAGGGAAAGAGAGCGGCTGGCACACTCTAGAGCAGCAGCAGCGGCGGCAGTGGCAGCAGCGACAGCAGCAGTAGAAACAGGAACCTCTGGCGGAGGCGGACCCCATCACCACTACCACCATGAACAGGGGCGTGGGGCTTCCTCATCTTCCCATGGTGGGAGTGCATCATACAGCCACCTGCCTCAGCACCAAGACAGTAGAAGGAAGAAGCGAGGGAGAAAAAAGACCCACCGCCTAGGAGGCAGGGATTTTGGTGCCTCATTCCCTTGCTCTGAATTTCTGCCTCTCAGTGGCTCTGAAGAGAAGATCCTGAAGGACTTGAGTGAGGAGGAGGAGGAGACGGAAGAGGAAGAGGAGGAGGAGGAAGAAGACGATGAGGAAGATGAAGAAGGGGGAAAATTCTACTACAGTAATGAGAATGGGGAGGATGAGTTTTCATACTCAGACCAGCCTCCTGAGGATGGTGGTGGTGGCCCCGAAGGTTACAGCTCAGTTCGCTATAGCGAGTACGAGTGCTGTGAGCGAGTTGTAATCAATGTGTCAGGACTACGGTTTGAGACACAGCTGAAGACCCTGGCTCAGTTCCCTGAGACGTTATTGGGCGATCCAGCAAAGCGAGGCAGGTATTTCGACCCGCTCAGGAATGAGTACTTCTTTGACAGAAATCGGCCCAGCTTTGATGCCATCTTGTACTACTACCAGTCTGGTGGGCGGCTGAAGAGGCCAGTCAATGTGCCCTTTGACATCTTCACTGAGGAAGTGAAATTCTACCAGCTTGGAGAGGAGGCCATGCTCAAATTCAGGGAGGATGAAGGGTTTGTCAAGGAGGAAGAGGACAAGGTTCTTCCTGAAAACGAGTTCAAGAGGCAGATCTGGCTGTTGTTTGAATACCCAGAGAGTTCCATTCCAGCCAGAGGCATTGCCATAGTTTCTGTGTTGGTCATTTTGATCTCCATTGTCATCTTCTGTCTGGAGACTTTGCCAGAATTCAGAGACAACAAGGAGCTCATACTATCCCTGGGTTTGGAGCAGGGGGGGTTTAATGAGACACTGAATCTGGAAAATGTGGGGCACACTATCTTCAATGACCCTTTTTTCATTGTGGAGACTGTCTGCATCATCTGGTTCTCCTTTGAGTTTACAGTGCGCTGTTTTGCCTGCCCCAGCAAAGCAACCTTCTTCAAGAACATCATGAACATCATTGACATTGTCTCCATCTTGCCTTACTTCATCACCCTGGGCACAGACTTGGCACAACAGCAGGGCAGTAACGGTCAACAGGCCATGTCTTTTGCCATTCTGAGGATCATCCGCCTGGTTAGGGTGTTTCGAATCTTCAAGCTCTCCAGACACTCGAAGGGTTTGCAAATCCTGGGTCATACACTCAGGGCCAGCATGAGGGAGCTGGGGCTCCTCATTTTCTTTCTCTTTATTGGAGTCATTTTGTTTTCCAGTGCTGTTTACTTTGCAGAAGCTGACGAATCTGCCACCAATTTTCAAAGCATCCCAGATGCCTTTTGGTGGGCCGTTGTGACCATGACTACTGTTGGTTATGGGGACATGAAACCCATAACTGTGGGAGGGAAAATAGTCGGGTCCCTGTGTGCCATTGCAGGTGTGTTAACCATTGCTTTACCAGTGCCAGTGATTGTCTCCAACTTTAACTATTTTTATCACAGAGAGACCGAAAATGAAGAACAGACACAGCTGATGCAAAATTCAGTCAGTTGTCCGTACCTCCCAACAAATTTACTGAGGAAGTTCAGGAGTTCAGATTCTTCTTCCACAGAGGACAAATCAGAGTATTTGGAGATGGAAGAAGGAGTTAAAGAATCTCTATGTGTAAAGGAGAAAAAATGTCAGGACCCAGGGAATGGCAGTGAAACAGAAAAGAAAAACTGTGTAAATTCAAAATCTGTGGAAACCGATGTGTAATTTTGAACGTTTCCAAATATATTTATGCATTAAAGAGTGCAGTGATGAAATATGCAAACAAGAGTTTCAAGCATACAATAATATGCCATTTACTGGTTAAATATGAATAAAAAGTGTTACTAAACTTGTATTACATATCAAGTAAATGATATATCTTGTGGAAAAGGGGGAAGGGGGCTTGACCTGAAGTAATTTCAAACTTTATATTTTTATTAGAAAGCAAGTGTTTTGCACATGACGGAGAAGAAACCGTGAAAACAAGAGTATGAATGTGTGTGTGTGTAGGGGTGGAATCTGCCGACATGACTAGCAGCTCAGTGGCAAAAGTTGGCATTCAGAGGTATTTACTATGTAAGAAACAGTGAAGTTCAGCAGTCATTTCTCCATTTATGAATGCTTTAATAAGAGCGACCATAAATCTCTGGATAAATCATAGTCATTGTCTTCAAAAATAGTAGGGCTTACTGACAAAAAGAAATACTCTATAAAATATGAATCCAAATTTGATCTTGAAGTATCAAAACCTTGTTTTTAACTGGAAATTTCATTTGGAAAAGGCTGCTGAACCTCCAGAAATGGTTTATTTTTATAAATTTCTTTGGAAACATTACAGCCTTTGTTGACTAACAGATGGAAGAAATGAAGTACCAAAAAACATTTCCCATGATCTGAATGCAGTGGCAAAGTGACTGGAATGCTTCCTCCTCCCTCCGCCCCCCCCCTCCGTTCTTTTTTTTTTTTGCACTACTTTATATGCTGGAGATATATTGAAAGAGACTCATACTGTGAATGTTTACTAATGTAATAGTTCAATGACAATCATTGGAAGAGTGAATCCTGCATCTTATTTTCTTGTACTTTTCTTTGCGAGATTCTGATTGGCTAAGCAGCTAACAGTATATGAATTCCATATTTTAAATATGACTATCTGTGATCTGGAAAAAGGAATTGTGAAGTAAAATTTTATAATCAATTTTCTGGGGAGGAAATCAGTCTGTTCAAATCAATGCTCCCAAACAAATAACACCAATTTTTTTTTTTTCTATACTGGTTAATTTCACATTCAGAATCCAGGATTGAATACATGCACTTTATCAGGGATTAAATGATTCCGTGGACTTGAGAGGGGACTGCAGCATTATTAAGTCATTCAGTTCAATTGCTGGAGCAATTGTGAATTAAGAGTTGCTAACTTTTAAAGGTGCTGATGCTTTGTCCCTTAATTACAGCTTTCACCCATGTGTATTTGAAACAGCATTTAAGATCAAGGATAAAATACTGTAACACCTAGGCTGTCTTCATCCAACCTCATAGACATTTGAGCCAATGCTACAACCTTTGTCTACCCCCCAAATTTCTATTAGATTTAGTGGAAGTTGCTAGCATGCATGGATTGCACTGTGAGGCTTTCTTTGCATTACAGAACTGGAATGAGATAGGGAAAGCATTATCTAGCATTAGGCACACTTAACACGGCATAGAAAACAGTTATTTTTGAGTCCTGAATTACTTTCAAAGGAATTTACTGGACTAGAACTCTAGACTCACTTGCCCAGTGGAAAACTGGACAACATGTTCAGGATCGATCCATTGGATGGGGACCATCATTGAATGGCACTTAAGGGTCCATACAACTCCTGGAACTTCTTAGGAAGGATCCACTAGGGTTTCCTACCCAGAACCACACAATACATAGGGCCTGCCCTGACTATTCTGAAAGAAGTACTGTGGAATCCTGAATGATCCAAATTACTAGTCTCAAACAACCTTGACATAGGAACTTTGGAGCCTGGAATAAGAATGGCCAGATTCAAAGGAAATGAAAAAAGCACAAATGTAATATGGGAACATCAATCTAAAACCCAGAATAGGAATCTGGGGATCTAGAGTGGTGGATATAGCAGATGACTAAAAATTCTGAAGCTGAAAAGGGTCATTTGGGGATCCATAATATTAGGATTTTGCACGCTGATATTGTTAATTTTCAGCAACATTGTGTAGCACTAAATGCAGTTGGGTCCCACGACTTTTTTCCTTGACCAGTCTTCATCCTTATAGGTTTTGTCTGGGTCATATCAGCCAAAAAGGCCCTCTGCTTAACCTCCCATTCAGCATCACTAAATAGACAGAGCTATTTTTAAAAAACAAATAAATAATTAATAATGTTGGTATAATAATATACAGCAAAACCCACACTTCAGCTGTGCTTCAAAGGCTACAGATAAGGATCACATTTCCAGCATGAAATCCTGAGCAGATTTTACCTAACTTTTGAACTGGGATTAAGCCGAGGTCCTGTTCAGCACAATGACATTAAATCATGTCATCTGGTATTCTGGTTAAATAAATTCTAAAGAGACATTGACAAATAATAAAGATGATCATTGTATGTACACAAGGAAAATCAACAATATAAATTGCTCTTCTAACAGTTGTCAGTCACTGACTTAAAAGCCTACAGGTTCCCCGGTCTACTGGTTTACCCAATTTATTGCACTACTGGGTGAGAATTCTCAGGTGGTCTTATCTGAGATCATATAAATTTGAGGAAACTAGGGGAAGCGCAAAATAAAGACAAATGGAACATCACTAGAATATATTGGCTTGATGAATGGCTTGGCCAGTATGGAAAATGGGAAAACTGAGTTGCAGATAGGTGAGGAATTTTGGATCTTAAGATAAAGCTGTTAACCTCAGAGAGAAGTGAAATAACTCTATTATTCTTGAAGATCAGATAGAAGAAAGCAGGGAGATACTATTGTTTTACAGCCTGGAGATGAATATGAGCATGTGCACCTATGACTGTAAGGCTGTCAGTACAACAGGAAACAAACTGCAGCCTAAAATTAGGCAAACAATAGGTTACTAATATGCCAATACCAATACCATTCAGAATCGGGAAAAGGTTTCTGCATTTCCTGATTGAAACCAGGTTCTTTATGTGAACTGGCTTTGGATGTGATCATCAAATTTCTCATCAAACCAACTACTTACAGGAAGGTGAAGCACCCATAACTAGACTTAGCTAAATCTAAAATCAAAATCCTTTAAATTCTTACCCCAAAGATCAGAGTGTCTCATAATAGCACACCTTAGGCCTCAATCCTCAAAATACTTACTCTGGAGAAATCCCAGTGGTCATGATAGTCAATGGGACTAGTCTCAAATAAACAGGTTGGGAACTGTGGTCATAGGTGAAACTATGGATATTTTCAGACATTGGGTGATTTCAGACGTTACGCGAACACGGTGAACCACGGTGAATACCCACCTGTGGTCACCGTGTCCCGTACGTCTGTTCACGGCGCGCCAGATGTTGGCCATGGTCAATACCCACATGGGGTTCGTTTGAACCACGCTTCCCGGGCTAGCCGGAGGAAGGTCCCGGGAAGCGTGGTCAGACGGACCCCGGGCCGTGGCCAAGGAAACGTAATGTCTGGCCGCGTACCACGGCCCGGGATCCCCGGCGGGATCCCGGGCCGTGGCATGAGCGGCCGGACGCGGCGGCCGCATTGGCCCCGCCGCCCGCCCGTCTCCTCGGAGGGCGGGCGGCGGGGTGCGTGGAGGGGGCGGGGCCACGCGGCCGCACGTTGTGCCGCACGGCCCTGGCCCCTCCCACTTTCCCCGCCGGGATCCCCCCGGCACGTCTGTTGTGCCGTTACGGGGTGACCCCGGCGGGGAACGAAGCCGTTGGTGCCGGTACGGGGCCAACGGCCAACGTATCGTCTGAAAATACCGATTATGAGATCACCGTGAACCACAGTGAATATGCACCTGTGGTCAATGTGGCTCGCACGTCTGTTTGGCAGCCACCAGATGTTCGCCACGGTCAATACCCACATGGGGTCAATTTGAACCACGCTTCCCGGGCTAGTGGGGGGAATGTCCTGGGAAGCGTGGTCAAAGAGATCCCCAGCGGGGACCAAAAAAAAGTAACGTCTGGTCGACCGCCACGGCCCAGGATCCCTGGCGGGATCTCGGGCCGTGTCGAATCCGGCCTGATGCGGCCGCCGCATTGGCCCCGCTGCCCGCCCGTCTCCCCGGAGGGTGGGCGGCGGGAGCGTGGAGGGGGTGGGGCCGTGCGGCCGCACGTTGCGCTGTGTGGCCCCGCCCCCTCCCAGATTCCCCGCCGGGATCCCCCCAGCACGTCTGTTGCAGCATGACGGGGTGACCCCGGCGGGGAATGAATAGGGTGATTTCGGTACGGGGCCAACGGGCCCCATAACATCTGAAATCACCCTATGTATGAGAGAATTATACATTTGGGCATTTCCACTCCCATTTATTGCTGCTGTTGTTAAAACCTTTTCAATGTTATTTTATTCTGGAATGTTTGAGTAAAAAACCCAATTGTCATCACTTGGTAAGTTTCAACTTCTTAATTTATAAGGATCAAATATGTCTCAGATGTAACTTCATTTAAGTGGATGAAGTTACTCCAAAAGTGTGCTTAGCTATGGTAATGTGGTTCAAAGTACACGAGAGCTGATAAACATTCCTGCTACAGACACTTACCTGTGGGATCACCTCGCTCCCTGGGTACTGGATTGGCCCCTGCGGTCTGCCAAGGGCACCCTCTTGGAGGTGCCAGGAGTGAGAGCATGGAGAGGGCATTCTTGGTGGCCGCATCGAGGCCATGGAACTCCCTCCCGGTGGAGGCCCATTTGTCCCTGGATCTTCCCTCCTTCTGCTGACAATGTAAGACCTGGCTGTTCTGCCAGGCTTTTGGCGGGGGAGACAGATAGGTTGGGTGGTTGGGTTAAGGGTTTTGTGTTATGCTCCAGCAGTTTTATGATGCACTGTTTTCATAGATTTGATATTTGTTTATAGTTATATGTTTATGTGTTTTTATGATTTTGGTTAGTAGCCCTGAGCTGCCTGAGGAGGGATGTGATGCAGAATACTACATATTAAAAATAAATAAATAAATAAATAAATAAATAAAATAAAAATATAAGTAGGGTCTGATTCACTTGCAGTTGAATAAATCTAGAATAATGCTATTAAAAGCCATGCCATTATATCATTGTAAAGTATGGGTAATTTCAGATGTTACGCGATCACTGTCAACCACGGACAATCCCCTGTGGTGGCGGATGGTCGCGTAATGTGTGTTTGCTTGCCGCCAGATGTTCACCATGGTGAACCACCTGCGGTGAGCAAATTAACCATGCTTTCGAAGATGGTCTGGGCACCA
Source organism: Sphenodon punctatus (assembly GCA_003113815.1). Classification (NCBI taxonomy): domain Eukaryota; kingdom Metazoa; phylum Chordata; class Lepidosauria; order Sphenodontia; family Sphenodontidae; genus Sphenodon; species Sphenodon punctatus. The sequence goes on from QEPC01008061.1 coordinate 3,841,074, forward strand.
TCTCCGAAAGCGTGTTTAATTGAACCACGGCCCAGAATCGGCGGCTGGTAATGTCTGTTACTGTTGCCGATTCCGGGCCGTGGTCCAGGCCCCGGGACGGAATTGGGCGCAGCGGCCGCATTGGCTGCTGCGCCCACCCATCTCCTGGAGCTGTCTCTTATACACATCTAGATGTGTATAAGAGACAGCCCCTGTGGTGACCAAAAGTCCCGTAATGTCTAAATGATTTCCGTCAGATGTTCACCATGGTGAACCTCCGGCGGGAATCATTTTGACCACGATTNAACCACAGTGAATATGCACCTGTGGTCAATGTGGCTCGCACGTCTGTTTGGCAGCCACCAGATGTTCGCCACGGTCAATACCCACATGGGGTCAATTTGAACCACGCTTCCCGGGCTAGTGGGGGGAATGTCCTGGGAAGCGTGGTCAAAGAGATCCCCAGCGGGGACCAAAAAAAAGTAACGTCTGGTCGACCGCCACGGCCCAGGATCCCTGGCGGGATCTCGGGCCGTGTCGAATCCGGCCTGATGCGGCCGCCGCATTGGCCCCGCTGCCCGCCCGTCTCCCCGGAGGGTGGGCGGCGGGAGCGTGGAGGGGGTGGGGCCGTGCGGCCGCACGTTGCGCTGTGTGGCCCCGCCCCCTCCCAGATTCCCCGCCGGGATCCCCCCAGCACGTCTGTTGCAGCATGACGGGGTGACCCCGGCGGGGAATGAATAGGGTGATTTCGGTACGGGGCCAACGGGCCCCATAACATCTGAAATCACCCTATGTATGAGAGAATTATACATTTGGGCATTTCCACTCCCATTTATTGCTGCTGTTGTTAAAACCTTTTCAATGTTATTTTATTCTGGAATGTTTGAGTAAAAAACCCAATTGTCATCACTTGGTAAGTTTCAACTTCTTAATTTATAAGGATCAAATATGTCTCAGATGTAACTTCATTTAAGTGGATGAAGTTACTCCAAAAGTGTGCTTAGCTATGGTAATGTGGTTCAAAGTACACGAGAGCTGATAAACATTCCTGCTACAGACACTTACCTGTGGGATCACCTCGCTCCCTGGGTACTGGATTGGCCCCTGCGGTCTGCCAAGGGCACCCTCTTGGAGGTGCCAGGAGTGAGAGCATGGAGAGGGCATTCTTGGTGGCCGCATCGAGGCCATGGAACTCCCTCCCGGTGGAGGCCCATTTGTCCCTGGATCTTCCCTCCTTCTGCTGACAATGTAAGACCTGGCTGTTCTGCCAGGCTTTTGGCGGGGGAGACAGATAGGTTGGGTGGTTGGGTTAAGGGTTTTGTGTTATGCTCCAGCAGTTTTATGATGCACTGTTTTCATAGATTTGATATTTGTTTATAGTTATATGTTTATGTGTTTTTATGATTTTGGTTAGTAGCCCTGAGCTGCCTGAGGAGGGATGTGATGCAGAATACTACATATTAAAAATAAATAAATAAATAAATAAATAAATAAAATAAAAATATAAGTAGGGTCTGATTCACTTGCAGTTGAATAAATCTAGAATAATGCTATTAAAAGCCATGCCATTATATCATTGTAAAGTATGGGTAATTTCAGATGTTACGCGATCACTGTCAACCACGGACAATCCCCTGTGGTGGCGGATGGTCGCGTAATGTGTGTTTGCTTGCCGCCAGATGTTCACCATGGTGAACCACCTGCGGTGAGCAAATTAACCATGCTTTCGAAGATGGTCTGGGCACCATCTCCGAAAGCGTGTTTAATTGAACCACGGCCCAGAATCGGCGGCTGGTAATGTCTGTTACTGTTGCCGATTCCGGGCCGTGGTCCAGGCCCCAGGACGGAATCAGGCGCAGCGGCTGAATTGGCCGCTGCGCCTGCCCGTCTTCGAGAGGGAGGGTGGCCTGGGGAGCATGAGGGGGCGGGACTGTGCGACTGCATGTTGCATTGCGCAGCCCTCCGCAGATTCCCCACCGGAATCAGCCGGCTCGTCTGTTGACTGACCATTTTGATTCCAGCGGGGAATCAAAAGGTGATTCTGTGACGGGGCCAATAGGCGCCCCGTCACGTCTGAAATCACCCTAAGTTTTCAGTTGGAGGCCATTACATTCTATCAAAAATTAACCCTTTTGGACAGAAATAATATGGTGATACATATATTTGATATGGAACAGAGGATGTTAATATTAGTAATCAGTTTCATAGTTCTCAGTTAGATTGTTTTGCCAGGTGAGCTAATGCTATTCAGATTATATATTATAAAATTGTGCTGGCTCTCACATTTATGGGTCCCCATTTTGTAGAGAGCTTGAGTTGTATTTCTCTCTTTAGGACCTCATATTTAGGCAGGTCAGTGTTTAGGAAAGCCACTTCAGAAAGCCCATTACAGACACTGAAAAGCATAGTTCTTTGTGTCTTATTTATTTATTTATTTATTTAAAAAACCCATATACATATTTATGTGCTGCAGAAAAGTGCTCCAAATGATTCTAAGACATGAAAAGTAATTTTAAACATGAAAGAGAATGGAGGAAAAGTGATTATTTATGTTCAAGTCATAAAAGTCTTGTTCTTGTTATTTGAGGATATTACAAATTAAATTTGAAAGGGTCAATAATGGTGGGCAAGATTTGATTGAGTTTTGGGTCAGCCAATATAGTTGTGGGTTGCCATGCATCATGGGAAACACACTTTTGGATGGTTTGAATATGTATAAAGTTTGATTTGTGTGTTATCAAGTCAAATTCTTAGGCAAAGGGGCTAAACTTACTGGCTGCGAACTTGGAAAGCTCACAACATGTATGCTTTGAAGTGTTTAAAGGATATTCTAGTTGGTTGTTGGTTGTGAAAAAATCAACTGTAGGTGGCTTGGGGTTTGAAACATCTGCATTGGGGTGCTATTACTTTTTTGTTTCTTATTAAATTCTGATGAAATTTGGGGACAGTGTACCCCCAATGGAGGGCACTATGTGCTCCAGAATTTGGAAATATTGGATAAAGAAAACTGATTGTATAAGCAATTTAATGTTGTGATTTTAAGAAAAGCTGAATACATATTCCTGGCTACAACTTCTTTATCTTCCATCCAATTTGCATGAATCCTGGAAAGGTTATGTCCCTTCCCAAGATTACTAATTCCCAAATTTCAAAAATATTGGACAAGGGGACCTGCTGTTATAAAACATTAACTTGAAAATGCATTTTTATATTACATTCTGTTTACAAGAAATTTGGCAGGAATATATTTCACACTGTCCCTGTCATCTCTGCCAAACTACAGGACAATTTGATAAAGGGACCCAGTTTTATAAGCAATTGAAGTTATCCCCTTGAAGACCAATATTCAGATAAATAGCAGCAGTCAGAGGCAGGCACCTGGCATGGCAGGGGGAGGGACACTGCAGAAGGGAGGATGGTGAGCAACCCAAGAGGCTGAGGGTAATTTTAGACGTTATGAGACCACGGTCAACCACAGTGAAACCCCTGTGGTGACCAAAAGTCCCGTAATGTCTAAATGATTTCCGTCAGATGTTCACCATGGTGAACCTCCGGCGGGAATCATTTTGACCACGATTCTGGACCTCTGGCCACCTGGAGGTCCAGAATCATGGTGGGATCAGGCCCAAATCATGGTCACTGTGGTCACGGTCTGGAATCGGTGGAAAGTAACATCTGTTACCTTCCGCTGACCGGATTGTGGCCCAGACCCTGATGCGGGATGGGGCGCAGTGACTGGATTGGCCGCTGCACCTGCCCGTCTCCCAGAGGGCGGGCGGCCAGGGGAGCACAGGGGGGCGGGGCTGTGCTTCCGCACGTCATGCAGCGCAGCCCTGCCCCCTCCCCGATCCCCTGTAGGAATCAGTTGGCACTTCTAATGGATGACTGGACTGATTCCTGTCCAGGATCCAAAAGGGATCCCAGACTGTGGTTCAGCATGGCGGGCTGATTGGCCCATCATGTCTGAAATTACCCTGACAGACACATTCACTGGCCAATTACTGCATGATTCCAGCTTTACAGGAGAAATCGGCAGTGGCTTCGAGGTGTAGGGATGGGTGAACGCAGTTCGGAAGTTTGGAGTTCGGACTGAACTCGGTCTGTTCAGTCGACTGAACCAAACTTCTGAACCAAACTCGAATTTCAAACCGAACTGAACCGAACCGAATTTCCGAACTCAAATTTCAAACTGAACGGAACCGAATTTCCAAACTCCCTTCTGTTCACCCATCCCTACGAGGCGGGCATAGGGCAGGCATGCCTGAGGCAGGCATAGAAGGAACATAACTGGGACTTTGGGGATAGCATCCCAGAAATCAGGAGACATGGTTTACACATCCAGGCTGGCCAATTATCATCACAATCACATCCTGCAGCACTGTGACAGAGGACATTAGAGAATCTCTGTTGGCTCTTTCCTAAACAGAGGTTTCCAACTTCCCAGTAACAAATGGGGGAGAGAAGTTGGGGTGGTTACAGCACAGAATGAGGATATTTGGTTTACATTTCTGCTGGTCAAGTGGCATAAAAAACAGATCTTATAACACAGTGACACGTAAGGGAATTCCTGTCACAGACTCATTCTCTGCATATTATGTGCAGGCTTATAAAATTGTGACCCTTTATCACGTATTTCTGTTTTTGGCAGAGATGATCCTGAAGATGTTAGATACAGTCATTCCAAATTTCATGTACATTTGTTGGTATACAAAGATGTTACAGTTAGACATACATTTATAAGTTAATTGCTTATTCCACCACTAGCCTTTATCTAATCCTTATGAAACTTGGCATATATAGTAAAATTGGGGAGGAGTATAATATTGCCAAGTTTCATCCATATTAGATGGAAGATAAAGAAGTTACAGCCAGGAATGTATATGAAGATTTTTACAAAATAACATAATTCAACTGCTTATAATATTGGATTACTTTATCCCATATTTCTGACATTTGGCACACATAATGCCTTCCATTGGAGGTAGGATCTTGACAGGTTCCATCCAAATATAATTAAAAATAAAAATGTTACAGCCAAAAATGTGTTTTTCATTGTTATCAATGGAAATTGAAAACAAAATCAAAATCAAAATTTTGATATTTATGAAAATGAAAATGAAAGATTTAAATAATGAAGAAAATAATAATGATAAGGGTCCCTGGTGCACACCTCAAATCTGCACTTGATTGTTTGGTAAGTGTGGAAAGGAATATTTTAGAGAGATAGCACTGACAACCCTAACTGGTGTATGTGTAAATTTAAATTTTGAAGTTTAAATTTTGAATTTGAAATTTCAATGTTGGCCAACTTTTCTATTCAAAATTAAATTTCAATTAAGTTATATGACTGGTCAAATGTAGAAGCTGAAAACTGTAATTCAAAATATCAGTATTTGTCGAAATTTGTATTAGAAATTAATTTCAACTCAGATCTACTCAGAATTGTAGTTCTGAACACTTCCATGAACTAGTATAGAGGAGCCCATTCTGGACATCCCTATGGCATGTTTAGTTGTTCCTACAAGACTTCAGTTTGTGTGTCTCTTCTGAATGATCTGAGATCTTAGGAATTAAATTTTGGTTTCTAATGAGAGTCTTAGAATAAACCTTGGGAGTCTTTGGGTGGTCCTCAAATTAAATAAGAACTTCCATGGGGCATTACGTTCCAGTAATTTGTTTTCACAAATCCCAGTTTGAATGGGTCTTTTACTCCACCTTCCTTATGTTCTATTATAAATATCAGTCTAAATTATTGCAATTGTGATGTAACAATGGTTTATCAAAAAGTGGGCAACAGAAAGTCATTTCATAATATGTGTAACTATAGCAGAAGGTAGCTGTTTGATTTGTTGTATCTGAATGAATAATTGCACAGAGAAAATGGGTAGCTAGTTGCAAAATTCCTTGATGCAGGAGAACAAATGCATTTTTATTTTTGCATTTGAAATAGTTTTAATATATGCAACCTTGGGTGATTTCAGACGTGACGGGGCGACTATTGGCCCTGTCATGGAATCACCTTTTGATTCCCCGGCGGAATTAAAACAACCCATCAACAGACTAGCCGTCTGATTCCGGCGGGGAATCTGGGGAGGGGGCGGGACTGCGTGGCGTAATGTGCAGCCGCAGGGCCCCACCCCCCCACGTGCCCGATTCCGTCCCGGGGTCTCGACCATGGGCTGGAATCGGTGGCGGTAATGGACGTTTCCAGCCACCGGTTCCAGGCCGTGGTTCAATTAACCACGCTTTCGGAGATGGTGCCTGGACCATCCTAGAAAACGTGGTTATTTTGCTCACCACCGGTGGTTCACCGTGGTGAACATCTGGCAGTGAGCAACCAGATGTTACGCAACCATCCGCCACCACAGGGGATTGTCTGTGGTTGACCGTGAGCGCGTAACATCTGAAATTACCCCTTCTGTCACAAAAAAGCACTTTAGGAGAATTGGCTATTTTAAATAATTGAGAGTGGAGAATGTAAGGAATTAACATTCCTTCATTTTCGCAAAGATCATTTTAGGTGAGAACAATTCATAGCTAATTTTCCTTGTCAAACATACCTAAAACACACTGTAGCTGGGTGCCAGGTGAAAAAGGGAAACTTTACCTATTCCTACCAGGATTAATTTGCATTGGAACACTAATCACGTATTATTTCACAAATGAGTAGTAATTAAAGCATTATGTACTGAGATGTTTTAATTAATTGTTATTTCTAACTCGCTTTTTAAAAAAATAAATAGAATGTACCTTGAGCTCTTTTTTGGCAACAGGTTCTTTTCTACTAGAGAAAAAAATAATAAAAACCTCTCACGTTCCTTTTGAAAATCTGATAAATCATATTCTGTTTGATGAAAAGTAGGTGAGTACAATTTTTGTTTCACCCTTTATTTAGCTGTGCATGCCAAGTATTGCCAATAAAAATGTTTTAGGAATTATGTGGGAAAATAAATTTGCCTACACAAAAGCAATTGCTGCATAGTTTTGATTAAAAGCTACCCTTAAATTGCGGCTGCCCTTCAGGAGTAGTTGCTGACACCTGCAGCATTGCTAATAGTCACTACTCCGCATTAAATGCACCAGCTACTATTTTTTTGGTTAAAGAGTCTTAGTAGGACAGAATTATAGTTTCAAACATACCAACACATAAACGAGAAAATAAACAAGAAAAAAGACTCACCTTAAACTTTGTGCTCTAAGACAGCCTGACTTCTCATCAGTCATAGCCAACTGGGGATAGAGGTTCAAGAGTAATTTGTTATCACTTGCAGTCTGGTCCAAGTACCCCAAGTACCCCAAGGTAATAAATGCTTCCCATTACTATTAGCTCCCCTTTATTAGTAGCTTTCAGGTGAGACTGGTCACACCATGGCTTTTACTCCAAGAAGTATTGTATTGTATAAATTATGGTGTAAGTCTTGCAGTATTTTCCATGTTGCAATATTAGCTATTTTACCATGAAGAAACCAAGATGGATTTTAGCTAGTTCCTTATTTGCAGGGTGAGGGTGTAAGTATTTTGGTAGGTGTGGGAAGATGTTTATTTTGTATCTGTGGAAAGTTCTTAGAATTTCAGTCAGATGCCTTTGGATATTTTGCTTAGCTGAAATTAAAAACAAAACAGGCCAGAGCTCTGAAAATCTTCTATGTGGAAAGCTTCCCTTGAAGTCAAAGGGAGGGCTTGCTTCTAGGTCTGGATCCACAAAACAATCTGCAGTCATCATCAGCATTTACCTAAAATGGAACAGAGCCGAACTTCTAATATTGTCATTGCTATTGTTTTTTGTTATGGTGTATTTATTTAGATGAAATTCCTATTTGAATGAATTCAACTGCAAAAACTGCACTTCATTGGGACTAGGATAGGGTCTTTATCATAGCAGAATTTATAACACAGAGAGGGTAAAAACAGACATGCGGCCAACAGGACTACTCCTTGGGCTGCCCTGGGGTGAAAAATCACAGGCAACACAGCCTGTGTCAGGTTGGGGGCACCAAACTGACTTGCCTGCGGCCGGAGAGCTGTCTCCCCCTCCCCCACAGCCCATGTAGGGCATGGAGCACCCAGTGCACCACCCCCTGCTGTGACGGACAACCATGGCGGCCAATGGCGGGCAACCATGGCCGCCTCTGCCCCAGGGCAGGTATGCCACACTGGAACAGTACTAGCCTACTGTAGCCCACTGTGGTGTGCATGGGCAGCCCTTAGCCTAGGCTGTGACCTCAGAGATTTGCCAAGGTCACAACCCAGGCTAACTGCCAACACTGCCCAGGGCAATCCTAGGCCAGCATCTGGCAGTGTGTGTTTATAAGTGGTGGCAGGTCCCGGGCCAAAGCAGACCACAGTAGGTCAAAGTTGCATCTGTTTTCTTTTATCCATAGTCCCAGAAAGCATCAGATATTCCTAGTTAAGACATGAAATGTCAGCTTGTTTCCTTTAAAGTAAGTCTTTGATTTGGGTGGGAACAGAGATAGGTTCTTGGGGTGTGGTAAAAGTACATATCTTAAATTCCCTCTTATTATTTTCCTTTTGATACAGGTCATAATGAATGCAGTGACAGTATTCATCTACCGGGGGGAGCCTGAGTGTGAAGAGGTCTGCAAAGGACAATTGATGGGAGGTGAAGGTACCTTTTGTTTTTCTGACCAAATCTTTTAAAAAATACTTGCTTTAAAATGGAAATGGCTTGCACGTTTTAGAGCTCTGCAGCAGCAGATGAAAGAATAACGACTAGAAGAGATTTAACTTCAGTGGGCCAGAACCTCACTGCATCTTTTCAGTGGGTTCCATGCTGCAGGGTGCTGAGTGTCCATCATTCATAGTGACACAATTAGGAATGTAGGACGCCAAGAACTTTGCAGGAAAGGCTGAAGAATTCCTGAATTTGATCCTTCTTAGTTACAGCACTATGGAAAGAGAGCATGAGAAGCCAGCAATTTTGCATATTTTATAGCTCGAAGTTGAAAGATGCTAAGGAGTATTATCTTTTCTGTTCAAAACATTTTACAATTGTGCAATATGAGCCACAGATCTATACAGTAAGAGAGTATATGATACACTCTGGATTGGTTTGGGGCTTTTGAAAAGAGTTCTGATTGCGTATTTAAGGAGTAGCGTTTTATTTGATTGTGTTTGAAATGGCAAGCTTTTGACAAATGTTATTCTAACAAATACTCTTTCTCACTGTAAATTGGATAGTTCAGGTATTAGATGGCAATTTATACTTCAGGATTTAATTCTGTTTCCATTTATTTCCATTAGTTATTTATAGGCGCTATTATGATCCAAGATATATGGATCACAACATTAAAGACTAAAAGCCATAAAAATTGCAGGAGAACTGGTGAAGATCAAGAGTCAAGCCTTCTGAATCAAATTATTATTTTGTGCCTTTTCATTCACAAGCCTTCGCTATCACAATAAATGGTATTTTATGTAATAGGTTAGAATGCAAAAATGTAATGTATGTCTAGTAAAATATTATTCTCATTTCTTATATTCTTATCAGGGGATTAGCATTTTTCTGCCTCTATTAAGTAGATGCGGTTTGAAAAAAACCCCCACTGTCAGCAGTGTCAACTTAGTAGGTCTGCTAACGTAAATCACTATAGATGTTATATCTTTTTTCCTTTGTAATGTGATGAAATTATGTTGTCTTTAGACAAGAAGAGCGGGCCAATATTTTCAGAAGTGACTTGGATTTGGGTGCTTTGCTTTATGGGTGCCAAAATTAAGTTGCATTGAAAAAAGCACTTGATTTTTTAAACATTTTTTTTAGTAAACACTGAGCCCCTCTCTCAGATTAGGCTTCTAGAAATTGCGTTGCGTGAAATAGTTACTTTGCTGGGTTTTTTTAATGCAATGTTCCTGGATTCATTTTATGTCTTTGAGGGAATAGTAAAGCATGTGGTAGCTTTTCAGATTTCTTTGTTTTCCACTGGATTTGAACTGACCCAAATAGAGGCGATTGAGCAAATAATCCACAATGTTTGTAAACATAACCTAGGGCATGCCGTTATATGAAGAAATACATCTGATTCAAAAGAACTTGCTAAATAGTGATCCATTTTGGTGTAGCTAAAACAAATATATTAGAATCTGTTTTTTATAAGGATACCCTGGGGACACACAAAAGGTGTCTGAATAAGGAGCTTCCTCCTGTAATACCTATACTATGTGTTTGAAAATAACAGGGACCGTGAAACACACCCGGTAAGGAAGGATCTGATTAGAGAGATCGGAATGACATGGGTTTCTTCTGTAGCTGTAGCTCGTGTCCTGTTGAGTTTAGTTCTGCATTCCACTGAATCCAAAATGTTGCAGTAAAACTGTAAACCAAAGGCTGTCAAACGGTGGGTGGAGACCCTAAGTGGGGTCATGCATTCTGCACAAGAGGGGGTCATGGTCACATAGATATTTTATATATTTTGCATGTTGTTCTTCCTGATTGGAGTTACAGGATTATAGTTCAGCCTCAAAATGGGATCATACAGGCAAATAGCGTGTAAACCTTGGGTGATTTCAGACATTACGCATCTGACATTCACCCCGGCTGAACCACAGTCAAACACAGGCCACGTTTGACTCTAGTGCACATCTGTTAGCTCGCTGCCAGATGTGCACCACAGTCAAACGCGGCCCGTGTTTGCATTCACCACACTTCTGGACCTCCGGACACGAGGAGGTCGAGAAGTGTGGTGAAAGGCCACCACGGCCGTGGTGAACGGAAAGTAACATCTGTTTACTTACCGTTCACTGCGGTCATTGTAATTCATCCCTGCCTGTGGTTGCGGCAGCGGCCAGATTGGCCGCTGCCGCTGCCCGTCCAGAGGGGGAAGAGTCACCGGGAAATGCAGGGGGCGGGGCCGTACGGCAGCACGCTGTGCCACACTGCCCTGCCTCCTCCGTGGGGGGGGGAGTTGCCGCTTTAGACGTTACGGGCTGGCACTTTCACCATGGGCCATGGGGTGGTTCGGACCACGGCCGGGGGCAATGGGGCGCACGTCTGTTGGCGCACCCCTTCACCCCCGACCGTGGTCCGAACCACCCCACGACCCGTGGTGAAAGCGCCTGTCCGTAATGTCTGAAATCACCCCTTGACCTCCAAAAATGAATGAAAGTTCTTGGTGCTAAGGAATGTGACACTTGGCATTCCCCAGTGCCTTTGTTTGTTAGGCCTTGCTCTTCTGGCCAAGATTCCCTTCAAGCTTAGTGCTAACAATTATGCTGTATACTAGTGAATGTACATCCACCCCCCTCCCCATCCATGCAATAAATAGTCATTGACCCTTTTCATACAGACACTCTAACACTCATAAAATGAGTGTTACATTTTATTATACATGCTGCAGGGCACCCATAGATCACACCTGCAACCCTGCACACCTGCAGTATAATAAAATGTAACACCCATTTTATCAGTGTTAGAGCGTCTGCGTGAAGAGGCCTGTGTGAAAAGGGTGTTTGAATGTCTTGCTGCTCTGAGTGTTTGGCTGCCAAGGTGACACTGTCGTCTTTTTCTGTGGACACAGTTTGGTCTCCTGAGAGCACCCAATTTTCTTTTCATACACTTGCAGTGCCAGTGCCTAATGTAATCATGATCGTTCCTCCTAATGTTTGTGCCTGTTTGTTTATCGTAGTGTAATTGTTTGTACCGATGCACGAGAATGCCTGCAATAGCAACACTATTTTTCTGCTGCTGAGTGACTGGAATCATAATCCCCAAGATGCTATCGTTTGTTACCAGGAAGGTTGGGAAATAATTAATGAGGTTCCTATTGGAGTGAAATCTAGAAAGGGGTGACAGAGTCGTGAATGGTGTCTCCAAGTTTCCACTGAATTTATTAGGATTTCGTGTGTCTGCGTGCTTTTGCTAATTACTGTCACAGCTGAGTTTATTGGAGACATTATATGAGACGTGAGGATAACTTGGGTCAGTCACAAATTGATATCCGAATGTATGTATGGTTATGAATATGTGGACTGTAAGCTTCAAAGCCTCCTATTAGCTCTGTTTCTGCCAGATTATAATGATTTGAAAATTTAGATGAGTTGTTTAAACATTTATTGGATTCTCTCTGTGAGTTTGATTGTGTAGGATTCAGTCATGCAGGTATTTAGGTGAGTTTTGTAAAATAGAGAAAAATGGTTTTATATTTTCTCCTTCTGGAACTTGTTACACCTTCCTTAAAGCTTCCGGAGAGGTAGGAGAAACTACAGGGCACTGCTTCCTAGTGGGTTAAAAATGGAAAATCTAGAAGGCTAAGAGCTTGGGAACATCTGCATGTCTTCTAAATTAGATACTGCATGGAAAAATATTCTTCATTATGAAACATTGGACCTATATTTTCAAAGCAGAGCACAGTAGGTGTGCCTCAATTGAACCCTCCTCTCCCTCACTTTATTAGGCATTCCAGCTGGGTGATTACTTGCACAGCAAAAGAGGTAGTTAGGTGCAAGAGTGCTTGCTGTAGGTGAATAAAATGCAATTTTTTTATTCTTCCTTTTTTTTTTTTTAAGAGGCACTCGTGTCCTACTTTGAAAGTTTAGTTGATAAAGTTTAAGGGCCAGTTTCCAGTCCTGGCAATGTCTGCAACAGTCTCCAAAGTAGGGAACTAGGGGTGCCCAGCAGAGTATGCATCCACTGATTCTGAGAGGGAAGTCCCTGCTTTTCATCAAGTATTTAATTCAGCAGGCAAAACATGACCCTTTCAAGGGACCAAGTCCCAAAACGTGTTGTAGGATTACACATACTGGACCAAAAAAACCCCAAACACCAGCAACCTTAGACTGTGTGGCTGTTTGGAGTAAGGAGCAATAAGCACCTCAGCGACTGTGCCCTAACTTGGGTGGCCATACCCCCCCTTTAAAAGAGGATGCTTATGAAAAATACATGTTGCAGGGCTGCACTGGAACCACTGCAGCCCTGCACTATGTATTTTTCATAAGCATCCTCTTTTAAAGGGAAGGTATGGCCACCCTAGCCATAACCCTGCTGCAGCTATGTTCATTTTAAATGAAAGACCCACAAGACAAGAGGTAGACCCCGGTCATGGTCCTCTCCTTCTTCCCTTTCTCCTCTCAGGCTACTGCAACCCCTGGGAACTAGTAGAAGGAGAGAGAGAGTGGCAGGAGGAGAACCTTTAGTGAGAACGGCTGCTTCTCTTCCAATCAGAACTTCATCATGGAGTTGTGAGATACACTGGCTCTGGTGTTGTGTAAGCTCATATTGTAGGGTAGCATTGAAGCCTCACCCCTTACCCACAGAATCCTTGTCCCCTGAGACTCATGAAGTGGGGAACTTTAAATGGGTGTTTTCAAATGGGCAAGGCGATGGTGGGGGGAGGGTCTGTGGCTGCCCTGTGGTTCTGCTGCAGAGCACCCATGCAGGTGGAGGGTGAGGAGCGAGTCAAATGGGCGGTTCCCAGCCTGGCTAGTGCAGTCACGCAGGCAGCCACCACACACTTCCCCCAGCCACGAACTGGCCCCAGAAAAACATCACCTGGACAGACGTTTTCCCCACCCCCCTGCTCAAACCACCCCCACCCCAAGGAACTCCCGGTAGCCCGTTCCCTGTCATAATGCACAGTCAGGGGATGGGGTGTCTGGTATGCACAGGGTCTTCACTGTGCTTTGGATCAATGAGGTTTTGTATTTCATGTGTGTGTCTTTTAAGGGATCTAGGTAGGACTCGGAGTGGAAGCAGGGAGGTGGCCAGACTGCAAACAGCCACGGGCCCAATCTGGTGTTTGGGGCTGCAAGCCTCCATGCTACTGGTGGATCTGTCTGTTGGTCCGGCTGGCTGCTCTCGTTCATACAGGCAGGGGTTCTGTGGATGCCAGTTGCCATGTATGCATTTTGCTTGCCCTGCACAGAGCACTCCAGATTTCTTGGCAGTGCTTCCTGAGTGGCCATGAGTGGCTGCTCCGTGGTTCACAGGAGCATTCATCCAGCTTCTCTACCTTCAGACTGGAGGTCACATTCATGGCTCCTGGCAGGGGCAGTGGGCCCTCCAGGAGGGCAGGGGAAATGCCCCTTCTGGCCCCGCAGGGCTTCCCCGGCCGGCAGCAGGGTCCGTCAGCTTTTTTTAAAAAAAGAAAAAACCCCGGTCACGTCGGCATCACGCTGAATGTGCGGTGCCACCTCAAAGAACCTTGTTTAGCAAGGCAGAGACCTTCTGAAGGTCTCTGCCTTGCTAAACAAGGTTCTTGGAGGTGGCTCTGCACATTCTCACTGGTTGTGTGTGCGCGTGCACACACAACCGGTGACTCACACCCACCCCCCTGAAGGCTTCCTAAGGAAACCTTCAGGGTCAAAAGGGAGCCGTTCTCCCTTTATGCAGAGTGGGCGGCTAGAAGATCCATCCATTCCACATAAAGGGACCCTGCAATGCAAGAGTGCCGCAGGGGGCACTTGTGCATTGCAGGGGCTGGCCAGAGGGAAAGTTCATACGGGGGCACCCAATAGAGGCACCCCCGGTATGAACTAAGAGCTGCGCGTGTGTCAGCAGCAGAGCTCCCAGCCCCCTGTACAGGCTGGGTTCCAGCCTGTGCAGGGGGCTTGGAGCTGCCCACACGCGTGCAGGTCTTAGCCTCCCTGAGTCCCTTCCTCCCTCCCTCCCTGGCAGGGAGGGAGGAAGGGACTTGGGGAGGCTAAGAGCTGCCTGCGCGTTCCCTGGATGGATGCAGAAGTGGCGGCGGCGGAGAGGAGTCGACGGCCCCATCATGGATGATGTGGTGGGTATTAAATTGCGGGGCCGGGGGGGGGCACATAGTGGGAGGGGGGAGCTGAGTGGGGCACATGGGGGGTGAGTGTGGGCACA